>QRFJ01003264.1:95987-140740 GCA_006176705.1 Cocos nucifera
GAGGCCTTCATATGGTCTGACTGGAGGTTGTCCAAGTCAGAATAGGTTGTCTTATTTGTAAGACATTACCTGCCATTTTTGGTCACCTGCCATTTCTTGTTCTTTGACTTTGGTCAAAAGTCTACCTTTGACTGGTCAAACGTTGACCATTCACCCTTTGACTTTTGACCACATGTCATGCACCTATTGGAGAGCTGGTGGGGGCTTGTCCCCCTGCCAGAACCTGGCAAGGAGAAGGGCGCACGCCAAGGGTGGCGTGAGCCCAAGTAGGAGGCGCCTAGGAGTCCTTGTTGGACAAGGACTCCACCTCCCTTTAGGATTCCAATTAGAGTTCTACTAAGAATCCAGTTTGACTGGTCTTAGGCGCCCTCTAAGGAGGAATCCAGGGGTCTCTTTTTCAACCAATCAGATTTAGATCTGATTTCACAAAGGGTTGTGATTGGTTGAGAGGAAGAAGAGTTGGATCACGCTTAGTCTATAAATAAGACCCTGCGCCCAACCCTAATTCCAAGTCAAGTCTTATTGAAAGAGATTTCCCACGTCCAAGGCTGCCTCTCCCCTCCTTCTCCACGCCATACTCTCTTCTCCCCTTGCTCTCCACGTCCAAAAGTGTTTTGGACTTAGTTTGGTGCGATTCAGATCAAGGAAAGGCGATCAAAAGCAAGAAGGCTGCGCTGCTGCAAAAGGACGACTGCAGATCTTCAAAAGAGTTTTGAAGATCCTCCAAATCAGATCCAGATCTGATTTTTGGAGGTGTGATAGAGAAGAAGAGGTTCTCCAGATCCAACCCGAGTGGATACCGGTAGAGGCCAGGCGCTTGCGTGGCTAAGATCCAGAACCTTCCGCTGCAATCAGGATCATCTACAGGGTAATAGGATTACCCAAATCAGGTAAATTAAATTAGATTTAATTTATCTTATTTTATTTATTTATTAAAATAATAAGAATCAGATCTGAAATATATCAAGATCTGATTATGATCAAGAGAAAAATTTTTGAAATATATCTCTTGATCTAATCAGATCTGGACGAACCTGGACCGGGAAATCAGGATTTTCCTTCAGAAACTCCTGGGTGTGACACCTAGTAAGGTTCTTCATAGTTTATGATTTCCAAACCTTAAAACCATGAGTTCTTTTACTATTGTTTAGTTCCTAAGCTCTTTAAAGAAGGTAGAGAAGGGAAGAGAGCTGAAAGGGTTTTATTTTTAGTTAGTAATCAAAAGAAATTAGTTAGTAAAGAAGGAAGTGAATGAGAAATTGAGTTAAGGAGGAAAATTTGCTAAAATAGAGAAGGAAAACCTGGGCAGCAAATTTTTAATTACTTGAGGTAAGGTTCCTCTACTTTAAATTAAATTTGGATTTATCTTTCAAGTATTGTAGCAAATAAGATTTTATAATAAAATAAGCTATTTAATTTGAATTAATTTTGAAAAGGAGCTATGCTATTATTGATGCTGAAATTTGGTAGATAGTTTAGCCAATAATTAAAATGATGTTAGCTAAATCTGAAACCAGTTGGGAGAATTGAGATAGAACAAAAAGGAAGGGAGAAGGTTCTCAAAGGGGTGCTTTGAAGAAATCAGGTACTAAAATGGAACAATAAGCTAGCTAGCGGTGAGTGATTTCTACCTATCTATGGTATTTTAAAAGTATTTTACTACGTGAAAAAGTTTTATTTGAAAAGCAAGGTACTCCCTTAGTATTTTGTAGCTTCCATGTTTGTAAACAAACATGAAATTAGGTATGGCTTCTGAATAGCTTTCATGTATTGCATATGCAAGTAGTTGTGCATACAATTTTGATAGCCTGACATTGGCAAATTTTAAATGTGTTATCCGGTGATCTCTTATCTCTTACGTGGTTTCATCTCTTATATAGTTTACTTTTGGTTCATGTGCCATAAAAGCTTATTAACATTGGTATTGTTTTGTGACTACTTATACAAGGAACTGCTCATTTAAGAGTGTATCATGATGGAGAGATTGCTCAATTGAGAGTATATCATGGGACTGCTCATCTAAGAGTGTATCATGGTGGGGGACTGCTCATCTGAGAGTGTGTCGTGGTATGATTATTCATATGGAAGTGTGTTAGTGGGACTGCTCATATATGATTTGTGATTGTGGTATGATTACCCATATCAGAGTATGTCATGGGATTGCTCATATATGTAGATATAATTATGGTATGATTATCCATATGAGAGTATATCATGGGACTGCTCATATATATCGATGTGATTGTGGTATGGTTATCCATGTAAGAGTATGTCATAAAACTGCTCATATATGGATGAAATTATGGTATAATTACCCATATGTAGTTGTGGTACAAATACTCATGCAAAATCCTATGGAAACATGTTACTATGGTACCATTAGTAGTAAGCAAAGATTTATGCTTTACAAAAACTTTTTATGTAATTCATATTTATTTTATTCAATTATTTAAAAGCTTGTTGGTACATGCTATGCATCGTAGTATAAAAATTATAGTAAGTTTTCAATTGATAGTGGATACACTCATGGGGACTTTAAGTCTCATTATGTGGTTTTATATTTTCTTCTCTTAGCAGATTGGAGCATCTTAGTTTGGCATCAGCATAAGGGAGTTTGGTACAATATTTTAGAATTTTATGTTGTATGTGTTAGCTTGTGAGGGCCTTACTTTTGGAGGAGTTTTAGATTGTATATATTATGTATTATTAGTTGAATATAAATGAATATATTTTATTGTTAATACCAGATATATGAAACATAGTTTCATAAATGGAAGCTTGAGGTCATGTTATTAAATGTAGAGTAATTTGAAATGCCTGTGTAATGATTTTAAGGAATTGATCAAATTACTTGATAGCAGGTGATTAAATGATATTATAGTTCAGCTTAAGTATAGTTTAGAAATCCTCTTAACCTTTAGATAAGGATAGGGTGTGACACCATCACCAAGATTTAGGGGTAGGGTGTTACATGTTTGGTATTAGAGCGAGGTTAATGGTTAGTGGTTTATAGAGATGAGCAAAGGTTTTTGTTCAGGTGGCATAAGAAATAGTTTATGGTTAATGAATATAAGTTAAGAATTATGATTAATGAGGATGGACATATGTATATCATAATTAGCTGTTTGGATTGCTTAGTTGTTGACCCTGAGATTGATTTTGATGATTTCAAAATATTGATTATATTATGTATCTAATCATGTGTTTCAAGAATGTGTGTAGGATTTTTCAAGTATCCAAAATGAAGAATTTACCTCAAGAATAAATCCACTCAAGATGCCATGACAAAATACTTAAAAGAGCAAATTCACACATATTTGGATGGCTTGGTATGAAGAAAGTATGATTAAAAGAAGAGAAATTAAAATTGAAGGAAGCAATTATATTTAAAAAAGTTTGGAGCCAAGAAACTCAAGCTTGGAAGGTCAAACATTGAAGAAAAATAAAGTCAGGATTTTTCAAGATATCTCAGATTTTTTTTGAGAGCTCTCAAGCGGTCTGGCACAATGAAACAGTATTCTGGCACAATCTCAGGAGGTCTTGAGTTGAACTCGAGACATCTCATTCTTAGAAGATAAAAACTTTATTTCTATGCTCTAAGAGCGAGAGGTCTTGTAGATTTCTTGAGAGGTCCTGCTGTTCTGGTGAGACGTTTTGTGAAAAATCGAGAGATCTCAAAATCTGATGAGAGGTCTCGATCTATGTGGATAGCCTTCAATGGATAGTTTTTCAATGGCTATTCTTCAATCCCAATGGCTATTTCAGAGCTTCTAATGGCTAGAACTCTTACTCCAACCTTCTCTAAAGGTATTTAAAGATGGAGAATCAATTGAAAAAAATAGAAGAAAGAGATTAAGAGATTTAGAGAGAGAATCTTTCAGATTTTGTGAGAAACATTGAATATCTAAAGAAAAGAGAAAAGAGAGGAGTGTTGTGCATAGATTTTAGCGATCCTTCAAAAGCAATCTTCTCCAACATCTTCCACATCCTCTCAAGCATAATTTGAAGAAAAGTCAAGCTTCAATCGAGCACATTATCGGCTTATCCTTCAGGATTTAAAAGAGCTTATAATCTATTTTTTATATTGTACTAAAACTTTACTTATATTTTTTGATTTCTTTACAAGTTTATTCGGAGGAAAGAAACTTGGGGTTTAGGCCCATCCAAGCGCTGAATTAGATCATGTAGGTTTTGGTTGGTGATCCCAAAAAATAAATTGGATTGTTAGTGAACCCAAAAAACTAATGGTGTTAGGTTTTGGTTGGTGCTCCTATGAAAATCAACGAGATTTTTTTGTGAGCCTGAAAAAACAAACACATTGTAATAAAGGATAGATTATAGTGGAATTTCCAAGGAAAGCTTAGAGAGTGGACGTAGGAGTGGGTTACTCCGAACCACTATAAATCTTTGTGTGTTTGTGTTGTGCTTTTTTTTTCTATCTCTCTATATACTTTACATGCTTATAATTCTTACTTTACTTTCATAGTTTGATTTTGTTATCTTAATTTTGCTGCTCATATTATAAACATCTCATCCTCACCACTTAGATTAAAATCAAAGCACATAATTAATTAGAGTTAAATTTGGCCAAAGCTTTTATAGGAACCCAATTCATCCCCCCTCTTGGGTTGCTACCTCTGGGCAACAATTGGTATCAGAGCAGGTGCTCTAATATTTATTTATTGACCTAGCAGTCAAAAGGCTAAAGATCTTGGCAACCCAAAATGGAAGCTCTATTTAATGAAGGCCATTCCATTGATCGACCTCCACTATTTGATGGCTCAAATTATACTTTTTGGAATGCTAGGATAAAAATATTCATAAAAGCACCTGACTATAACTTATGAAATATTATTATTAATGGCCCACACACACACAATGCATTAATTATTGATAAAGAAATAATCCAACTAAATGCTAAAGCCATAAATATACTTTATTGCTCTTTGGATTTAAGTATATTTAATGCAATTTCTTCATGTATTTCAGCGAATCAAGTATGGAAGAAATTGAAAATGATTTATGGGATAGCAAATCAAGAAGAAGAACCAAGCTCCCAAGAAGTTAAGGAAGCTCACCCCAATCTATGCCTTATGGCTCATGAGGATGGAAAGAAAAAGAAGAAGAAAAGACAAAGGAAAAAGAAAGTTTTGATTAAGGGGGAGCAAGGCATAGAAAAGAAAAATAAGGAAGAGGAAGAAGGTATCGCCAATCATAGCCTCATGGCTAATGCAAATGAGGTAAATCCTGAAAATTCTTTCGACTTTACATTTGATGAATTATATAAAGCCTTTAATGAATTAATGGATGATTTTGAAAAATTAAGATTGAAAAATAAAGAGCTTAAAAGATCCAATCTTCTTTTAGCCGATGAAAAGAATAATCTTTTGAGTGAAAAAGAAAAACTTTTGAAGGAGATAAATTTTTTGGCTAAAGAAAATGATGTACTTCTCAAATCTAAAAAATCTTTAGTTGAAGAAAATATTAAGTTAAAAGAAGTATTTAAAAAATTAAAATGTTAAATTAAAAAAAAAAAAAACTCCTAAGATCTAAAAAATCTCTTTTAGAAGAAAATGCTAAATTAAAAAAGGAGATTGAAACATTGAAGCTTATGTTCAATAAGTTTACAATCGGATCTTAAAAGCTTCAATCAATTCTGAATAATCAAATAGCTATTTTCAATAAAATTGGAATTGGGTATAATCCTTTAAGTAAATAAAAATTTGTGAAGAACATGTTTAGCAAAACTTCATTTGAAAATCACTCTATTACATGTTTTAAATATAATAAAATAGGCCATAAAATTTTTGAATGCAATCTTAAAAGAATTGGCCATACTTTGGTTAGGCAAATTTGGGTTCCAAAAAGAACCATGAGCTCTAACTCCTATGGACCCAATATCACTTGGGTACCAAAAATCATTAAGTAATTTTGTAGGTACACCAAGGATCCAAATGAAATGAAAGGAAGAAAATCTTGATAGATGCCTTGGAAATGAAAAAGGATGGGTATTGATGCATGGTATAATCTAAATATTTTCTCACATCATACCATCCACGATTGTTAAAGTTATTTTGATTGAATCTATTGACTTTAATATGATTTTATATTATGTTGACTTGCTTGAAATTCTTTTCATATATCAGTAAGATTAGTATGATTGGTTGATTTTGATGATTTGAATACTTTGATTTTAAGAGGTCAATATGCTCTCCTCTAAGTATCACATCATGCTATGAATTGAAATTATCTTAAAAATCAGCATGATTTAACAGCTTCTCCTTATCAATTATTCATTTGAGAAACTTAAATCAATATAAGTTTAATTAACAATGAATGCCCTAGATTGCAAAAGAAATAAATTTAGATATTCTCCTCATAAAATGCTAAAATTCTAATAAAAATTAGCATAAAATAAATACTTAAAGATAAGACATCAATTATAAAATTTAAAATGCTTGATGTATTAAGTTGCATTGCATTTTAGGTTAATCCTTAAGGATTTTAAATCCCATAGTTAGATCAACACATAGAGCCAATATCTAGATTCCCTCATTTTAACCTCAATTGATTTTGTCCCCTAACTTGAAGAATGCCCTTCATACTTGGTATCAAATTAAATTTTATTCATATTATTTTCAAGTAATGAATTTGAAAA
This sequence comes from Cocos nucifera, assembly GCA_006176705.1. NCBI lineage: Eukaryota > Viridiplantae > Streptophyta > Magnoliopsida > Arecales > Arecaceae > Cocos > Cocos nucifera. The sequence continues at coordinate 102,646 of QRFJ01003264.1, forward strand.
TTAGTTTTTCAATCTTTAATGTGGTATCAATTAAATGTGCTTAACTTGAAAGAAAAAGGGGGAGTAACAAAAATTGTAAAGCTTATGTATGCAAATTTTGAAAAAAAAAAGTAGAAGATAATACTAAAGAATGAATATCTATATCTATATATATATATCATTTTGATAATCTAAATTTAAAATATACTTATTTTGAAATACAGAGGAGGTGAAAAGTGGAGAGATAAAATAATCAACCTATAATTATGAAAAATAGGGGGAGACAATGTTACTGAAATATTAAAAGAAAAATGAATCCTTGATATCTCTAAAATAAGGGAAGAAATACATTTTTATATTAATTTGATTGAAGATTTTGATCTTAAGCTCTTAATCAATTAATTTATGAACTCCTTAGATTGAGCATTCACATATTTATCCAATTTCATTTACATGATTTGATTGCTCTATCTTGTTTCTGAACAATTAGTTAAAGTTAAAAAAAGTTTGAGACATATTCTTACTTCAAATCAATTAATTTTGATATATTTTTATAATTTTAAAGCTATAATACTTAACTTTTCATGTGCCAATCTTTTAAACATGATTTGCCTGATTATTCTTGGTAAATGATTGGAGTTAAAGTAAATTTACAGCATATTTCTTCTCAAAAATGAATTTCTAAACTCAACTTTGAAACTCATTTAAAAATTCAAATTTGATCCTAAATTTTTTATGTGTATTGTAAAATTTTTATGAATTATTTATTTTAAAATAATTTTTACTCAAAGCATTGAATTTGAAAATTTGACTATCTTTTGCTTTAATATTATTCATTTTTCTTTGCTCGATACAACTCCGATACATATCTTTTTCGAGCTTAATTGACTAAAATTTCTTAAGAAAAGGAAAGATTGAAAATTAAAGTATACATTATACTTAGTTTCATGATCAAATCTTTTGAAAAACTCTATTTTTCTTAAAGCTTAAAAGTGTATATTTAAAAATTTGATTAAAAGATCATATTCATTCAAAAAGGGGGAGAGTCTTTATTATTTGAATTCAAGCTAAATTTTTAAAAAAGGAGATGTGATTTCTTCGATTTGACTTTGTAAATTTGATACATCTCTTAGTTTAAGATCTTGATATTAATTTTGATGATTTTTCATATTTCTTTCCCATGAGCCTTTTGATGCTGTCAAAAAGGGGGAGAGGAATGTTGAGTATACGCTTGAAGAAACTCAATGAATTGTATTGATGCTTGAAATGAAAACTTAATACTCATTGATATGAATTGAAATATTTTTTTTATATGAGTATATAAAATATGTGCAACGAACCAAAAGAATAATTGAGAACATTCATAAAGTACTCATTTATGTATTTAGTCTATACTTCATGATACTTTTTAGCAAAATGCATAGAAATATATTATTTGCTTTTATTATGCACATACTCAAGATTTTATCATCATCAAAAAGAGAGAGATTGTTGATCCTGAGATTGATTTTGATGATTCCAAAATATTGAGTATATTATGTATCTAATCATGTGTTTCAAGAATGTATGTAGGATTTTTCAAGTATCCAAAATGAAGAATTTATCTCAAGAATAAATCCTCTCAAGATGCCATACTAAAATACTTAATAGAGCAAATTCATATATATTTAGATGGCTTGGTATGTAGAAAGTATGATTGAAAGAAAAAAAATTAAAATTGAAGGAAGCAATTATGTTTAAAAGAGTTTGGAGCTAAGAAACTCAAGTTTGGAAGGTTAAACATTGAAGAAAAATGAAGTCAGAATTTTTTGAGATGTCTTAAATTTTTTTTGAGAGCTCTAAAGTGGTCTGGCATAATAAAATAGTATTCTGGCACAGTCTCGAGAGGTCTTGAGTTGAACTCGAGATGTCTCATTCTCAGGAGACAGAAACTTTATTTCTATGCTTTGAGAGTGAGAGGTCTCATAGATTTTTTAAAAGGTTTTACAATTCTAGTGAGACATCTCATGAAAAACTGAGAGGTCTCAAAATCTAATGAGGATCTCATGAAAAATCGAGAGGCCTCGATCTGCGCAGACAGCCTTCAATAGATAGTTTTCCAATGGCTATTTTTCGATCCCAATGGCTATTTTAGAGCTTCCAACGGCTAAAGCTCTTACTCCAACCTTCTCTAAAGGTATTTAAAGGTGGAGAATCAATTGAAAAAATAGAAGAAAGAGATTAAGAAATTTAGAGAGAGAATCTTTCAGATTTTATGAGGAACATTGAATATCCAAAGAAAAGAGAAAAAATAGGAGTGTTGTACATAGATTTTCATGAGCCTTCAAAAGCAATCTTCTCCAACATCTTCCACATCCTCTCAAGCATTATTTGAAGAAAAGCCAAGCTTCAATCGAGCATATTATCAACTTGTTCTTTAGGATTTAAAAGAGCTTATACTCTATTTTTTATATTGTGCTAAAACTTTACTTGTATTTTTTGATTTCTTTATAAGTTTCTTTGGGAAAAAGAAACTTGGTGTTTAGGCCCATCCAAGCATGGAATTGGATATTGTAGATTTTGATTGGTGATCTTGAAAAACCAACTGGGTTGTTAGTGAACCCGAAAGTCTATTGGTGTTAGGTTTTGGTTGGTGCTCCTATGAAAACCAACTAGGTTTGTTTGTGAGCCTGAAAAAATAAACACACTGTAATCAAGGATAGATTATAGTAAAATTCTTAAGGAAAGCATGGGGAGTGGACGTAGGAGCGGATTGCTCTGAACCACTATAAATCTTTGTGTGTTTGTATTGTATTTTTTCTTCTATCTCTCTATATATTTTGCATGCTTATAATTCTTACTTTACTTTCATAGTTTGATTTTATTATCTTAATTCTGCTGCTCATATTATATACATCTCATCCTCACCACTTAGATTAAAATCAAAGCACCTAATTGCTTAGAGTTAAATTTGGCCAAAACTTTTATAAGAACCCAATTCACCCCCCCTCTTGGGTTGCTACCTCTGGGCAACATTAGTAAATAGTATAAAGTAGGTTGAGTGGTCTTAGAGATGAGTCGATTGATTAATAAGTTGACTCCATATCTTTTAAATGATTTTTCCAATAGTATTTAATTGAAAGTTTATGTTTCAGTCAAGGATGTCTTCTTTTGAGATTTATGTATCAATAGAGTTATTTGGTGGTTGATAATTTTAATTATATTAATTTCATCTTGTAGGAAGATGAAGCAGTTAGGATCAAGATTTGGTAGAGAGCAGTTACCCATAGGTAGGGGTAGAGGCAGAGGTCGAAGTAGACCAAGAAAAATTGATAGGAGTGGTCAACCTCCTAGAGTATCATTTGTAGTATCATCTTTTGCCCTGAGAGATGAAGTAGGAGTTTCACAAAGGTATGATTATAGTCAAGAAGTACCATCAAAACCTACATCTCAGGATCAGGCACCTATTCTTGGATTTCAGAAATTGATAGGCATAGTTACTCAAGCTGTTATTATTGCAATGAATTCTACTCCTGGTTTTTAGTCTTGAGGTGTGGATGTGGAAAGAAATTTTGAAAGAGCTAGAAAATTAGGATAAGTAGAATTTTTGGGTACTATGGACCTAATAGAGGCAGAAAATTGGATCTAAAGATTGGAAAGGATATTTGTATTGATGAAAACTATCAATGAATAGAAGGTGAGCATTGCTACCTTTCTTTTAGAAGGCCGAGCTAGACATTGGTGAGAATCCTATGTTGTTAGGCATCCACAAGGATATGTTATTTCTTGGGGTGATTTCAGAAAAGAATTTTATCAACATTATTACTCAATAGTATACTGGGATTAGAAAAGGAGAGAGTTTCTCAATCTGACTCAAGGAAGAATATCAGTGGCTAAGTATGAAGCCAAATTTATTGAATTATCATACTTTGCTCCAGCATTTATTGTGGATGAGAAGAAAAAGTGTCAATTATTTCAAGATGAATTGCATTTAGAAATTAAAGCAAAAACAAATATGCTTAATTATGATAGTTTTGCTGAACTAATTATTGGAGCTAATAGAGCAGAAAAGGTGGAAAAAGAATTTTATGATTGCAGGCAGGAAAAAGGAAAAGGAAGTGTGCAGAATTTTCCTCTAGGTATAGGAGAAGGTAAGTTAACAAAGCAAGCAAATATCTTTAGACAACCCAATTATCCTTTTGGAGCATCAATAGAGTTGGGTATGGGTTCTTTTACTTCTATTCGTCCTGGATAGAGAAGCGCTAAACCAAAGTTGAGGTTACAATCTATAGGAAGTAGAGAATCAAAAAGAGTTAGAGGATGTTACCGGTGTGGACAAATGGATCACCAAAGAATGAATTGTCCTAATAAAGTACTAGTTGGAAATCTTTTATTAGCATGTAGAGTAAGGACTGATACCAAAGGACAAGATGCTAGCATGTACCAGCAAGGTCAATTGGATGATAAGAAATGTAAGCTACCATAATGTGAAATCTGGTATGGTATTTATAATTGAATGAATGATATTATCTGTTAAGAGTTTACCAATTAAATAAGAGTTGTATAATTTTTAGTGTTCTAATTTTGTTACATACAAATTTTGAGAATAAAATTTATTTTAGAGAGGATGGAATGTAACATCCCGGACTAGCAAAATAATAAATTAAAAGATTTGTGTTCGTGTATGTAGAATATAGTAATTTATTTATGATATATTTGAGCTATTTGAGTACAACTTATGACTATCTACTATTAAGAGTCCTGAAAATTTTTTAAGTCTAGAATCTAGCACCTATATGGAGAGCTATATGGAATATGAATTTTCTTGAAATAAAAAATAGTGGTAATTGATCCTTGGGTGTTGGTGAGTTGTAAGATGATTTTTAATAAATTTTGAAACCCTTTAACCTATTCATTTTGAAGGAAGAAAGTTTTAAAAATTTTGAGTTTCAAAAAATTTGAGCTAGAACCCAAGTTTTGATATCTTATTCTTATGGATTTTAATTTTTTTGATATATTTATTGATTTCAAATAGAAGGATATTCTTTATTTATATTTATATTTTAAAGTTAATAGAGAGTAAATAAATGAGGACATTAACTTTAAAAGTAAAATTTTGAAAAAATAGGAGTATCCGAGCCGATCCGAGACCAAATTGAGTTGGCCCGAGTCTTAGGTTATAGAAATGAGTGCTTTATTTTTTTGAAAGAGCAAGTCTGATTTGGAATTGGGCTGACCTAATTGATAGTCGAGGTGACCCTATTTGGGGCCGAGCCAGCTCAGTCAGCGAAAAATTCTGTGAGCAAGTTTTAAACGAGAGTGTTTTTAAGTTGTAAATTTAAATGGTATGGTAGAGCAGCTTGAGGATATAAATAAATGGTTGAAAAATCATTAGAGCACCACCTATTAAATAGGGAATTGGATGGTAACTCCTGGGTGTGACACCGAGTAAGGTTCTTCATAGTTTATGATTTCCAAACCATAAATTTAAACCACTGATTATTTTACTATTATTTAGTTCCTAAGCTCTTCAAAGAAGTTAGAGAAAAGAAGAGAGTTGAGAGGGTTTTATTTTCAATTAGTAATCAAAAGGAATTAGTTAGTATAGAAGGAAGTGAATGAGAAATTAAGTTAAGGAAGGGAAGTTGCTAAAATAGAGAAGGAAAACCTGAGCAGCAAATTTCTAATTACTTAAGGTAAGGTTCCTCTATTTCAAATTAAGTTTGGATTTGTCTTTCAAGTATTGTAGAAAATAAGATGTTATAATAAAGCAGGCTATTTAATTTGAATTAAGTTTGAAAAGGAGCTATGCTATTATTGATGCTGAAATTTGGTAGATAGTTTAGCCATGAATTGGAATGATATTAGCTGAATCTAAAACCAGTTTGGAGAATTAAGATAGAACAAAAAGGAATGGAGAAGGTTCTCAAAGGGGTGCTTTGAAGAAATCAAGTACTTAAGTGGAACAATAAGCTAGCTGGAGGTGAGTGATTTCCACCTATACATGGAGTTTTCAAAGTATTTTACTATGTGAAAAAGCTTTATTTGAAAAGCAAGGTACTTCCTTAGTATTTTGCAGCTTACATATTTGTAAATAAATGTGGAATTGGGAATGACTTTTGAATAGCTTTCATGTATTGCATATGCAAGTAGTTGTGTATATAATTCTGATAGCTTGGCTTTAGAAAATTTTAAATGAGTTATCCAGTGATCTTTTATGTGGTTTCATCTCTTATGTAGTTTACTTTTGGTTCATATGCTATAAAAGCTTATTGACAATGGTGATATTTTATGACTGCTCATATGAGAGTATGTCAAGGAACTGCTCATTTGAAAGTATGTCATGATGGAAGGACTGCACATTTGAGAGTGTGTCATAGGATTGCTAATCTGAAAGTATGTCATTATGGGGGATTGCTCATCTGAGAGTGTGTCATGATGGGAGACTGCTCATTTGAGTGTGTCATGGTGTGATTATTCATATGAGAGTGTGTTAGTGGGACTGCTCATATGTGATTTGTGATTATGGTATGATTACCCATATAAGAGTGTTTCATCAGATTACTCATATATATGGATGTGATTGTGGTATGATTATCCATATGAGAGTGTATCATGGGACTGCTCATATGTAGATGAAATTATAATATGATTACTTATATGTAATTGTGGTACAAATACTCATGCAAAATCCTATGGAAATATATTACTATGGTACCATCAGTGGTAAGCAAAGGTTTGTACTTCACAAAAATTTTTTATATGATTCATATTTATTTTATTCAATTATTTAAAAGCTTTTTGGTACATGCTATACGTCGTAGTATTGATAGTGGATACACTCACTGGGACTTTAAGTCTTATTTTGTGGTTTTATATTTTCTTGTCTCAGTAGATTGGAGCATCTTAGTTTGGCATTAGCATAATGGAGTTTGGTATCAGCATTTTGAAATTTTATGTTATATGTGTTAGCTTATGAGGGCCTTACTTTTGGAGGAGTTTTAGATTGTACATATTATGTATTATTAGCTGAATATAAATGAATATATTTTATTGTTAATACCAGATGTATTAAACACAGTTTGATAAGTGGAACCTTGAGATGATAAATGTGTTAGATATATGTGCCCTAGAAGCCAGAATTGGCTGACACTTGTAATACACTTCTAGGGCCAAAATTATAATTTTGACTATAATCACTAAAATGGGTTATTTTCTATCACATATGTGTATTTAGTGCTTGTGATACATCCTTTGAGTTAATGATAATGATAATTCATATTTTCAAGAGTTGAAAATTTAAGACATGAATAATCATTATTAACTCATAAAATGCTCCCGACCATAGGATCATCATGAGGATGGTGATTGATTCGAAGGTTGGTGTACAATTATTTCTCTTTAGTAGATGAGTTTTGAGTCTATGGTGTGGAGACATCAGAGAGAGAGTAGAGGTACTTGTTAGAGAATGAGGGCACTGAGCGTGACCACCTCGAGTAGTCATTAAGAAGTCTACCTTCTCGTCAATGATTGACTCGATGCTATAGTGGTGTGTCTGGTTCTTTGACCTGAGGTGCATCAATAGTTCACCTTGAGGGTGTTATAGTTTGACTACACCATAACTCGGTCTTTCTAGCCATACGGAACCCTGAGGTGTATGTTGGCTATAGCATGTTCATTGTAGGAACTGGATTGCATCAAGATGGAATCTATCTACCTCGGTGGTAGAGGAGCAGCCCTATGATAATCATGAGAATCAAGTCCAGAAGCCCATGGCTATGGCAGAGTAAAATAATAGAAAGAGTTTCTATTTAGGTTTTCACATTGGATTTGAATCGAATGATTACATCATATGATAGAGACTAGGGTTTGACGAGTTCACCTTAACCCTAATCTGATTGGGGCTTAAGATAGAAGAACTTAATCACATGGGTGGCTGCACCAAGAGATTTGCATTCAGCTCTGATGAGTTGCCACCATATACTGCTAAGTGTCACCGATGGATTTTGGGAATTAGAATAATTTAGATGATCGATCATTCTAGCTATTCGAATCAGAAGAGTTCTAGTCCATCGAAAGGAATTTCGATGATGTGGATGATAGAGATCATGACATATCCCATTACCATATAGAACTGAACCTAACTAGGTCACACAAACAAGAATTTGAATCTGGTGATCATCAATTGAACTGATCCAGTTCAATTGATCTGAATGAGATTCAATTAGGTTCAAGGAAATCGTGCTAGCACTCGATTGAACCTAACGTTCTTCTTTTACTATCATAAATAAAGTTGTCCTGTCTGAGCCAAAGGAGTTTGTGCTCAATCAGAGGCCTTCATATGGTCTGACTGGTGGTTGTCCAAGTCAGAATAGGTTGTCTTATTTGTAAGACATTACCTGCCATTTTTGGTCACCTGCCATTTCTTATTCTTTGACTTTGGTCAAAAGTCTACCTTTGACTGGTCAAACGTTGACCATTGACCCTTTGACTTTTAACCACATGTCATGCACCTATTGGAGAGCTGGTGGGGGCTTATCCTCCTATCAGAACCTAGCAAGGAGGAGGGCGCATGCCTCCCTTGGTGTGTGCCCAAGCTGGAGGCGCCCAGGAGTCCCTATTGGATAGGGACTCCATCTCCTTTTTGGATTTCGATTAGACTTCTCCTAAGAAGCAAGTTTGACTGATCTTAGGCACCATCTAAGGGTAAATCCAGGGGACTCTATTCTCACCAATCAGATTTAGATCTGATTTCGCTAAGGGTTGTGATTGGTTGGAAAGAAGAGAAGTTGGATCACGCATAGTCTATAAATAAGACCCTGCGCCCAACTCAAGGGGAATCTGAGAATTAAAAATTCCCACGCCCCAAGGCTACCTCTCTTCTCCTCCTCCATGCCAAGTCCATCTTCTCCCTCTCCTCTCCATGCCCAAAGGGGTTTGGGATCTTAGTTGGTGCAATCCAGATGAGAGAAAGGCGACAGAAAGCTAGAAGGCAGCGCTACTGCGAAGGACAACTGCTGATCTTTGAAAGGTATTTTGAAAATCCTTCAGATCAGATCTAGATCTGAATTTTGGGGATATGATAGAGAAGAAGAGGATCTTTAGATCCAGTCCAAGTGAATATCAGTAGAGGCCAGGCACTTGCGTGGCTAGATCCAGAATCTTTGAATGCTTACAGGATCATCAACGGGTAATAGGATTACCCTACATCAAGGTAAATTAAATTAAATTTAATTTATCTATATTTTATTTTTATTATTAGAATAATAAAGATCAAATCTGAAGCATTTTAGATCTAATTTAGATCAAAGAGAAAATTTTTTGAAATATATCTCTTGATCCAATCAGATCTGAACGAACCTAGTCTGGGAAATCAAGATTTTTCCTTCAACTGGTATCAGAGCCAAGATTCTAAAGTGTTTAGATCTGATTTTAAATTTATTCTAATTAAAAAATATGTGATTTCAGATATCACATGAGATGTGATTAGATCTGAAATCAGAAAAAATTAAAATTAAATGATTTGGATCTAAGATTAGAAAATATGCATGACTAGTTCTAAAATAGAATAATTCTATAGAATAGTCTTGCATGTTTAAAATTTAATTAGATTAAATCATATTTTAGATCTATTTATTTACTATTTTTTGATATTATAATTATTATAATAACATCTAAAAAATAAAAAATTAAAATTATTTAATTTTAAACATCATATGAGATATGATTGATGCATGTCTAGACTAGTTGTAGAATAGTTCTACATAGTTATCTAGATTAGAGTTTATTTTGATGAGATCAATTTAAATCTAATTTTTTAGATTATTATGAGATAATTTAGATCTAAAAACATGCATGATTCAATACATGAGATGTATGCAAAATATGCTATGATTAGATCTAATTTGTATATGAGATATATCATATAGATCTAAAACTATTTTGTAGTATTACATGTTCCTGATTAAGGCGTTCCTCTTGGTCGTCCAGTCATAAGAACGAAGAAGAGTTTAAAAGCCCTCTCCTCTCATCCAATGGGCTGTTCTTATGACGTGTAGAGGTGCTGTGCATTCATCCTTAATCAGAAATCCAAAACTTACTTTCTGCAAAATCTTAGATCTTGAAACTGTTAGATATATGTGCCCTAGAAGCCAGAATTGGCTAACACTTGTAATACACTTCTAGGGTCAAAATTATAATTTTGACTATAATTAATGAAATGGGTTATTTTCTATCACACCTGTGTATTTAGTATCTGTGATACATCCTTTGAGTTAATGGTAATGATAATTCATATTTTCAAGAGTTGAAAATTTAAGACATGAATAATCATTATTAACTCATAAACAGCTCCCGACCATAGGATCATCACGAGGATGGTCATTGATCCGGAAGGTTGGTGTACGATCGCTTCTCTTTAGTAGATGAGTCTTGAGTCTACGATGTAGAGAACAGAGAGAGTACAGGTACTCGTTAGAGAATGGGGCACTGAGCGTGACCACCTCGAGTAGTCATTAGGAAGTCTACCTTCGTCAATGACTGACTCGATGCTGTAGTAGGTTTGGTTCTTTGATCTGAGATGCATCGGCAGTTCACCTTGAGGGTGTTATAGTTTGACTACACCATTACTCGGTCTCCTAGCCATAGGAATCCTGAGGTGTATGTGGCTATAGCATGTTCATTGTAGGAACTGGATTGCATCAAGATGGGATCTATCTACCTCGGTGGTAGAGGAGTAGCCCTATGATGATCATAGAATCAAGTCCAGAAATCCATGCCATGGTTAGAGTGAAATAATAGAAAAGTTTCTATTAGATTTTCACATTGGACTCGAATCGAATGATTACACATATACAGACTAGGGTTTGACGAGTTCACCTTATCCTAATCTGATCGGGCAAATAGAAAAAATCACACAGGTACTCACCAAGAGGTTCTTCAGCTCTGATGGTTCCACATATACTGCTAGGTGTCACTGGTGGATTTGGGAGCAATTAGATATTTGAGACGATCATTCTAGCTTCAATCAGAATTCTATCATGAAGGAGTTTGATATGTCTATGATAGAGACATGACATTCCATTACATACAGAATGAACCTACTGGTCACAAAAAAGGTTGAATCTGGTGATCTCAATTGAACTAATCTAGTCAATTGATCTGAATGAGCATCCCTTATGCTTCTGCAATAGGAAAGCCTCATGTATGCCTGCTACTTGTACGCGACCTTGATAATAGCCATGCGTAAGTGTCACAAGTAGTTACCAGTCAAATCCAGGTGAAGAACATTAGACTTCTGTGAATGTATCCTTAAGTACTGAGAAGAACTAAGGATATGAGTTCGATCTTTGGTAATGGAGAACTCCAAGTCAGGGATATACAGACTCCAGATTTCATATCCGATGTAAGATGATCGAAAGTCGACCATATGCGAGGCTGCTTCTTCGTCGTATTTGCAGTGTTGGTGCTGTCGTGGAAGATTTCCAAGCAACCATGATAGCCAGATATCCACCATTGGAGCAGATTATATCGCTGCATTCAAGGCTGTGGAAGGAAGCATTCTTGGTATAAGAAGTTTGCTATAAAAATCGAGTAATGCCATCAAATTGCCATTCCTCTTATACTGGCCTGATAATAATGGCCCATACCCTGCTAAGGAAGCGCGGTCTCACCAGAAATCCAAGCACAATGAGCGGCGATACCAACCTCATCATTGAACTCAAGAAGGGTACGTCGAGGTCAAAGAGCGACTCTGCAGGCCAATATGGCAGACCCACTTACAAGCTATTGGACAACAAAGTTTGAAGCCCACCTTAAGAAGATGGGACTTAGGACTTATAGCCCAATTGGCTTTAGGGACAAGTGAGAGATTTAGAAGCGAAACTGCCCTACTTACCTGGCCACCCTGAAGAACAAGAAGGAAGGTCCTTCTGGAGGTATGCTCGTTATTGAGTCTAACCTTATGGTTTCTTCTGCATCCAGTTGGGTGCTTGACTCTGGTTCTAGTGCTCATCTGTGCACTTCCATGCAGGGTCTTGAGGATAGCAGGAGGCTGAGGGATGGAGACATGATCCTACGCATCGGTAATGGAGCAAGAGTTGCTGCAGTAGCCGTGGGAACATACCCTCTTCGATTACCATCTGGTTTAGACTTAGTTTTGAAAGACTGTTATTATGTGCCTGCAGCTAGCAGGAATTTGATTTCTGTTTCATGCTTAGCACTAAGAAGGCTATGTGATTACCTTCTTTAAGGACCATTGTAACATTCTTTATGAAAGAAATAAAATTGCAAATGGTTTTCCTTATTAATGGTCTTTATCAGCTACATATTGATGTACCTATTCTAACTATCGAGCAAAACGTGAATGCCAAACGACCTAGGGATAGTCCAAATGATAGATATCTATGGCACCTGAGATTAGGTCATATAGCAGAAGATAGGATCAACAAATTGGAGAAAAATGGGCTATTGAGTCCATTGACTTTCGAGTCATATCCAACTTGTGAATCTTGTCTTCAAGGCAAAATGACTAAACTCCCTTTTGTTGGACATGGGGAAAGGGCCACAGATCTCCTTGCCCTAGTACATACTGATGTGTGCGGCCCATTTGATGTGCCGGCTAGAGGCAATTTTGTCTACTTCATTACCTTTACCGATGATCTGTCTAGGTATGGGTATGTGTATCTTATGAGACACAAGTCTGAAGCTTTTGAAAAGTTCAAAGAATTCAGACATGAAGTAGAAAAATAAACTGAAAAACCCATTAAGGTTCTTCGATCAGATCGAGGAGGTGAATACCTTAGCCGAAATTCCTAGACTATCTCAAGGAAAAATGGCATAGTCTCTCAATGGACTCCACCAGGAACACCTCAACTCAACGGGGTTTCAGAATGGAGAAATCGGACTCTATTGGATATGGTTCGATCCATGATGAGCTTCACAGACCTTCCCTGATTTTCTTTGGGGACATTCATTGTTAACTTCAATTTATCTACTGAATAGGGTTTCCCTCTAAAACCGTTCCTACCACACCGTATGAGATATGGCACGGTAAGAAACCAAGTCTGAGTCATCTCAGAATTTGGGGTTGTCCGGCTCATGTCAAAAGACAACAAGCGGACAAGTTAGAGTTTAGGTCCTTTAGAGCTCGATTCATAGGATATCCTAAAGAGTCATTAGGATACTATTTCTACATTCCAGAAGACCACAATGTGATTGTGAGTCGACATGCCATCTTTCTTGAAAAATAGTTTATTCAAGATAGCGGCATTGGAAAGCAGATTAAGCTTGATGAGAAAGTCTCACAAGTACAACGAGCTAAGGACCAATTGGAACCAAATCAGGTTGAGCCAATAAGAACACTACCTCCTCCACCTCGTAGATCGAAAAGAGTTTTCCATCCTCCTGAAAGATACTTAGGTATTATTTCAGAGGAAAGTAGAGAAAATGTTCCTCGTAGGTAATGGTGCTCATGGTGATGATCCCAAAACCTACAACGAGGCGATATCAGATATCGACTCCGAGAAATGGCTAGAGGCAATGCAGTCAGAAATTGACTCGATGCACTCAAACCAAGTCTGGACCTTGGTAGATCCACCAGAAGGTATAGTACCTATTGGGTGTAAATGGATCTTCAAGAGAAAGATTGGTGCAGATGGGAATGTGGAGACATTCAAGGCTAGACTAGTGGCAAAAGGTTATAGTCAACGCGAAGGCATTGACTATCAGGATACCTTTTCCCCAGTGGCTATGCTAAAATCCATCCGCACATTGCTTGCCGTTGCAGCCTATTTCGATTATGAAATATGGCAAATGGACGTGAAAATGGCATTCTTAAATGGATATCTTGAGGAAGATATCTATATGGAACAGCCGCTAGGTTTCACATCCAGTGATACTGATCACAAGGTTTGCAAGCTGCAAAGGTCCATATATGGACTTAAGCAAGCATCTCGGAGCTGGAACACTCATTTCAATGATGTGATCAAAAAGTTTGGTTTCATCAAAAATGAAGAGGAACCATGTGTTCTTCAAAAAGGTCAGTGGGAGCGCTGTTGTCTTCCTCGTATTGTACGTGGATGACATCCTCCTTATTGGGAATGATATTCCCATGTTGACATAGTCAAAATATGGTTGTCCAAGGAATTCTCCATGAAAGACCTAGGTGAAGCATCCTTTATTCTAGGAATTAAGGTCTATAGGGATAGACCGAATAGGATGCTAGGACTTTCACAGAAGATGTACATAGAGGAAAGTACTAAAGAGGTTTAGTATGGAAAACTCTAAGAGGGGATTAATACCCTTCAGACATGGTATTCATCTTTCCAAGAAGATGTGCCCTAGCACACCTGAGGAAATAGAACGCATGAGCAAGATCCCTTATGCTTCTGCAATAGGGAGCCTCATGTATGCCATGCTATGTACACGACCTGATATAGCCCATGCTGTGAGTGTCACAAGCAGATATCAGTCAAATCCAGGTGAAGAACACTGGACTTCTGTGAAATGTATCCTTAAGTACTTGAGAAGAACTAAGGATATGATGTTGGTCTTTGGTAATGGAGAACTCCAAGTCCAGGGATACACAGACTCAGATTTCATGTCCGATATAGATGATCGAAAGTCGACATCTGGGAGTCTGTTTGTGTGCAATGGTGGTGCTGTCAGCTGGAAGAGTTTCCAAGCAAACCATGATAGCAGATTCCACCATGGAAGCAGAATATATCGCTGCATCAGAGGCTGCGAAGGAAGCATTCTGGTATAAGAAGTTTGCTGCAGAAATTGGAGTAATGCCATCAGATGCCATTCCTCTATACTGCGACAACAATGGCGCCATAGCCCTTGCTAAGGAGCCGAGGTCTCACCAGAAATCCAAGCACATTGAGCGGCGATACCACCTCATCCGCGATTACCTCGAGAAGGGTTACGTCGAGGTCAAGAGAGTCAACTCCACAGATAATGTGGCAGACCCACTTACAAAGCCGTTGGGCCAGCAGAAGATCGAAGCCCACCTTGAGAAGATGGGACTTAGACTTGTAGCCAATTGGCTTTAGGACAAGTGGGAGATTGTTAGATATATGTGCCCTAGAAGCCAGAATTGGCTGACACTTGTAATACACTTCTAGGGGCAAAATTATAATTTTGACTATAATCAATAAAATGGATTATTTTCTATCACATATGTGTATTTAGTGTCTGTGATACATCCTTTGAGTTAATGGTAATGATAATTCATATTTTCAAGAGTTGAAAATTTAAGACATGAATAATCATTATTAACTCATAAAATGCTCCCGACCATAGGATCATCACGAGGATGGTGATTGATCCGGAAGGTTGGTGTACAATCGCTTCTCTTTAGTAGATGAGTCTTGAGTCTACGGTGTGGAGACACCGGAGCGAGAGTACAGGTACTCGTTAGAGAACGAGGGCACTGAGCGTGACCACCTCGAGTAGTCATTAGGAAGTCTACCTTCTCGTCAATGACTGACTCGATGCTGCAGTAGTGTGTCTGGTTCTTTGACCTGAGGTGCATCGGCAGTTCACCTTGAGGGTGTTATAGTTTGACTACACCATTACTCGATCTCCTAGCCATATGGAATCCCTGAGGTGTATGTTGGCTATAGCATGTTCATTGTAGGAACTGGATTGCATCAAGATGGAATCTATCTACCTCGGTGGTAGAGGAGCAGCCCTATGATGATCATGAGAATCAAGTCCAGAAGCCCATGGCCATGGCAGAGTGAAATAATAGAAAGAGTTTCTATTTAGATTTTCACATTGGACTTGAATCGAATGATTACATCATATGACAGAGACTAGGGTTTGACGAGTTCACCTTAACCCTAATCTGATCGGGGCTCAAGATAGAAGAACTTAATCACACAGGTAGCTGCACCAAGAGGTTCGCATTCAGCTCTGATGGGTTGCCACCATATACTGCTAGGTGTCACTGGTGGATTTTGGGAGCAATTAGAATGATTTAGATGATCGATCATTCTAGCTGTTCGAATCAGAAGAGTTCTGATCCATCGAAAGGAGTTTCGATGATGTCGATGATAGAGATCATGACATATCCCATTACCATACAGAACTGAACCTAACTGGGTCACACAAACAAGGGTTTGAATCTGGTGATCATCAATTGAACTGATCTAGTTCAATTGATCTGAATGAGATTCAATTAGGTTCAAGAGAAATCGTGCTAGCACTCGATTGAACCTAACGTTCTTCTTTTACTATCATAAATAAGTTGTCCTGACTGAGCCAAAGGAGTTTGTGCTCAATCAGAGGCCTTCACTTGGTCTGACTAGGAGCCTTGTCCAAGGTCAGAAAAGGATTGTCTTATTTTGTAAGACAATACCTTGCCATTTTTTGGTCACCTGCCATTTCTCGTCCTTTGACTTTGGTCAAAAGTTGACCTTTGATTGGTCAAATGTTGACATTGACACTTTGACTTCTGTCCATGTGTCATGCACCTATTGGAGAGCTGGTGGGGGCTTGTCCCCCTACTAGAACCTGGCAAGGAGGAGGGCACACGCCACCCTTGGCGTGTGCCCAAGCTGGAGGTGCCTAGGAGTCCCTATTGGACAGGGACTCCATCTCCTTTTTAGATTCCGATTAGACTTCTCCTAAGAATCAGGTTTGACTGGTCTTAGGCGCCATCTAAGGATGAATCCAGGGGACTCTATTACCATCAATCAAATTTAGATCCGATTTCATAAAGGGTTGTGATTGGTTGGGAAGAAGAGGAGTTGGATCACGCATAGTCTATAAATAAGACCCTGCGCCCAACTCAAGGAGAATTTAAGAATTGAAAATTCCCATGCCCCAAGGCTGCCTCTCCTCTCCTCCTCCATGCCAAGTCCATCTTCTCCCTCTCCTCTCCATGCGTGAAGGAGTTTGGGATCTTAGTTGGTGCAATCCAAATGAGAGAAAGACGACAGAAAGCTAGAATGCTGCGCTGCTGCAAAGGACAACTGCCGATCTTCGAAAGGTATTTTGAAGATCCTCCAGATTAGATCCAAATCTGATTTTTGGAGATGTGATAGAGAAGAAGAGGATCTCCAGATCCAATCCAAGTAAATATCGGTAGAGGCCAGGCACTTGCATGGCTAGATCCAGAACCTTCCACTGCTTACTAGATCATTAACGGGTAATAGGATCACCCTACATCAAGATAAATTAAATTTGATTTAATTTATCTATATTTTATTTTTATTATTAGAATAATAAAAATCAAATCTGAAACATTCGAGATCTGATTTGGATCAAAGAGAAAAATTTTTGAAATATATCTCTTGATCCAATCAGATCTGAACGAACTTGGTTCGGAAAATTAAGATTTTCCCTTCAAAATGTAGAGTAATTTGAAATGCCTGTGCAATGATTTTAAGGGATTGATCAAATTACTTGATAGTAGGTGATTAAATGATATTATAGTTCAGCTTAAGTATAGTTTAGAAATCTCCTTAACCTTTAGATAAGGGTGGGGTGTGGCACCATCACCTAGATTTAGGGGTGGGGTGTTATTATAAGTGCCCATGGACCAAAATTGATCCTAGTTCACCTTAATAACTTAGAGAAGTCAGTGGGAGGATTTGACTTGCATTACAAAAGAATTGACAATTAGCGGCGACTAAATTTCATCGCTAATAAGAGGTTTGCCATCGCTAATGCTATTAACGATGGCAAGCCATCGCTAAAAGTCCATTGTATAAACTCTTGTCGCTAATAACCATTATTAACAATGGTAAAACTCTCATTGCTAATAAAGTTAATTAGTGATGGTATTAGCGACGAAAGGTGTCATTGCTAATATTTTTTTATTTTATTTTTATAATTATAATTTTAAAATACTATTAGCGACATCAAATCCTATTGCTAATTCCATCTCTAATATTTTTTTTATTTTATTTTTTATTAATTTAAATTTTAAAAACTATTAAAGATGGTATCTTTTCATCTCTAATGACTTCACTAATATTTTTTTATTTTATTTTTTAAAATTTAAATTTAAAAAATTATTAGCGATAATAGATACCATCATTAATGCCATCACTAATAGTTTTTTAATTTTTTAAAAAATTTATAATTAAATTTTTTAGTTGTAAAAAGGGTTGACCCAAGGATGACCCTTTTGCTTGGGGATGACCCATAGGTTGATCCCTGCTGTCCGGCCACCCAAAAATAGGAATGAAATGTTTCTATTCTACCATAGGGGATGACCCATGGGTCGACCCCTACGATAGAAATTTTCATAATGGCTAGTTTTTTAGCTCATTTTTGATACATTAAATGCCAAATAAATAGTCTCTAATAGCTCTAAATATCTACTACTCATTCTCTAATATTGATTGAAAGTATAAGGCATTCAAAAGAAAAAAATACTCAAGAAAAACTAAGAAAAAAAGGATTAAAAAGATTTTTCAGCTCTAAGTCGAAGAAACCTTCATTTGAACCTTCACCATCTCTCAAAAGCAAATTCAACTCTTCATTCCATTCAAGAGTATTCTTAAAGCTTCATCCATTTTGAGTAATGTGTATTTAATGATCTATTATGCTCATTGAGAAGTTAATTTTTGTTTGTCATTGTAAACCATCTTTTTCTTGCATGCTGTTTTGAGTTTAAGTTTTGGAGGGTTCTAAAACATAGAAAGATTAATCCAAATCTTGAATCAGAGTGTATAGGATTGTTCCAAATTATTTAGAACTTCTTTCAAAGTAATTTGCCAAAAGTTTGGATAATATAAAACTATTGAAAAAAATATTTTTTCTATATATTTAATAAAAATTAATATAGGAGAGACAAGAATAATGACTATGTTGTAAGCATTGGTAGTTTAATCTTTTCTTTTGTCAATTCCTTCTATCCTCAAACTAATCCCTACACTTTAACTTTATAAATATTTTAGAAATATAATTACATAAAACTATATATGTACATAACACACTAGACATACATGCAAAAATACTATATAATTACATGTTTATACACAACATAGTCTAAAAATAAATAAATTTAATATATAAATAAAAATAAAAAATAAAATAAAGGATATATCATTAAACATGACCAAGATCATCTTGATGGAGTAGTGGAGAAGGTTCACTATGATTAGAGCCCCACAAGCCACATCTACCTCATTACCTCGATGAGGATCCTGTTGACCCATGATTGATTTTGATGATTGCCAAACTATGAGTTTATTATGTATCTAATCATGTATTTCAAGAATGCGTGTAGAATTTTTCAAGTATTCAAAATAAAAAATTTATCTCAAGAATAAATCCTCTCAAGATGCCATGCCAAAATACTTAAAAGAATAAATTCACACTTATTTGGATGGCATGGTATGAAGAAAGTATGATTGGAAGAAGAGAAATTAAAATTAAAGAAAACAATCATGTTTAGAAGTATTTAGAGCTAAGAAATTCAAGTTTGGATGGTCAAATATTGTAGAAAAATGAAGCTAGAATTTTTGAAGACCTATCCTAAAAATTTAGAGATCTCTCTTAAAATTTTGGAGACCTCTCCTAAAAATTTTGAGGCTTCTCCAAGCTATTTGGCATAACTACACATTAACCTGGCACATGCTCGAGATCTCTCCAAAACTAGGCGAGACCTCTCCATTTCAAGAAATAGAAACCTCATTTTTGTATTTTGAGATCGAGAGCTCCCAAAAATTTTTGAGAACTCTTGCTGTGAAATCGAGATCTCTCAAAAATTCTCGAGAGCTCTCGCAGAAAAATTGAGAGCTCTTCATTTGTGTGACAGTCTTCAATGGATAGTTCTGCAACGACTATTTCTTGACCCCAATGGCTATTTCAGACCTCCTAATGGTTAGAATTCTCTCTCCAACCATTTTCAAGGATATTTAAAAATAAAGAATTAATTGAAAAAAAAAGATTAAGGGATTTAAAAAGAGAATCTTTTAGATTTGATCAGGAATATTGAAAATCTAAAGAAAAGGAAAAAAAAGAAAAAGTTGTGCACAGTTTTCAGTGAGCCTTCAAAATTATTTTCTCTAACATCTTCCACATCCTCTCAAGCATAATTTGAAGAAAAGCCAAGCTTCAATCAAGCACATCATCGACTTCTTCATTGGAATTTAAAAGAACTTAAACTCTATTTTTTTTATATTATGCTAAAATATAATTTGTAATTTTTATTTCTTTACAAGATTCTTTGGAGGAAAGAAACTTGGGGATTAGACCCATCCAAGTTCGAAATTGGGCATGTTAGATGTGTTCCCTAGAAGCCAAATTGGCTAACACTTGTTAAATACTTTTTAGGAATATTTTTGTAATTTGACTTAAAATCAATTAAAGGATTATTTATTCTATCGCATTATGTATTAAAGTGTCTGTGATACATCCATTGAGTTAATAGGCATGAAAATAAATATTCTCAAGAGTTGAGAATTTAAGGCATGAGTTATCATAATTAACTCATAAATTACTCTTGATCATATGATCATCGCAAGGATGGTGATTGATCTGAAAGATCGGTGTACGATCACTTTCTTAGGATAGATAAGTCTTGAGTCTATGGTGTGGAGATGTCAGAATGAGAGTATAGGTACTCATTAGAGAATGAGGGCACTGAGCGTGACCACCTCAAGCAGTCATAAGGGAGCCTACCTTCTCATCGATGACTAGCTCGATGCTGCAGCGTATGTCAAGTTCTTTGACCTAAGGTGCATCGACAGTTCACCTTGAGGGTGTTATAATTTGACTACACCATAACTTAGTCTCTTAACCATTTGGAACTGTAAGGTGTATGTTGGCTATAGCATGCTCATTGTAGGAATGGATCGCACCAAGATGGGATCTATCAACCTCGGTAGAGGAGGAATAGTCCTATGTGAAGGAAAATATCTTATTTCCCGGATCAGGTTCGTCCAAATCTAATTTGACCAAGAGGAATATTTCAAAAATTTTTTTCTTAAATCTAAATCAGATCTGATACTTTTTAGATTTGATTTGATGTATCTAATAAAATAAATTAAATTAAATTAAATTAGATTTAATTTATACCTTGTTCTTGGATAATCTTATTACCCTATGATGATCCTGCTGATTGTCTGAGGTTCTGGATGTAGCCATGCAATCGTCTGGCCTCTATCGGTATCCACTCAGGCAGGATTTAGATATCTCCTTCTTCTTAATCTTTTCTCCAAAGATTAGATCTGGATCTGATCTTGAAGGTCTTCAAAATAACTTTTGAAGATCCGATGTCATTTCTTGCAGCAGTGCTAACTTCTTCCTTTCTTGTCGCCTTTCTCTTACTTAGATCGCACCAAACTGAAGCCCAAAGCCCCTTGGGCATGGAGAGGAGAGAGAGTATTAGAGGTAGGCATGGAGGAGAGAGGGAGATAGCTATGTGGCATAGGTAAGAGGAGAACCTCTCTAAACCTTGGCACAAATAGGGTTTATATAGATCCTACTATGCAATGCAGTGCCACATCATCCCAGCCAATCATGTCTCTTCGTGCAATCTGATCTAATTCTGATTAGTGAAATGACATCATCTGATCCAATTAGATGAGAGCCCCTCTCAAACATCCTTAGGTGGTGCCAAGACTGGTCAAAGTAGAGTATTAGGTGCCACCTAAGTTTATTCCATGAAGCAACCTGGAGTCCCATCTATATGGGACTCCAGGCATCACTATCCTTGGGCGCATGCCTCCCTAGGTGTGTGCCCCCTCCTTTCCTCTTTCTAGTAGGGGGACAAACCCCTATCTACACTCTTATGAATACATGACACATGGGCAGATGTCCAAGTGTCAAAGGTCAATGTTTGACCAAAGTCAAAAGACAAGAATTAGTAGGTGATGAAAAATGACAGGTGTTGTCTCAAATTTATCTTATAAATTAAGACAATTCTTTTTTCACTTGGATAAGCTCCAGTTAGACAAGTAAAGGTACCTGAGTTAGCCCAAATACATTTGGCTTAGTCGAGACAATATTTGATGATTGTCGAAGGAGAACATTAGGCTCAATCATGTGCTAGCACGATTTTCTTGAACCTAATTGAATCTAATTCAAATCAATTGAACTGGATTAGTCTAATTGATGATATCCAGATCCAAATCCTTATTTGTGTGATCTAATTAGGTTTAGTTCCATATGGTAATGAGATATGTCGCGATCTCTATCATCGAAACACCTTCCGATGGATCAGAACTTTTTTTGATTCAGACAACTAGAATGATCGATCATCCAAATCATTCTAATTGCTCGCAAAATCCATCAGAACTAAAAATGAACCTCTCAATGCAGTTATCTGTGTGATTAAGTTCTTCTATCTTGAGCCCCGATCGGATTAGGGTTAAAGTGAACTCGTCAAACCCTAATATCCATCATATGAATTAATCATTCGATTCAAATCTAATGTGAAAATCTTAATAGAAACTCTTTCTATTATTTCACTTAGCCATAGCCATGAGCTTATGGATTTGATTCTCATGATCATCATAGGGCTGCTCCTCATCTACCGAGGTAGATAGATTTCCTCTTGGTGTAGTCAAACTACAACATCCTCAAGGTGAACTGTCGATGTACCTCAAGTCAAAGAATCAGACACACCACCGCAGCTTCAAGCTAATCATCGATGAGAAGATAGACTTCTTAATAACTACTCGAGGTGGTCACACTCAGTGCCCTCATTCTCTAACGAGTACCTATACTCTCACTTTGGTATCTCTATATCATAGATTTGAGACTCATCTACTATAAAAAAGTAATTGTACACCAACCTTCCGGATCTATCACCATCCTCATGATGATCCTACGGTCAGGAGCATTTTATGAGTTAATAATGATTAATTCATGTCTTAAATTTTCAACTCTTGAAAATATGAATTATCATTACCATTAACTCAAAGGATGTATCACAGACACTAAATACACATATGTGATAGAAAATAATCCATTTTAATGTTTATAGTCAAAATTATAATTTTGCCCTTAGAAGTGTATTACAAGTGTCAGCCAATTCTGGCTTCTAGGGCACATATATCTAACAATCTCTCCACTTGATCCTAAAGCCAATTGGCTATAATTCTAAGTCCCATCTTCTCAAGGTGGGCTTCGATCTTCTGCTGGCCCAACGGCTTTGTAAGTGGGTCTGCCACATTGTCTACGGAGTTGACTCTCTTGACCTCGACGTAACCTTTTTCGAGGTAATCGCGAATGAGGTGGTATCGCCGCTCGAATGTGCTTGATTTCTAATGGGACCTCGGCTCCTTAGCAAGGGCTATGGCACCATTATTGTCGCAGTAAAGAGGAATGGCATCTGATGGCATTACTCCAATTTCTGCAGCAAACTTCTTGTACCAGAATGCTTCCTTTGCAGCTTCTGATGCAGCGATAATGTACTCTGCTTCCATGGTGGAATCTGCTATCACCGTTTGCTTGGAACTCTTCCAGCTGACAGCTCCACCATTGCACACAAACAGACTTCCAGATGTCGACTTTCGATCATCTATATCGGACATAAAATCCGAGTCTGTGTATCCCTTAGACTTGGAGTTCTCCATTACCAAAGACCAACATCATATCCTTAGTTCTTCTCAAGTACTTAAGGATACATTTCACAGAAGTCCAGTGTTCTTCACCTGGATTTGACTGATATCTGCTTGTGACACTCACAGCATGGGCTATATCAGGTCGTGTACATAGCATGGCATACATGAGGCTCCCTATTGCAGAAGCATAAGGGATCTTGCTCATGCATTCTATTTCCTCAGGTGTGCTAGGGCACATCTTCTTGGAAAGATGAATACCATGTCTGAAGGGTATTAATCCCCTCTTAGAGTTTTCCATACTAAACCTCTTTAGTACTTCCTCTATGTACATCTTCTGTGAAAGTCCTAGCATCCTATTCGGTCTATCCCTATAGACCTTAATTCCTAGAATAAAGGATGCTTCACCTAGGTCTTTCATGGAGAATTCCTTGGACAACCATATTTTGACTGTGGTCAACATGGGAAATATCATTCCCAATAAGGAGGATGTCATCCATGTACAATACGAGGAAGACAATAGCGCTCCTACTGACCTTTTTGAAGACACATGGTTCCTCTTCATTTTTGATGAAACCAAATATTTTGATCACATCATTGAAATGAGTGTTCCAGCTCCGAGATGCTTGCTTAAGTCCATATATGGACCTTTGCAGCTTGCAAACCTTGTGATCAGTATCACTGGATGTGAAACCTAGCGGCTGTTCCATATAGATATCTTCCTCAAGATATCCATTTAAGAATGCCATTTTCACGTCCATTTGCCATATTTCATAATCGAAATAGGCTGCAACGGCAAGCAATGTGCGGATGGATTTTAGCATAGCTACTGGGAAAAAGGTATCCTGATAGTCAATGCCTTCGCGTTGACTATAACCTTTTGCCACTAGTCTAGCCTTGAATGTCTCCACATTTCCATCTGCACCAATCTTTCTCTTGAAGATCCATTTACACCAAATAGGTACTATACCTTCTGGTGGATCTACCAAGGTCCAGACTTGGTTTGAGTGCATCGAGTCAATTTCTGACTGCATTGCCTCTAGCCATTTCTCGGAGTCGATATCTGATATCGCCTCGTTGTAGGTTTTGGGATCATCACCATGAGCACCATTACCTACGAGGAACATTTTCTCTACTTCCTCTGAAATAATACCTAAGTATCTTTCAGGGGGATGGAAAACTCTTTTCGATCTACGAGGTGGAGGAGGTAGTGTTCTTATTGGCTCAACCTGATTTGGTTCCAATTGGTCCTTAGCTCGTTGTCTACTTGTGAGACTTTCTCATCAAGCTTAATCTGCTTTTCCAATGCCGCTATCTTGAATAAACTATTTTTCAAGAAAGATGGCATGTCGACTCACAATCACATTGTGGTCTTCTGGAATGTAGAAATAGTATCCTAATGACTCTTTAGGATATCCTATGAATCGAGCTCTAAAGGACCTAAACTCTAACTTGTCCGCTTGTTGTTGTCTTTTGACATGAGCCGAACAACCCCAAATTCTGAGATGACTCAGACTTGGTTTCTTACCGTGCCATATCTCATACGGTGTGGTAGGAACGGTTTTAGAGGGAACCCTATTCAGTAGATAAATTGAAGTTAACAATGAGTGTCCCCAAAGAAAATCAGGGAGGTCTGTGAAGCTCATCATGGATCGAACCATATCCAATAGAGTCCGATTTCTCCATTCTGAAATCTCCGTTGAGTTGAGGTGTTCCTGGTGGAGTCCATTGAGAGACTATGCCATTTTCCTTGAGATAGTCTAGGAATTTTCGGCTAAGGTATTCACCTCCTCGATCTGATCGAAGAACCTTAATGGGTTTTTTAGTTTGTTTTCTACTTCATGTCTGAATTCTTTGAACTTTTCAAAAGCTTCAGACTTGTGTCTCATAAGATACACATACCCATACCTAGATAGATCATCGGTAAAGGTAATGAAGTAGACAAAATTGCCTCTAGCCGGCACATCAAATGGGCCGCACACATCAGTATGTACTAGGGCAAGGAGATCTGTGGCCCTTTCCCCATGTCCTACAAAAGGGAGTTTAGTCATTTTGCCTTGAAGACAAGATTCACAAGTTGGATATGACTCGAAAGTCAATGGACTCAATAGCCCATTTTTCTCCAATTTGTTGATCCTATCTTCTGCTATATGACCTAATCTCAGGTGCCATAGATATCTATCATTTGGACTATCCCTAGGTCATTTTGTTTTATGGCATTCACATTTTGCTCGATAGTTAAAAACAGGTACATCAATATGTAGCTGATAAAGACCATTTAATAAGGAAAACCATTTGCAATTTTATTTCTTTCATAAAGAATGTTACAATGGTCCTTAAAGAAAAGGTAATCACATAGCCTTCTAGTGCTAAGCATGAAACAGAAATCAAATTTCCTGCTAGCTGCAGGCACATAATAACAGTCTTTCAAAACTAAGTCTAAACCAGATGGTAATCGAAGAGGGTATGTTTCCATAACCACTGCAGCAACTCTTTGCTCCATTACCGATGCGTAGGATCATGTCTCCATCCCTCAGCCTCCTGCTATCCTCAAGACCCTGCATGGAAGTGCACAGATGAGCACTAGAACCAGAGTCAAGCACCCAACTGGATGCAGAAGAAATCGTAAGGTTAGACTCAATAACGAGCATACCTCCAGAAGGACCTTCCTTCTTGTTCTTCAGGGTGGCCAGGTAAGTAGGGCAGTTCCGCTTCCAATGGCCATCGCTGTTGCAATGAAAATACTTTCCTTTGACATCGGCCTTCTTCTTCGGCTCTGCCTTCTTTTTCTTTCCTCCTTCCACCTTCTGCTTTTTCACAGACTTCTTTTTCTTTCCATAAGACTTTCTTTTGGAAGAAGTCCATTCCATAGCAAGAACTGAGCCTTTAGAACCTTTCATAGAAAGCTCAGCGGTAACCAGCATATTCATTAATTCGGCCAAGGAATTTTGAAGTTTATGCATGTGGTAATTCATGATGAATTGCCCATATGCATCAGTCAAGGATTGCAGAATAATATCATTCTGCAGATCCAAGTCTAACTTCACACCGAGCTTCTCAAGCTCTTCCATGTCCTTGATCATCATCAGACAGTGATCTTGGACTGACTGCCCATCACGCATCTTAGCCTTAAAAAGTCATTTCGTGACTTGATATTTGGCTGCGCGACTCTGTTCACCAAACATCTCCTACAGGTGAGCCAACATTTGGCGAGCAGTCCCGATATCTTCATGTTGGCGCTGGAGCTCATCAGACATCGAGCCCAACATGTAATATCTGGCCTTATTATCTTCGTCTATCCATTTTTCAAGAGATGCTCTCTGTTCAGTAGGATGGACGGGCTGGTAAGGTGGGAGGGTCCTGGTCCAATACATGGGTTAACTTCTCAAAACCCAAAATAATTTTGTAGTTCCTGAGCCAATCTTTATAATTGGGTCCGGTCAGTCTATGTGTGTCCAGGATACGTGCTAATGGGTTGGACGCAGACATTTTCTTTTTCTGTAGAGAGTCAAAGATTCTAGTTAGATACTGTAATTATGACTTGACCAATTTATTTAGAATTTTATTTTTAAATAAATTAGCTTCCACTATTTTCTCAGATCCCTACACTCCCTCTGTAGAGATGCAAAAATCTCCATGATTAATGATTTCTAGTGGGTGGTGCGGTCTCACCAACTGACTCATCACCTCACCTAACAGTTATTGGTGATGGGTTAGCCAATGAGTGAACAACTCTTGTTCAATGATTCTCTAATCATGGTGCACCCAAACTTGGTCTCTAATTCATGAATCTCACCGTATCCAGAATATTGATCCACTCCTTAGTTAAGTCAGACCCACCATTTGCATAGACTGGATTCCTAATTGAGTCTCTCACCGTATCCAAAATATTGAGCCCAACTCATCCTCCAGCCCATAGCATCCAATGCCTAATAGACATGGTTGCATCTTTTTGGTGCAACTGAGCCACTGTATCCAGTCGAGAACAATCAACCCCGGAAGGGCCCGCACATCTACAATGGTGGAAGACCTCAGACTTAATCTTTTCTTAGGAAGAATTGATTCAGGTCTCATTAAACTAGACTTAAATAGTCATAACAATTATGACTAACCTAGTGGCATGGGTTAGCTCGGATTATTGACCACCTCAGATCAGAACTGTGTCAACAGATATGGCCAGGTAAGTGAGATCCGGTGGAAGGGAATATGCCATTAACTCGTACAAGAATGCATTCAGTCGAGTAGCTTCCAATTAAAAATCCAGTCGGTCGTATGTGCCAAACTTACCTTAGACACCAAATTGTTGAGCCAGAACCAATTGGGTTAGCCTACAATCCAGACTCTAACCTCTGAGCCTAATTAGGTCTTGCTTGATCGTGACTCGTGATTCGATCTTGACCCAGACTTAATCCTATTAGGCTGGTCAATTTAAGCATTGTTGATCCCATCTAACCAACTCTTGATTCGGTTTGATCAACCGCTTAGACCTAATTGAGCTACCCAAGCCCGAACCCAGTATTATGAATATGTCTTAGATCTAAAAATTCTCAATTTTAGACCTAATTAATATTTTATAATCTTAATTCTTAATTAAGTAGGGTTCATAAACAAAATATGCACAATAAATCCTAGGGTTTCAGGATCTAGGGTTTTGCAGAAAGTAAGTTTTGGATTTCTGATTAAGGACGAACATGTGCAGCACCCCTACACATCATAAGAACACCCCATCGAATGGAAGGAGAGGGCCTTTAAACCCTTCTTCATTCTTATGATCGGACGGCCAAGAGGAACGCCTTAATCAGGAAATATGAAATACTACAAAATAGTTAGATCTATATCATATATCTCATATATAAAAAATTTATCTAATCTATAAATCATGATTTTGATCATATATCTAATCTATGTATCTACATCTATGACATTCATCTTATCTCATATGATATCAAAAATTAAATAATTTTATTTTCTATTTTTTAGATGTTATTATAATATTATAATATCAAAAAATAGTAAATAAATAGATCTAAAAATATGATTTAATCAAATTAAATTAAAGAAACATGCAAGACTATTCTATAGAACTATTCTATTCTAGAACTAGTCATGCATATCTTTACTAATCTTAGATCCAAATTATTTAATTTTAATTTTTTCTGATTTTAGATCTGATCACATCTCATGTGACATCTAAAATCACTTAAATTTTAATTAAAATAAAATTTAAAATTAGATCTAAATAAAAAATTAGAACCTGGCTCTGATACCAGTTGAAGGGAAAAAATCCTGATTTTTCGGTCCAGGTTCGTTCAGATCTGATCAGATCAAGAGATATATTTCAAAAAAATTTTTCTTTGATCTAGATCAGATCTTGAGATATTTAAGATCTGATATTATTATTAAATAAAAAATAAAATAAAATAAAGATAAATTAAATCAAAATTTAATTTACCTTGATTGTGGTAATCCTATTACCCTTGATGATCCTGTATGCAGCGGAAGGTTCTGGATCTAGCCACGCAAGTGCCTGGCCTCTACCGGTATCCACTCGGAATTGGATCTGGAGATCTCTCTTCTTCTCTATCATTTCTCCAAAAATTAGATCTGGATCTGATTTTGGAGGATCTTCAAAACTCTTTTGAAGATCAGCAGTTGTCCTCTTTGCAGCAGTGCAGCCTTCTTGCTTTTCCTGTCATCCTTTCTCTTGATCTGGATCGCACCAACCAAAGCCCAAAACTTCTTTGGACATGGAGAGGAGAGAGAAGACTAGAAGGTGGCATGGAGGAGGAAGAGGGGCAGCCTTGGGCATGGGAATTGGTCAATTGCATCTTTGAATCTTGGCGCAGACAGGGTTTTTATAGACCCTGTTGATCCATGCAGTCCTCTTCTTCCCAACCAATCACAACCCTTTTGTGAAATCAGATCTAAATCTGATTGGTGGGATGAATCATCTGATCCAATCAGATGGAGCCCTCTAAATCATCCTTAGATGGTGCCTAAGATTGGTCAAAGTTGGTCTTCTTAGGAGTCTCCAATTGAATCCAAAGGAGATTGGAGTCCATCCAACAGGACTCCTAGGTGCCTTATCCATTGGGCGCACACCTTCCTAGGCATGCACCCCTTTCCTCTACCTTTCTAGTAGGGGACAGGTCCCACCAGAACTCTCTCCTATATGGCATGACACATGGTCAGATGTCAAAGTGTCAAAAGGTCAACATTTGACCAAAGTCAAAGATAGGACTTTAGCAGGTGAAAGGAAAAATGGCAGGTATTGTCTCAAATTCATCTCAAAATTAAGACAACCTTTTCTGACTTGGACAAGCTCCAGTCAGACCATAGTGAAGGCTACCTGATTGAGCACAAACTCCTTTGGCTCAGTCAGGACAACTTATTTATGATAGCATTAAAGGAAGAACGTTAGGTTCAATCGAGTGCTAGCACGATTTTCTTGAACCTAATTGAATCTCATTCAGATCAATTGAACTGAGATTAGTTCAATTGATGATCACCAGATTCAAACCCTTGTTTGTGTGATCCCAGTTAGGTTCAGTTCTGTATGGTAATGGGATATGTCATGATCTCTATCATCGACATCATCGAAACTCCTTTCGATGGATCAGAACTCTTCTGATTCGAACAGCTAGAATGATCGATCATCTAAATCATTCTAATTGCTCCCAAAATCCACCAGTGACACCTAGCAGTATATGGTGGCAACCCATCAGAGCTGAAAATGCGAACCTCTTGGTGCAGCTACCTGTGTGATTAAGTTCTTCTATCTTGAGCCCCGATCAGATTAGGGTTAAGGTGAACTCGTCAAACCCTAGTCTCTGTCATATGATGTAATCATTCGATTCAAGTCCAATGTGAAAATCTAAATAGAAACTCTTTCTATTATTTCACTCTGCCATGGCCATGGGCTTCTGGACTTGATTCTCATGATCATCATAGGGCTGCTCCTCTACCACCGAGGTAGATAGATTCCATCTTGATGCAATCCAGTTCCTACAATGAACATGCTATAGCCAACATACACCTCAGGATTTCGAATGGCTAGGAGATCCGAGTAATGGTGTAGTCAAACTATAACACCCTCAAGGTGAACTGTCGATGCACCTCAGGTCAAAGAACCAGACACACTACTGCAGCATCGAGTCAGTCATTGACGAGAAGGTAGACTTCCTAATGACTACTCGAGGTGGTCACGCTCAGTGCCCTCATTCTCTAACGAGTACCTATACTCTCGCTCTAATGTCTCCACACCGTAGACTCAAGACTCATCTACTAAAGAGAAGCGATTGTACACCAACCTTCTGGATCAATCACCATCCTCGTGATGATCCTATGGTCAGGAGCATTTTATGAGTTAATAATGATTATTCATGTCTTAAATTTTCAACTCTTGAAAATATGAATTATCATTACCATTAACTCAAAGGATGTATCACAGACACTAAATACACATTATGATAGAAAATAATCCATTTTCTTATTTATAATCAAAATTATAATTTTATCCTTAGAAGTGTATAACAAGTGTCCGCTAATTCTGGCTTCTAGGACACACATATCTAACAAAATCATAGGCTCGGGTGTGGGTATCTCAATTAGGTCAAGTGGTTGATCAAACCGAATCAAGAGTTGGTTAGGTGGGATCAAGAGTGCTTAGATTTGATCAGCATAATAGGATTAAGTCTGGGTCAAGGTCAACTCACAGTCACTTATGGTTGATCAAGTTAGGATCTAATTTGGCTCCATGGTTCATGCCTAGATTATAAGCTAACCCAATCTATTCTAGTCAGAAAAGTCCGTGTCTAAGGTAAGTATGGAAAATACGATCAATGGTTTTAATTAGAAGCTACTCGATTTGAGTGCATTCATGGTGAGTTAATGGCATATTCCTTCCACTGATCTCACTTACCTGGCCGATTAAGTCGACCCAGTTCTGGTTTGAGATGGCTAATGTTTCGAGCTAACTCATGCCACTAGGTTTGTCATAAATATTATGACTAGTTGTGTCTAAGAGACCAAATCAAATCTCCCTAAGAAAATATTAAATCCTAGGTCTTCCACCATTGTAGATGTGTGGGCCCTCTCCGGGGTTGATTGTTCTTAGCTAGATACAGTGGTACAATTACACTAGGAAGATGCAACCATGTCTATTAGATATTGGATGCTATGGGTTGGAGGATGGATTGGGCTCAATATTTTGGATACGGTGAGGGACCCAATCAGGAATCCAATTTATGCAAATGTTGGGTTTGACTTAACTAAGAAGTGGAGCAATATTTTGGACATGGTGAGATTCATGAATTAGAGACTAGGTTTGGGTGCATCATGGTTTGAGAAACAATGTACAAGAGTTGTCCACTCATCGGTTGATCCATCACCAATAATTGTTAGGTGAGGTGGTAAGCCAGTCGGTGGGATAGCACCACCCACTAGAATTGTATCTTTGCCAAGGAAGTGTAGGGATTCAAAAAAATAGTGGGAGCCTAATTTGTTTAAAAATGAAGTTTCTAAATTATTTATTGAGTCAAATTATAAGTCTAACTAGAAACTTTGATTCTCTACAAGAAAATATCTGCATCAAAATCCCTAGGCTGAATCCTTGATACCCATAAGGTGTGCAAACCAATTTACAAGGATTGGCTAAAGAACTTCAAAAATATTTTGGGTTCGAAAAAAGTTGACCTATGTATTGGACTAGGACCTCCCCTTTACCAGTCCGTCTGACTGCTGACAAAAAACTTCTCATGAGAAGTGGTCTGACGATCAGAACAAAGTAAGGTGCCACATGTTGGGCTCAATGTCAAATGAATTGCAGCAACAACATGAAGACATCAGGACTGCTCGCCAAACATTGGCACACCTGCAATAGTTGTTTGGTAATCAGAGTCATGCAGTACATTATTAAGTCTCCACAAGACTATTTAAGGTGTAGATGCATGATGGGCAGTGGATCAAAGATCATTGCCTGGCAATGATCAAGGACCTAGAAGAGCTTGAGAAGCTCGATGTCTTGATGGACAAGGATTTGCTGATTGATGTGATCCTATAATCCTTCAACGATTCATGTGAGAGTTTATCATAAACTTCCCTTTGAATTAGCTTCTGTGCACCTTGGTCGAGTTGATGAACATGCTGGTTAGTGTTGAGCAAAATTTGAAGAGTTCAAAGGGCTCAGTTCTAGCTATAGAGTAGACTTCTTTTAAGATAAAATTTTTTGGAAAGAAGAAGAAGTCTGCAAACAAGCAGAAAATAAAGGGAAAAAGAAGGGCGAGCCGAAGAAGAAAACCAAGAAGAAGAAAAAGTGTTTCCACTGCAACTCTGAAGGCCATTAGAAGCGGGACTGCCCTACGTACCTAACCAGCCTGAAGAACAAGCAGGAAGAAGGACCCCTTTGAAGGAATGGTCATCATTGAGTCTGTCGAGCAAAATGTGAATGCCATAGGATCAAAATGATCTAGAGATAGTATTAATGAAAGATACCTGTGGCACCTTAGGCTAGGTCATATAGCAGAAGATAGGATTAACAAATTAGAGAAATCTGGACTAATAGGTCTGTTGACTTTCGAGTCATATCCGATTTGTGAATCATGCCTTCAAGGCAAAATGACCAAGCTTTCTTTTGTGGGACATAGAAAAGGGCCATAGACCTACTTGCCCTAGTACATATAGATGTGTGCAGCCCATTCGATGTACCAACCAGAGGCAATTATGACAACTTTATTATCTTTATAGATAATCTATCATGGTATGGATATGTATACTTGATATGACATAATTCTGAAGCCATTAAAAAGTTTAAGAAATTCAGACATAAAGTAGAAAAGCAAATTGGAAAGTCCATTAAAGTTCTTCGATCAGATCGAGGAGATGAATACCATAGTTAAAAATTTTTGGACTATCTCAAGGACAATGGTATAGTCTTATAATGGACTCCACCTGGAATGCCTCAACTTAATTAATTTTTAGAATGGAAAAATCAAATCCTATTAGATATGGTTCGATCCATGATGAGCTTCATAGATCTTCCATAGTTTCTTTAGGAACATAGTTTAATGATAGCTATCAAATTACTAAATAGGGTTCCATCTAAAATTGTTCTTGCCACTGCATATGAGATATGGCATGGTAAGAAGACAAGTCTGAGTCATCTCAAAATTGGGATTGTCCGACGGTGGACAAGTTAGAGTCTAGGTCCCTTATAGCTCAGTTTATTGGATATCCTAAAGAGTTATTAGCATATTACTTTTATCTTTCAGAAAATCACAATGTGATTGTGGATTGACATACCATTTTTGAAAATAGTTGGTGGCATCGAAAGATAGATTAGGCTCGAGGAGAAATTCTCCAAAGAGCAAAGAGCCAAGGAACCTGAGGAACCCAGTTAGTCTGAGCTGATCCACAATTCACTACCTCCTCCATCTCGTAGGTCAAATAGAATTTTCCATCCTCTTGAAGGTACTTAGGTACTATCTTAGAGGATATAGAAAAAATGTTCCTCATGGAAAATGGATTCATAGTGATGATCCCAAAATCTATAACGAGGCAATATCAGATATCAACTCCAAGAATTGGTAAGAGGCAATGAAGTCAAAGATTAACTTGATGCACTCGAATTAAATCCGGATCTTGGTAGATCCACCTAAAGGTATAGTACCTATTAGGTATAAATGGATCTTTAAGAGAAAGATCTATGCAGATGAGAATGTAGAGATATTCAAAGCTAGGCTAGTGGCAAAAGGATCTTAGTTTACCTTCTCATCAACGGCCATCCATCCACACATTGCTTGCCATTATAGCATATTTCAATTATGAAATATGGTAGATGGATGTGATAACGAAGTTCATAATTGGATATCTTGAGGAAGATATTTATATGGAATAGCCATTTAATTTCACATCTAGTGATGGTGATCACAAAGATCTGGAAGCTGCAAAGGTTTATCTATGGACTTAAGCAAGCATCTCAAAGTTGGAATGCTTGATGTAATCAAATCATTTGGTTTTATTAAGAATGAGGAAAAATCAAGTATGTTCAAGAAGATCAGTGGGAGCACGGTTGTCTTCCTCATATTGTACATGGATAACATCCTCCTGATTGAAAATGATATTTTCATACTGACATAGGTCAAAGTATGGTTATCTAAAAAATTTTTTATGACAGATCTAGGTAAGGCAACCTTTATTTTTATATTTAAGATCTATAGAGATAGACTAAAGAGGATGCTACGTCTTTCATATAGAGGAGGTGCTGAAGAGGTTCAGCATGGGGAACTCTAGGTCCAAAGGTATGCAGACTCAGACTTTATATCTGACATAGATGATCAAAAATCAACATCTAAAAGTTTATTCCTATGCACTGATGGTACTGTAAGTTAGAAGAGTTCCAAGAAGATAGCTCCACCTCATCCGTGATTACCTCGAGAAGGAACACATCGAGATTAAGAGAGTCTACGCCACAGACCATGCGATTGACCCAATGATGAAACCTTTAGGCCTGCAGAAGATCCAAGCCCATCTTGAGAAGATGGGATTTAGATTTATAGCCAATTGACTTTAGGTCAAGTGGAAGTTTATTAGATGTGTGCCCTAGAAACCAGATTGGCTGACACTTGGGGAGAGGGAGAATTTATTTTATTAAATTTTGATCTAGACTGTCAGATTAAACTAGAGATCTAGTCTAGACTTTATGCTGCCAATATCACATATATCAAAATTTTAAATTAGACCTTATGTTTCAGATCTAATTACATCTAATATAACATCTAAAATTTATATGATCAAATCATAAAAAATTAAATCAAATCTAATATAAAATATATTTGAAAACTATCATGATATGGAACAACAGGTCTAGACTAGAACATGCATTATTTATTACAAACATATATATATAAAACATATAATTTTTGATTTTAGATCTGATTACATCCTATGTAACATCTGAAAATAAAATAATCAGATCATAAAAAAAAAATTTAGATCAATCTAAAGATAGATCTGGAAGTAGCAACCTAGCTCTAATACCAGTTGAAAAAAAAATTGGATTTTTCTTGCTGCAGGATGCATCTGATTGGATCACATTTACAGTGGAATAACTTTAAAACATTTTTATGATATGATCAAATCTAAAAGTTTTCAAATTTGATTAGATTGATCTAAAATTTATAAGTAAAATAAAAATAAAAATAGTGATAATAGTTATCACCTGATTGGGTAAACTGTTTATCCATTATGATGATCTGACCACTGATTCGAGGTTCTGATTGAGCCACGCATGTGCTTGGCCTCTACCAATATCCACTCAGGTTAGATCTAAAAGTCTTCTCCTTTTGGATCTAATCTCCAAAGATTAGATTTG
Source organism: Cocos nucifera (assembly GCA_006176705.1). Lineage (NCBI taxonomy): Eukaryota > Viridiplantae > Streptophyta > Magnoliopsida > Arecales > Arecaceae > Cocos > Cocos nucifera. Next base: position 138,502 of record QRFJ01003264.1, read on the forward strand.
ATGTCTTTCCATAAAGCCTTCAAAATGAACTCCAAATGCTGCACATTCGTCTCACGAACACCATCGTCTCTTGCTGATCTTCATGCCAACAGAACTTGATCTTTACTCACAGATTTTGCCCAACTCTTGGGCATGAAGAAGAGGGAGAGGATCAGATGAGGGAGGCATGAAGATCGTGATTTTGGAAGGGCTTTGCCATAGAAAATTTTCTATGGAGCATAGCTTGCGCAAGACCCTATTTGTAGACCAAACCAAGAGTCCCAGCACATGTGACTTTGAATCAGGTCAAAGCACAGAAAAAAGGACTTTTCCATGATTGTCCAGCCCCATACCCTTTTTCTCAAATTTTTGTCACACAAAAATAAAGGAAAATGGTGTGGAACAACTTAGGATAAGAGGAAGTTGGCACAGATAATATCTATCCTAGAAGTTTGAACAATTCAAACATCTTTGACCCATTCAAACACTTTGAATGGATGTTTGAATGGATAAATCCCAACTCTTTCTATCTTTATCCACTAGGGGTGCACTCCATAAGGGGATGTGCACCCTCTCTTCCTCACATAACATCTAGGGATGCATGCCCAAGAGAAAAAATCAAGGGGGTGCACCTATTCTTTCCTGCAAACTTGGTCAACATTTGATCCTTGTCCTATTTCCATCTCATGGGATTTTGGACAAACATTTTTCAAGTCCCGTCCAATGAAATTAGGTCAAATCCAAAACAAGTTAGAACAAACCTTGATCAGGCTGGGACTCGGTCCAGTCAAATCAAGAAAAATCCATCTAGAATTTTTGGAAGAGGCTTATCCAATTTTCATCTCATGATTTTAGGACAAGCGCTAATCTGGCAAAGACAACCCTTCTCTTGTTGCCATCTTATGGGATTTAGGAGAAGTCTTGATCAGGTCAGGAGTCAGATCAAGACAAATCTTTATAGAGTTTCTAGATAAATCTTGTCCAAATAGTTTCACAAATTATTAGGTCTTGTTCTGCTTCCATCCGATGGATTAGGACAAGCTTAGATCTGATTAGAACATGATTTTTTTAATCTAGACAAGTTCCAGTCAGACTAGGATAAACCCATACAAGGCTCCTGAGTGAGCCAAATATAATTTAGCTTAGTGGAGATGATCCAAAAAGACTACAAAAGAAGAATGTTAGGCTCAATCATGTGTTAGCATGATTTTTTGAATCTAATTGGATCTAATCCAAATCAATCGAACTAGATTAGCTCAATTGATGATATCCAGACCCAAACCGTTGTTTGTATGATCTAGTTAGGTTCAGTTCCATATGGTAATGGGACATGTCATGATCTTTATCATTGATATCATCAAAACATCTTTTGATGGACCCGAACTCTTTCGATTCATCCAATTAGAATCGTTATTCATCAAGGCAATTCTAATTGATCCCAAAATCTACCAGTAACACCTAGCAATATATGATGGAAATCCATCAAAATTGAATAGTGAACCACTCGGTGCAGCTACTTATGTTATTAGGTTCTTCTATCATGAGCCCCGATGGGATTAGGGTTAAGGTAAACTTATCAAACCCAACACCCATCATATGAATGAATCATTAGATTCGAGTCATATGTGAAATTCTAATAGAAATTCCTTTCTATTATTTTACACTATCATGGCCATGGGTTTTAGGACTTGATCTTATGATCATCATACGACTACTCTTCCTTTACCGAGGTTGATAGATGCCATCTTGGTGCGAACATACACCTCAGAATTTTGAATGCCTAGGAGACCAAGTTATGGTGTAGTAAAACTATGATACCCTCAAGGTGAACTGTCAATGCACCTTAGATCAAAGAACTAGACACATACTGCAGCATCGAGCTAGTCATCGACGAGAAGGTAGGCTCTCTTATGACTACTTAAGGTGGTCATGCTCAGTGCCCTCGTTCTCTAATAAGTACCTATACTCACGCTTCGGTGTCTCCACACCAAAGACTCAAGACTCATCTATCCTAAGAAAGTGATCGTACACCGACCTTCTGGATCAATCACCATCCTCATGATGATCCTACAATCAAGAGCAATTTATGAGTTAATTATGATTACTCATGCTTTAAATTCTCAACTCTTGAGAATATGTGTTATCATACCTATTAGCTCAATGGATGTATCATAGACACTTTAATACATAATGTGATAGAATAAATAATTCTTTAATTATTTTAGTCAAAATTATGAAAATATTTCTAAAAAGTATTTAA
>QRFJ01003265.1:0-133331 GCA_006176705.1 Cocos nucifera
GCTGCGTGTTCGTCCTTAATCAGAAACCCAAAACTTACTTTCTGCAAAACCCTAGATCCTGAAACCCTAGGATTTATTGTGCATATTTTGTTTATGAACCCTACTTAATTAAGAATTAAGTTTATGGAATATTAATTAGGTCTAAAATTGAGAATTTTAGATCTAAGACATATTCATAATACTGGGTTCGGGCTTGGGTAGCTCAATTAGGTCTAAGCGGTTGATCAAACCGAATCAAGAGTTGGTTAGATGGGATCAACAATGCTTAAATTGACCAGCCTAATAGGATTAAGTCTGGGTCAAGATCGAGTCACGATCAAGCAAGACCTAATTAGGCTCAGAGGTTAGAGTCTGGATTGTAGGCTAACCCAATTGGTTCTGACTCAACAATTTGGTGTCTAAGGTAAGTTTGGCACATACGACCGACTGATTTTTAATTGGAAGCTACTCGACCTGAATGCGTTCTTGTACGAGTTAATGGCATATTCCTTCCACCGGTCTCACTTACCTGGCCATATCTGTTGACACAGTTCTGATCTGAGGTGGTCAATAATCCGAGCTAACCCATGCCACTAGGTTAGTCATAATTGTTATGACTAATGCCAAGTCTAGTTTAATGAGACCTGAATCAATTCTCCCTAAGAAAAGATTAAGTCTGAGGTCTTCCACCATTGTAGATGTGCGGGCCCTTCCCGGGGTTGATTGTTCTCGGCTGGATACAGTGGCTCAGTTGCACCGGGAAGACGCAACCATGTCTATTAGGCATTGGATGCTATGGGCTGGAGGATGAGTTGGGCTCAATATTTCGGATACGGTGAGAGACTCAATTAGGAACCCAGTCTATGCAAATGGTGGGTCTGACTTAACTAAGGAGTGGATCAATATTTCGGATACGGTGAGATTCATGAATTAGAGACCAAGTTTGGGTGCACCATGATTAGAGAATCATTGAACAAGAGTTGTTCACTCATTGGCTAACCCATCACCAATAACTGTTAGGTGAGGTGATGAGTCAGTTGGTGAGACCGCACCACCCACTAGAAATCATTAATCATGGAGATTTTTCGCATCTCTACAGAGGGAGTGTAGGGATCCGAGAAAATAGTGGGAGCTAATTTGTTTAAAAATAAAATCCCTAAACAAATTGGTCAAGTCAAAATTACAGTATCTAACTAGAATCTTTGACTCTCTACAGGAAAATGTCTGCGTCCAACCCATTGGCACGTATCCTGGACACACATAGACTGACTGGACCCAATTATAAAGATTGGCTCAGGAACTACAAAATTATTTTGGGTTCGAGAAGTTAACCCATGTTTTGGACCAGGACCCTCCCACCTTACCAGCCCGTCCATCCATTGAACAGAGAGCGTCTCTGGAAAAATGGATTGACGAAGATAATAAGGCCAGATATTACATGTTGGGCTCGATGTCTGATGAGCTCCAGCGCCAACATGAAGATATCGGGACTGCTCGCCAAATGTTGGCTCACCTGCAGGAGATGTTTGGTGAACAGAGTCGCGCAGCCAAATATCAAGTCACGAAATGACTTTTTAAGGCTAAGATGCGTGATGGGCAGTCAGTCCAAGATCACTGTCTGACAATGATCAAGGACATGGAAGAGCTTGAGAAGCTCGGTGTGAAGTTGGACTTGGACCTGCAGAACGATATTATTCTGCAATCCTTGACTGATGCATATGGGCAATTCATCATGAATTACCACATGCATAAACTTCAAAATTCCTTGGCCGAAGTTAATGAATATGCTGGTTACCGCTGAGCTTTCTATGAAAGGTTCTAAAGGCTCAGTTCTTGCTATGGAACGGACTTCTTCCAAAAGAAAGTCTTATGGAAAGAAAAAGAAGTCTGTGAAAAAGCAAAAGGTGGAAGGATCAAAGAAGAAGAAGGCAGAACCGAAGAAAGAAGGCCGATGGCAAAGGAAAGTGTTTCCATTGCAACAGCGACGGCCATTGGAAGCGGAACTGCCCTACTTACCTGGCCACCCTGAAGAACAAGAAGGAAGGTCCTTCTGGAGGTATGCTCGTTATTGAGTCTAACCTTACGGTTTCTTCTGCATCCAGTTGGGTGCTTGACTCTGGTTCTAGTGCTCATCTGTGCACTTCTATGCAGGGTCTTGAGGATAGCAGGAGGCTGAGGGATGGAGACATGATCCTACGCATCGGTAATGGAGCAAGAGTTGCTGCAGTAGCCGTGGGAACATACCCTCTTCGATTACCATCTGGTTTAGACTTAGTTTTAAAAGACTGTTATTATGTGCCTGCAGCTAGCAGGAATTTGATTTCTGTTTCATGCTTAGCACAAGAAGGTTATGTGATCACCTTCTTTAAGGACCATTGTAACATTCTTTATGAAAGAAATAAAATTGCAAATGGTTTCCTTGTTAATGATCTTTATCAGTTGCATATTGATGTACCTATTTTAACTATCGAGCAAAACGTGAATGCCAAACGACCTAGGGATAGTCCAAACGACAGATATCTATGGCACCTGAGATTAGGTCATATAGCAGAAGATAGGATCAACAAATTGGAGAAAAATGGGCTATTGAGTCCATTGACTTTTGAGTCATATCCAACTTGTGAATCTTGTCTTCAAGGCAAAATGACTAAACTCCCTTTTGTTGGACATGGGGAGAGGGCCACAGATCTCCTTGCCCTAGTACATACTGATGTGTGCGGCCCATTTGATGTGCCGGCTAGAGGCAATTTTGTCTACTTCATTACCTTTACCGATGATCTGTCTAGGTATGGGTATGTGTATCTTATGAGACACAAGTCTGAAGCTTTTGAAAAGTTCAAAGAATTCAGACATGAAGTAGAAAAACAAACTGGAAAAACCCATTAAGGTTCTTCGATCAGATCGAGGAGGTGAATACCTTAGCCGGGAATTCCTAGACTATCTTAAGGAAAATGGCATAGTCTCTCAATGGACTCCACCAGGAACACCTCAACTCAACGGGGTTTCAGAACGGAGAAATCGGACTCTATTGGATATGGTTCGATCCATGATGAGCTTCACAGACCTCCCTGATTTTCTTTGGGGACACTCATTGTTAACTTCAATTCTATCTACTGAATAGGGTTCCCTCTAAAACCGTTCCTACCACACCGTATGAGATATGGCACGGTAAGAAACCAAGTCTGAGTCATCTCAGAATTTGGGGTTGTCCGGCTCATGTCAAAAGACAACAAGCGGACAAGTTAGAGTTTAGGTCCTTTAGAGCTCGATTCATAGGATATCCTAAAGAGTCATTAGGATACTATTTCTACATTCCAGAAGACCACAATGTGATTGTGAGTCGACATGCCATCTTTCTTGAAAAATAGTTTATTCAAGATAGCGGCATTGGAAAGCAGATCAAGCTTGATGAGAAAGTCTCACAAGCAGAACGAGCTAAGGACCAAGTGGAACCAAATCAGGTTGAGCCAATAAGAACACTACCTCCTCCACCTCGTAGATCGGAAAGAGTTTTCCCGTCCCCCTGAAAGATACTTAGGTATTATTTCAGAGGATGTAGAGGAAATGTTCCTCGTAGGTAATGGTGCTCATGGTGATGATCCCAAAACCTACAACGAGGCGATATCAGATATCGACTCCGAGAAATGGCTAGAGGCAATGCAGTCAGAAATTGACTCGATGCACTCAAACCAAGTCTGGACCTTGGTAGATCCACCAGAAGGTATAGTACCTATTGGGTGTAAATGGATCTTCAAGAGAAAGATTGGTGCAGATGGGAATGTGGAGACATTCAAGGCTAGACTAGTGGCAAAAGGTTATAGTCAACGCGAAGGCATTGACTATCAGGATACCTTTTCCCCAGTAGCTATGCTAAAATCCATCCGCACATTGCTTGCCTGTTGCAGCCTATTTCGATTATGAAATATGGCAAATGGACGTGAAAACGGCATTCTTAAATGGATATCTTGAGGAAGATATCTATATGGAACAGCCGCTAGGTTTCACATCCAGTGATACTGATCACAAGGTTTGCAAGCTGCAAAGGTCCATATATGGACTTAAGCAAGCATCTCGGAGCTGGAACACTCGTTTCAATGATGTGATCAAAAAGTTTGGTTTCATCAAAAATGAAGAGGAACCATGTGTTTTCAAAAAGGGTCAGTGGGAGCGCTGTTGTCTTCCTCGTATTGTACGTGGATGACATCCTCCTTATTGGGAATGATATTCCCATGTTGACATCAGTCAAGATGTGGTTGTCCAAGGAATTCTCCATGAAAGACCTAGGTGAAGCATCCTTTATTCTAGGAATTAAGGTCTATAGGGATAGACCGAATAGGATGCTAGGACTTTCACAGAAGATGTACATAGAGGAAGTACTAAAGAGGTTTAGTATGGAAAACTCTAAGAGGGGATTAATACCCTTCAGACATGGTATTCATCTTTCCAAGAAGATGTGCCCCAGCACACCTGAGGAAATAGAACGCATGAGCAAGATCCCTTATGCTTCTGCAATAGGGAGCCTCATGTATGCCATGCTATGTACACGACCTGATATAGCCCATGCTGTGAGTGTCACAAGCAGATATCAGTCAAATCCAGGTGAAGAACACTGGACTTCTGTGAAATGTATCCTTAAGTACTTGAGAAGAACTAAGGATATGATGTTGGTCTTTGGTAATGGAGAACTCCAAGTCCAGGGATACACAGACTCGGATTTCATGTCCGATATAGATGATCGAAAGTCGACATCTGGAGTCTGTTTGTGTGCAATGGTGGAGCTGTCAGCTGGAAGAGTTCCAAGCAAACGGTGATAGCAGATTCCACCATGGAAGCAGAATATATCGCTGCATCAGAGGCTGCGAAGGAAGCATTCTGGTACAAGAAGTTTGCTGCAGAAATTGGAGTAATGCCATCAGATGCCATTCCTCTATACTGCGACAACAATGGCGCCATAGCCCTTGCTAAGGAGCCGAGGTCTCACCAGAAATCCAAGCACATTGAGCGGCGATACCACCTCATCCGCGATTACCTCGAGAAAGGTTACGTCGAGGTCAAGAGAGTCAACTCCACAGATAATGTGGCAGACCCACTTACAAAGCCGTTGGGCCAGCAGAAGATCGAAGCCCACCTTGAGAAGATGGGACTTAGACTTGTAGCCAATTGGCTTTAGGACAAGTGGGAGATTGTTAGATATATGTGCCCTAGAAGCCAGAATTGGCTGACACTTGTAATACACTTCTAGGGGCAAAATTATAATTTTGACTAATAATCAATAAAATGGGTTATTTTCTATCACATATGTGTATTTAGTGTCTGTGATACATCCTTTGAGTTAATGGTAATGATAATTCATATTTTCAAGAGTTGAAAATTTAAGACATGAATAATCATTATTAACTCATAAAATGCTCCCGACCATAGGATCATCACGAGGATGGTGATTGATCCGGAAGGTTGGTGTACAATCGCTTCTCTTTAGTAGATGAGTCTTGAGTCTACGGTGTGGAGACACCGGAGCGAGAGTACAGGTACTCGTTAGAGAACGAGGGCACTGAGCGTGACCACCTCGAGTAGTCATTAGGGAGTCTACCTTCTCGTCAATGACTGACTCGATGCTGCAGTAGTGTGTCTGGTTCTTTGACCTGAGGATGCATCGGCAGTTCACCTTGAGGGTGTTATAGTTTGACTACACCATTACTCGGTCTCCTAGCCATATGGAACCCTGAGGTGTATGTTGGCTATAGCATGTTCATTGTAGGAACTGGATTGCATCAAGATGGAATCTATCTACCTCGGTGGTAGAGGAGCAGCCCTATGATGATCATGAGAATCAAGTCCAGAAATCCATGGCCATGGCAGAGTGAAATAATAGAAAGAGTTTCTATTTAGATTTTCACATTGGACTCGAATCGAATGATTACATCATATGACAGAGACTAGGGTTTGACGAGTTCACCTTAACCCTAATCTGATCGGGGCTCAAGATAGAAGAACTTAATCACACAGGTAGCTGCACCAAGAGGTTCGCATTCAGCTCTGATGGGTTGCCACCATATACTGCTAGGTGTCACTGGTGGATTTTGGGAGCAATTAGAATGATTTAGATGATCGATCATTCTAGCTGTTCGAATCAGAAGAGTTCTGATCCATCGAAAGGAGTTTCGATGATGTCGATGATAGAGATCATGACATATCCCATTACCATACAGAACTGAACCTAACTGGGTCACACAAACAAGGGTTTGAATCTGGTGATCATCAATTGAACTGATCTAGTTCAATTGATCTGAATGAGATTCAATTAGGTTCAAGGAAATCGTGCTAGCACTCGATTGAACCTAACGTTCTTCTTTTGCTATCATAAATAAGTTGTCCTGTCTGAGCCAAAGGAGTTTGTGCTCAATCAGAGGCCTTCATATGGTCTGACTGGAGGTTGTCCAAGTCAGAAAAGGTTGTCTTATTTTGTAAGACATTACCTGCCATTTTTGGTCACCTGCCATTTCTTGTTCTTTGACTTTGGTCAAAAGTCTACCTTTGACTGGTCAAACGTTGACCATTGACACTTTGACTTTTGACCACATGTCATGCACCTATTGGAGAGCTGGTGGGGGCCTGTCCCCCTGCCAGAACCTGGCAAGGAGAAGGGCGCACGCCACCCTAGGCGTGTGCCCAAGTTGGAGGCGCCTAGGAGTCCTTGTTGGACAAGGACTCCATCTCCTTTTTGGATTCCAATTAGAGTTCTTCTAAGAACCAACTTTGACTGGTCTTAGGCACCTCTAAGGAGGAATCCAGGGGACTCTATTCCCACCAATCAGATTTAGATCTGATTTCACAAAGGGTTGTGATTGGTTGGGAAGAAGAGGAGTTGGATCACAGCTTAGTCTATAAATAAGACCCTGCGCCCAACTCAGATTAAGAATGAATTCAATTGAGAAACCCCATGCCCCAAGGCTGCCTCTCCCCTCCTTCTCCATGCCAAAGTCTCTTCTCCCCTTGCTCTCCACGTCCAAAAGGAGTTTTGGACCTTGGTTGGTGCGATTCAGATCAAAGAAAGGCGATCAAAAGCAAGAAGGCTGCGCTGCTGCAAAGGACGACTGCTGATCTTCAAAAGGAGTTTTGAAGATCCTCCAGATCAGATCCAGATCTGATTTTTGGAGGTGTGATAGAGAAGAAGAGGATCTCCAGATCCAACCCGAGTGGATACCGGTAGAGGCCAGGCGCTTGCGTGGCTAGATCCAGAACCTTCCGCTGCAAACAGGATCATCAACAGGGTAATAGGATTACCCAAATCAGGTAAATTAAATTTGATTTAATTTATCTTATTTTATTTTATTTATTAAAATAATAAGAATCAGATCTGAAACATATCAAGATCTGATTGGGATCAAGAGAAAAATTTTTGAAATATATCTCTTGATCTGATCAGATCTGAACGAACCTGGACCGGGAAATCAGGATTTCCCTTCATTTCTTTCGTTTAGATCATCAATGGGTAATAGGAATTACCCACTCCAAACAACTCCCACTTGTTTTAAAGCCACTTGGCACAGTATCTAATACCAATCTTCGACTTATGATTGTCGAACTTCTTGATTGCTAGGGCTTTAGTGAAGGGGTCGACTAGGTTCTCCTTTCCATCGATCTTTTGAAGGTCGATGTCACCACGATCCACGATGTCACGAACCAAATGAAAGCGATGCAGAATGTGCTTTGTTCGCTGGTGTGCCTTCGGTTCTTTTGCTTGAGCTATGGCACCAGTGCTGTCGCAATAGAGCAGGACTGGACCATCAATGGAGGGTGGTACTTCAAGCTCGATGATGAACTTTCTCAGCCACACAGCTTTCTTTGCTGCATCTGATGCCATCATGTACTCTGCTTCGCAAACAGAGTCGGCCACTGTATGCTACTAGGAACTTTTTCAGTAGATGGCTCCATCATTTAGAGTAAAGATATATCCCGACATACTTTTACTGTCATCATGATTAGATTGAAATCTGGAGTCTGTAAACCCCACATGCTTCAGATGTAACTCACTATAAACCAATCATTGGTCTTTAGTATTTCTCAAATACTTAAGGATGGTTTCAACCACCTTCCAGTGATTTTTTCTAGGGTTAGACTGGTATATACTCACTACTCCGAGTGAGTATGCCATGTCTGGTCTCGTAAATGTCATTGCATACATAATAGACCCCACCGTTGAGGCATATGAAATTTTACTCATACGCTCTCTCTCCTCAAGAGTTGTCGGACAATCCTTCTTAGAGAAAGAAATTTCTTGGCCTATCGGAAGATAACCCTTTTTGGAATACTCCATGCTGAACCTCTTCAGCATAGTTTCTATGTACGTGGACTGGGATATACCAAGCATCCTTTTAGATCTATCCCTATAGATCTTCATCCCTAGGATGTAGGATGCTTTACCCAAGTCCTTCATGGAGAATTGTGATTACAATCAGACTTTTATTCCTTGTAATGCGGGAATATCATTTCCGATTAAGAGAATGTCATCCACGTACAAAATAAGGAATACCACTGCCGGACCATTTGTCTATTTATGAATGCAAGATTCTTCTCCATTCTTAATGAAGCCATACATTTTGATTACTTTATCAAAATATGTATTCTAACTCTGAGATGTCTGCTTCAATCCATAAATGGATCTCTGAAGCTTGCACACCTTGGACTCATCTATGGATATGAATCCTTCAGGTTGTATCATATATACCTCTTTAGTCAGCTCTCTATTTAGGAAAGCTGTCTTCACATCCATCTACCAGATCTCATAGTCCAAATGGGCAGCAATGGCAAGCATGATCTGAATGGACTTGAGCATTGCCATAGGGGAGAACGTCTCACCACAGTCAATATCATAATGTTGACGATACCCCTTAGCAACCAGACGGACTTTATAGGTCTCCACCTTTCCATCTATGCTCCTCTTTCTTTTGAAGACCCATTTACACCCAATGGGTTTAACCCCTTTAGGTGGGTCAACTAATGTCCATACATCATTGACCTTCATGGAATCCATTTCAGATCTCATGACTTTTAGCCATTTTTCAGAGTCGGATCTCTACATCGCATCCGTATGAGTGATCGGGTCCTCATCATTCTCATCGAGTTCGATGGGATCACCATCTTGGATCAAGAACCCATAGTATCTATTTGGATGGTGTGGTACTCTATCGGATCGTCGTAGTGGTGCGGGTTTACTAGGCTTTGGATCTGATCTGATCAAATCCAACTTAGGTTCAATATTTTGTGTCAGATTTTCTACATGTTGAACTTTATCAAGTTCAACCTTAAAGGCAGCAGTTCCTTCACCAAAAAATTTCTTTTCCAAAAACATTGTCCTAAGGTTGACGAACACCTTTTGTTCATTAGCATGGTAGAAATAGTATCCTTTGGTCTCTTTTGGATACCCTATGAATGTACACTTGTCAGACCTAGGACCAAGTTTGTTTATAACTAATCGTTTGACATAAGTCAGACACCCCCAAATCCTAAGGTGTGAAAGTGTTGGCTTATGCCCTGTCCATATCTCATATGAGATTTTAACTACAGACTTACTTGGAATCCTATTTAATAGATAACAAGCCGATTTGAGTGCAAATCCCTAGAAGGCTATCGACAAGCTGATAAATCCCATCATGGATTGGACCATGTCTAACAAAGTCTGATTTCTCCTTTTAGACACACCATTATGTTGTGGTGTTCCAGGAGGAGTCCATTGGGAGAGAATTTCATTCTCTCCTAGATATGTGAGAAACTCACCAGAAAGGTATTTTCCTCCTCGGTCAGATCGAAAAGTTTTAATACTCTTTTCAGTTTGTCTTTCTACTTTACTTCAGAATCGTTTGAATATTTCAAAAGAATCCAACTTATGTTTCATCAGATAGACATATCCATATTTGGATAGATCATCTATGAAAATAATGAAGTAGACATATCCACCTCTGACACTTGTGCTCATTGGTCCACATACATTAGTATGTACTAGACCTAAGACCTTATTGGCTCTCTCATCTTTTTTAGTAAAAGGTGACTTGATCATTTTACCAAGAAGACAGGACTGACAGGTTGGAAGTGATTCACAATCATTGACTTCGAGGATTCCCTCTTGAGTCAACTTGTTTATCCTATTTTTGTTTATATGACCTAACCTATAGTGCCATAAGTAGATATCTGATACACTATCTAATCTAAGGTGCTTGCCAGTAGAATAGACTATATTAAAAGATTGTGATAACATATATACATCATTGTTCAATTATCCACAGAAAGCAGTAACACCATTCACAATGACATTACAAACTCATTTCTTTATTGAAATTTTATAATTATTCATGGCCAAAAGACCACAAAAATAATATTTAAAAAAAAACTAGGACATAAATGATAATTATTAAGAACAACGGTGTGAGATTCAAATACAAGTTTCAAAATTTCTAAAGCTAGAACTGGAACTGATCTTCCATCTTCAATGTTTAGGAATCTCTCGCCTTGCTCAAATCTTCTACTGACCTGCAACCCCTAAAATGAATAGCAAATATGGTAAAGACTACTGGTATCCAATACCCAGTCAGTAATATCATAAATAGAGAAATTGCAAGGAGTTATCATATAAATACTTTGGCTAATAATAGCTTGCTTCTTTCTCTACCTGTTCGGATCCAGGGAGGCAATGTACTGAGGATAGTACCTCTTCTAGTGCCCCCGCTTCTTGTAAAAGAAGTATTCAACTTGATTTTTATCGGGCTTGATCTTCCTGGTCTGGTCCTACACTGATGTCACCGTCTGAACTTGCACCTTCTTTATTTTCTTCTTATTGTGCTTCTTCCCTTTTACAAAGGATCGAGAACGAGAAGACGAACCTTCCATTAAGTTCACCGACTCTTTATGGAGCTGGTGATCCTTCTCAAAGTTTTGAAGTAACCCCAGTAAGCTATGGTAGTTTACTTCAGGCTTTGTCATTCTATAATGAGTAAGGAAAGGAAGATGGGACTTTGGCAGCGAGTTCAGTATTGCATCTTTTCCAAGTTGTTCATGCAAGAAAAAGTCAAGTTTACTCAAGCGCTCTATCAGCTTGATCATATACAGTACATGATCAGTGACAGAGGCTCCATCCTGCATTCCAACATTGAAGATGGTGCAACTAGTCTTGTGCCTCTCAACGTCATCGGGTGTGCCAAAAGAATCCTCCAACACTTGAAGCATTTGATTTGGTTGAGGTATCTCAAACCTGCGACTAAATTCATCGCTCATCGCAGTTAGCATAATGCAGCTCACCGTGGTTCGATCACTAAGCCACTTCTGATAAGTGTCTCTGACTGTTTCATGTGCAATGGCAGCTAGCTCCTCAGGTTCAGGATTTGTCAGCACATATAGGATCCATTCATGCTCTAGGACAATCTTCAACTTTCGGTACCAGCTATCGAAGTTAGGTTCCACTAACTTATCATTGTTCAACAATGATTGGAGCGATAGAGAAGTGGCCATGTCTGCATAAAAAAATAAAATCCTAATTAGTAATTGATTCATTAAACCTAAAGATTTAGACTTTAATCAATAGATTTCTTCCACTATTTTATTCGAATTAGTAGCCTCTACCTCCAATTTGAGAAATTATCCTAATTCCTTAGTGGATACTAGAATCCACATAGACTGTACACAAGCCCAACTTTGGTTGGGCCATCTATGTACATCTAAGGGTAGGTTCATAACTAATTATTTCTTTAAATAATTTTCAGTAATTAAATTTTGCCCTAGGTCCTGATCAGTTGGCTTTGGCCTTTTCAGAAAAGGGTCTAATTAGGTCCAACTATTAACATGTCAATACTTGGCCCATCCAACCAATGAATGATTAGGCCCAACTTTGGTTGGCCCACCTGACCACCATTTAAAAAAATATATCCAAGTGATTATATAATGAATGATAATTCCATCAACTGATAAGCACCAGGCCTTTGGGCCTCCAATGATTATCCAACTGATGGACCCATTATTATCCACTTTAATGGAAGGCTATGATCCAGTTATCATATAACTATTTTATTTTAGAAACCTAATAATTTTAGAGAATTTATTTATAGAAGTAAGTAGGTCAGATTAACCAGCTTGTCATGATCCTTCCACTAACTTCACCAAGTCATCTTAAGGGAGACCATTAATAGGCTAGTCTAGGAGCACCTAAATCAGTCAAACTGATTTACCTAGCTGACATGGGTTTGGTCGAATAGTCAAGATATCCGATCAAAATATAATCTCACCAAGAGGTCAGATAAGTTCGATCAGTGAGAGGGTCTGCCAAGCTTGCCTTAGACACCATCAGAAATGGCCAGGTAAGCGGACTGCCAATTAAAAATCACTGATCTGATTTATCTTAAACACCAACTAGTTTAATTAGTTTTAATTAGATTAACCTAACAGTTCGTGCTAGACCACATAGTCAAGAATCAAGTCCATCTTGGATCTTGTTAAAGATATGGACTTGACCAACTACAACTAGTATAATTGATCTAGAGAATCCTTGACCTAATCTAAGATAACAATTGATTAGATTTAGTCAATTCTCTAATTAAGTCCATTCTTTAATCTAACCCTAGGTCTAACCCAATTAATGGACCTAATCCCCACTAACCCATTTAACCCAATGTGTTATATTTGTGTCTTAGGATCTTCAATTCATAATTCTAGATCATAATCAGTCAACTTCTTAATTCTCAATTAAGTTTTGGGCTGAGGGTTGGGGTTCGACTTTTCGAAAATGATTTTCATATTTATAAAATATTTTTACAACATGGTTCTATCAACCAAGTTGCATGTTTGATTCATAATCAATATGCAAGTAAAATAAACATAAAACTACTTTAGATCTAATCTAAACAGGTTCATGTAATTGAAATAGTTTCAATAATAATCAATCATAAATCTTCCTAGATCAAATCTAAAATATTTATGATGATTGAAATTAGATTAAAATATTTTTAAGCAAATCATAAAATTTCTTAGATCTAATCTAAAATTTTATGATCAATATTTTAGATCAGCACGTACTAGGACAACCTATTCACCGTAAGGGGTAAACCTTACAGTAGGACAACTTTATGGCAGTCTGTATGATCTAAAATATATATATTTTTTTAAATTTTAAATTTAATAATTAGATTATAAATTAAATCTAATCTAAAAAAATAATCTAGATATACATAAAAATTATGTAATAAGAATCTAGGCTCTAATACCAATTGAAGGAATCAGATTTAGGGTTTCACAGATAAATCTTGAAATTTTTTCAAGATCTTGCAGTGGAAGACTTAAATAAATCTAAAATTTATTAAAATAATCATATAAATACCTAGATCATAGATCTATTACATGATTAAGGCATGATATTAAATTAAAAATTAAAATTAAATAAGAAAGAAAAGAGGTTGATCAAATCAACCTAGATCTACACTACATCAAATGCAGGTATGAAGTTTATAGATCAAATCTATTACTTGAGCAAGTTTAGACATTCTAACTTACTGATCTAGGCTTGAGGATGAAGTCATGAGCTACACATACATCCGACCTCTAGGAGTCATCCATACGAGCCTACGATCTTTGATCTGAAGTCCGATTAAGAAAATCAGCACAGCATGCTAGTACTATGCTGATCCTTCTTCGATGATCGATCCGATGCTTTCTCCTTCAAAATTTAGACTCTTCAAAATATGAGAAGGAAGATGAGAGTTTGCTGATCTGAGACTCTCTCAAAAAAACTCAAAAGAAAGGAGGAGAGATTGAAAATAAAATAGTCCTAAAAGAAGACCCTCTTCTTCTTCTCTTTTCTCTCACCTAGACATCTAGTTTGGTGCCTATGGAACCCCCATGCCTAAGGACTCTCCTCCTCTAACTTTTGCACACCCTAAACCTCTTCCAAAGCTATATATTCCATAAAAAAATTAAAATAAAATTCATCCAATAAATAGGGAAAAAGAAGAGTCCAAGTAGGTCAAATTCCTAGACTAGGAATATTCCAACATGGAAAGTTGTTGGGGTGCCCAACTCTTAGGCACCTCCTCCATAATTTTTGAGGTTGATCAGAAAGAGAGGGCACACAGAGAAAAAGATTATTTTAGTAGAATAAGAGAATAATTAATTAAAAGAGGGGGTGGCACTTAAGGAAAGATGTTTTGGTCAACAAGGATTCTATCTCATAGAATCCTAGGGAAAACTAATTCCTCCTTTGACTTGGTCTTCCACCTAACTTTCAAATATGACTTGGAGGGAGAGAGGGGGCATGGAAATTAGGAAGAAAGGGATTTTCCATGAAAAATACCTAAAAAATAGGTATGGAGGGCATTGGAACCAAGGTGGCGCAAGGAGATAGAGAGTCCTAGTCACACTAGGACTCTTATTTTGACTTGATCAAACAAGATATTTTAATCAAATAAAATAAAGATTAAACCAACCTAATTAAATAAGGCCCTAATCTATTTAAGAATTTAATTAAATTAGGTTAAAGTAGATTTAATTCTAATTTATTTTCTAATCAAATTAGAAAATTGGGTTAATCCGAGTCCTAGTTAGATTAGGACTAGTTCTTCCTTGCACTTGGCTTATCCAATAAACCAATTGAACTTGATCCAATCAAGCTCAAACCAATTCTAATTAAATCATGTTTAATTAAACTTAATCTCAATCTATTTGTTTAATCAAATTAAGCCAATTAGCAATCTAATTACTAATCAATCCTCCTGCAATACTTACACTAGGTTAAACATCAATCATATTGATTGTTTAACTCTAGAATGATTCTTGATTGTTGATCAATAATTCGATCAGATCATAAGCTCTAATGTGTGTGACATCATAGGTTCAAAATGAAGCTGATAACATAGAAATAAATTTTTGTACCAATCAAAGTGACCATCTAGCAATGATGCCCGACGGTCGGAGAGGTTGATGGTGTAGAATATCATCCTTAGAATCCATACGGATATAGTTTCCATATAATTCAACTCTAATCAGGTTGTCCACATTGTATTTCAAAATATCAAATCCATCTGATGGATTATCTTGGCCAAGATTTTGCTATATTGAAATATAATGATACATTCTTCTCCAACTCTTGGAGTGGTCAATTCCATCTTGATCACACTCCGACTTTCTAAGTACTTAACTATGCCTAGAAGCCTTCTGTTGGTAAATTAAAAATTTAGTTAGTCTAATACCAAAGCATAGTGAGTTGCTTGCAAGTCACTGAGGTGATCTCAGGTCTAAGGGATACTTATACCTATATTCCATCAGAGACATTCTTGATAGTAGAATGCTTTAGAGTTGGTCACGTTCAATGATGATGTACCCATACATCTTATCTGTATGCCATACTAGTATCTCCACACTCCTTGGTTAAGAGAACAACTAACCTATATGGCATATAGTGACCTATGCTCGATAGATGTCATCATCCTAATTAATAGCCTATCATTTGGTCGTGAATAAATTTAAGAACTAATCGATAAATCCTCTCTTTATCGAAACTAAATACTCCTAAGGATTTTATCACAATAATGGAGTTCATTAGAAAATGTAAACTTATGATGAAGAAAAGATGTCAAAGTATTTTTATTAATTAATAAATTAATTATAATTATAAAATAGCTCAACCATCAATAGGCTAATGATTGGCTTTGGGACATAATTTCCAATAGCTACCTGTGTGATTGGATTTTTCTATCATAAGCTTCGACAGGATCAAGATCAAGATGAACTCGTTAGACCTAACACCTATCCTATTAATAAATCATTCGATTCAAGATCGATGTGAAATCTTAATAGAAACTCTTTTCTATTAATTCACACTACCATAGCTATGGGCTTAAGGACTCGATCTCATGATCATCATAGGACTACTCCTCTATTAAGATTGATAGATCTCCTATTGGTGCAATCTAATTCTTATAATAAGCATACTATAGCCAACATATACCTCAAAATTTTGAATGGCTAGGAGATCAAGTTATGGTATAGTCAAACTATAACACACTTAAGATGACCTACCGATGCACCTTAAGTTAAAGAACTAGACACACAACTACAACATCGAGCTAGTTATCGATAAGAAGATAGACTTTCATATGACTACTCGAGATTATCATGCTCAGTGCCCTTATTCTCAACAAGTACCTATACTCTCACTCCGATGTCTCCACATCATAGACTCAAGACTCATTTATCCTAAAGAAGTGATCATACATCGATCTTCCGAATCGATCACCATTCTCATGATGATCCTATGATCGAGAGCAGTTTATGAGTTAATTATGATAATACATGCCTTAAATTTTTAATTCTTGAGAATATGTGTTATTATGTCCATTAACTTAATGGATGTATCATAGACACTTTATATACCCAATATGATAGAAAATAATTTTTTTATTAATTTAAGTTAAAATTATAAAAATACTCCTAAAAAATATTTTACAAGTATCGGCCAATCTAGCTTTTAGGACACTCATCTAATAAACTCTCACTTAACCTAAAGCCAATTAGCTACAAATTTAAATTTCATCTTTTCAAGGTGGGCTTCGATCTTTTGCTGGCTCAATGGTTTCATCAATGGATCAACCGTATTATCTGTGGTGTTGACTCTCTTGACCTCAACATATTCCTTCTCGAGGTAATCATGGATGAGGTGATATCGCCGCTCGATGTGTTTGGATTTCTGATGAGATCTTGACTCTCTAGCTAGGGCTATGGTACCATTGTTGTCGCAGTATAGAGAGATGGCATCAGATGGCATCACTTCGAGCTCTATGGTACACTTTTTGAACCAGAATATCTTTTTTGCAGCTTCTATGATAGCGATATATTCTGCTTCTATGGTAGAGTCTACTATCATGGTTTGCTTGAAACTCTTCCAGCTTATAGCACTACCATTGCACAAGAATAGACTATCAAATGTTGACTTTCAATCATCTATATCAGACATAATGTTTGAATGCCCCTAGACTTAGAGTTCTTCGTTACCAAAGACTAAAAATATATCTTTAGTCCTTCTCAAGTACTTAAGGACATATTTCACAGAAGTCTAATGCTCTTTGTCTGGATTCGACTAGTACCTACTTGTGACACTCATAGCATGGGCGATATCAGGTCATGTACATAGCATGGCGTTCATGAGACTTCCTATTGCTAAAGTATAAGGGATCTTACTCATACGTTCAATCTCCTCAGCTATGTTGGGGTACATTTTTCTAGAGAGATGAATGCTATGTTTAAAGGGCACTAGTCCCCTCTTAGAGTTTTTTATGCTGAACCTCATCAGCACCTCCTTTATGTACATCTTCTGTGAGAAATCCAACATCCTCTTTGGTCTATCCCTATAGACCTTAATTTTCAAAATGAAGGATGCTTCTCCTAGGTTTTTCATAGAAAATTCTTTTGATAGTCACACTTTGGCCAAGGTCAATATGAAAATATCGTTCCTAATTAGGAGGATGTCATCCACGTATAGTATGAGAAAAACAACAGCACTCTCACTGACCTTCTTGAAAATACATGGTTTTTTTCATTCTTGATGAAATGAAATGATTTGATCACATCATTAAAACGAGCATTCTAGCTCTAAGATATTTATTTAAGTCTATAAATAGATCTTTGCAACTTGTAGATCTTATGATCACCATCATCGGATGTGAAATCAAGGGGCTATTCCATATAGATATCTTCCTCAAGATATCCATTTAGGAATATTGTTTTCACATCCATCTGCCATATTTCATAATCAAAATAGGCTGCAACAGTAAACAATATATGGATGAATTTTATTGAAAAATATGTCCCAAAGTCAATCTCAGCCTGTTGATGGTTACGCTACATTATAATTATAATTGATTTATTAATTAATAAAATATATTTTTGATATTTTTTATTATAAGTTATCATCTTCTAACGAACATCATTATTGTGATAAAGTTCTTAAGACTATTTAGATTTAACAAAAAGAAGATTTATTAATTAGTCCTTAAAATTGTTCACGATCAAATGATAGGCTATTAATTAGGATGACAGTATCTATTAAGCATAGGTCGCTGTATGCCATATAGGTTGGTTATCCTCTTAACCAAGGAGTATGGAGATATTGGTATGGCATATAGATGAGATCTAAGAGTACATCATCACAGAACGTGACCAACTCTAGAGCATTCTACTGTCAAAAATATCTTTGATGGGATATAGGTATAAGTATCCCTTAGACCTGAGATCATCTTAGTAGCTTGCAAGCAACTCACTATGCTTTAGTACTAGACTAACTGAATTTTTAATTTAGTAATAGAAGGTTTTTAGGCACAGTCAAAGACTTGCAAACATAGTGTGTGATCAAGATGGGATTGACCATCCAAGAGTTAGAGAAGAATGTATCACTGTATTTCAATATAGCAAAATCTTGGTCAGGATAATCAATAAGATGGATTTAGTATTTTGAAATACAATGTGGACAGCCTGATTAGAGTTGATAGTTAAACTCTAAGGTGTCCTATGAGCATTTTGATCAAGGGGATAAATTATGTGGAAACTATATCCACATGGTTTTAAGAAAGTTGTTCTACACATTCGACCTATCCGACTGTTGGGTACCATTGCTAGATGGTCACTTTGATTGGTATAAAAAATTATTTTTATGCTATCGACTTAGGTTCTATGGGGCCATATATATTAGACTTTATGATCTGATTAGATGGTTGATCAATAATTAAGAATCGTTATAGGGTTAAACGATCAATATGATTGATGTTTAACCTAGTATAAGTATTGCAGGAGGATAGATTAGCAATTAGATTGCTAATTGACTTAATTTATTTAAGTTAGAGAACTGAGATTAAGTCTAATTAAATATAATTTAATTAAATTTATTTTGGGCTTGATTGGATTAAGTTCAATTAGTTTATTGGATGAGCCAATTGCAAGGAAGAATGAATCCTAGTTCAATTAGGACTTGGTTCAACCCAATTTCTAATTTTATTAGAAATTAAATTAAAATTAAAATTTAATTTAATCTAATTTAATTAGGCTCTTAATTAAATTAAGATCTACTCTAGTTGGGTTTAATTAATGCTGATTTAATTTAGTTCAAAAATCATGTTTGACCAAGTTAAATTAGAAGTCATAGTGAGACTAGGACTTCTTTTCTTGCACCACTTGATATCTCACATCCACCCCATGCCCCCATGCCTATTTTTTAGGTTTTTTTCATGAAAAACCCTCTCTCTTAGGTCTTCTTGTGTGCCCACTTGCTTCCCTTCTCTCTTACATGGAATTAAGTTTTGGACCAAGTCAATAGAAGGCAAGTTGTTTTGGTTTTGAATTCTATGTAATAGAATCCCAACAAACCAAAACACCTTTCCTCTTACGACACCGACTCCCTATTTTCTCTAGATTTTTGTGGTGAAAATAAGGCTTTTTGTGTGACAAAATGAGGTGGTCCACGCCAAAGAAATAGGATTGTCTAGGTATTTCACCTAGACAAGGACTCCTCCATATCTTATTATTTAAAATAAATTTTATGCTAATATTTTCATAGATTCTAGACATTTGAGAGACCTTTTGGGTGTGAGAAAATGAAGAAAATATTCATCTTGGGCATGGGAGTTCTAAAGACACCAATCTAGGTGTCTAGGTGAGAGAACAATGAAGAAGAAGAGGATCTTCTTCTAGGGCTATTTTCTTCTCCTCTTTTCCTCCTTCTTAGAGATTTTTGGAGAGATGTCTCTGATTCAAAAATCTCTTCTCTTCCTTTTTATATTTTGGTGAGTCTAAATCTTGAATAAGAAAGCATCAGATCGATTGTTGAAGAAGGATCAGCATAGTACTAGCATACTGTGCTGATTTTTGAGCATCAGACTTCTGATCGGGATTCGTGGG
Organism: Cocos nucifera; assembly: GCA_006176705.1. Taxonomy (NCBI): domain Eukaryota; kingdom Viridiplantae; phylum Streptophyta; class Magnoliopsida; order Arecales; family Arecaceae; genus Cocos; species Cocos nucifera. The sequence continues at coordinate 19,900 of QRFJ01003265.1, forward strand.
CTCGTGTGAAGCATGGAGCTTCATCCTCAAGCCTAGTTCAGTAAGTTAGAATGTCTAACTTATATAAATAATATGGATCTGATCTATTTTACATACCTACATTAGATGTAGTGTAGATGCATGTTGATATGATCAACATATTTTTCTTCCTTATATTTTTATTTTTATTTTAATCTTATGCTATAATCATGTAATAGAATCTTAGATCTAGAGGTTCTCTACCTTTTATCAATTAATTTTAATTAATTACTATCTTCTATCGTCTAGATCTGAAAAAGATTCAAGTTCTAACCCTGAAACTCTAAATCTGGATCCTTCAATTGATATCAAAACTTAGGTTCATTATTACATAATTATTTTTGTAGTTTAGATTATTTCTTAAATTAGATCTAATTTATAATCTAATTATTAAATTTAAAATTAAAATTTATGATCATACGAACTGATATAAAGTTGTCCTAGTGTAAGATTTATCCCTTATAGTGGAGAGGTTATCCTAGTTCATATAAATCTATTTCTTATCATAAATTTATTAGATATGATCTAATTTTATTTTTAAGTTATTAGATTTAAAAGAGTTTTAGATATAAAAATAAAAGTTTTTGATTGCACGGACTGATTATAAGATTGTCCTGCTGTAAGGTTTATCCCTTACGGTGGAGAGGTTGTCATAGTACATGCTGATCTAAAATATTGATCATAAAATTTTAGATTCAATCTAAAAGATTTTATGATCTAATTAAAAATATTGTAATCTAATTTTAATCATCATAAATATATTAGATTTGATCTAAGATAATTTATGATTGATTGGAGTTGAAACTATTTCAATTATATGAACCTGTTTAGATTAGATCTAAAGTAGTTTTATGCTTATCTTATTTGCATTTTGATTATAAATCAAATATGCAACTTGGTTGTTAGAACCACATTATAAAAATATTTTACAAATATGAAAATCATTTTTAAAATGCTAAACCCCAACCCTCAGTCCAAAACTTAATTAAGAATTAAGAAAATTATTTGATTAGGATCTAGGATTATGAATTGAAGATCCTAAAACACAAATCATAATACATTAGATTAAATGTGTTAGTGGGGATTAGGTCCATCAATTCGGTTAGACCAAGGGTTAGATTAAAGAATGAACTTAATTAGAGAATTGACTAAATCTAATCAATTATTTTCTTAGATTAGGTCAAGAATTCTCTAGATCCATTACGATAGTTGTAGTTGATCAAGTTCACATCTTTAACGAGATCCAAGATGAACTTGATTCTTGGCTATGTGGTCTAGCATAAACTATTAGGTTGATCTAATCAAAACTAATTAAACCAGTTGGTGTCTAACATAAACTAAATTAGTGATCTTTAATTGATAGTCCGCTTATCTGATCATTTTTTATGGTATCTAAGATAAGCTTTGGCAGACCCTTCCACTGATCGAACTTATCTAACCTATTGATAAAATTATATTTTGATTGGATCACTTGACTATTCAAGCTGACTCATGTCAGCTAGGTAAATTAGTGTGACTGATTTAGAAGCTCCTAGACTAGCATATTAATGGTCTCTCTTAAGCTGACTTGGTGAAGCCTGTGGAAGGATCATGACAAGCTGATTCATCTGACCTTCCCTCTTTTTTAAAAATTAAATTCTCTAAAATTATTATATCTCTAAAATAAAATAGTTATTGTGATAACAAGATCATAGCCTCCTATTAAGTGGGTGATAATGGGTTCATTAGTTGGATAACCACTGGAGGCCCAAAAGCCTGGTGCTTATCAGCTAATGGAATAATCATTCATTATATAAATTCTTGGCTGTATCTTTCTAAATGATGGCTAGGATAGCAATCTAAAGTTGGGCCTAATCATTTATTGGTTTGATGGACCAAGTATGGTCATCTTAATGGTTGGACTTAACCGAACCTTTTTAGTGGAGGCCAAAGCCTATTGATTAGGTACTGGGATAAAAATTTAATTACTAAAAATTATTTGAAGAAATAATTGATTATGAATCTATCTTTAGATTTACATGGATTGGCCAACTAAAGTTGAACTTATGTGCAGTCCATGTGGATTCTAATATCCACTAAAAAATTATGATAACTCCTCAGATTGGAGGTAGAGGCTACTGATTTGAATAAAATAGTGGAAGAACATTTTGATTAAAGTCCAAATCTATAGGTTTAATGAATCAATTACTAATTAAGTTTTGAATTTTTTTTGTGCAGATATGGCCACTTCTCTATCGCTTCAATCATTATTGGATAATGATAAATTGGTGGGATCCAACTTCGATAGTCGGTACTAAAAGTTGAAGATAGTCCTGGAGTATGAATGGATCCTGTATGTATTAATGGATCTTGTACCTAAGGATCCAGCTTCGAATGCATGTGGAACAGTTAGAGACACTTACTATAAGTCGCTCAATGATCGAACCACGATGCGCCGCATTATGCTGGCTGTCATGAGGGACAAGTTAAGTCGTAGATTCGAGATAGCTCAGCTAAAAGATATGCTTCAAGTGTTAAAGGATTCTTTCGACATACCCGATGATGTTGAAAGGCACAAGACTAGTTGTGCCATCTGCAATGCTAGGATGTGAGACAGAGCCTCTGCCACTGATTATGTACTGTACATGATCGAGCTGATAGAGCGATTGAGCAAGCTCGGCTTTTCTTTGCATAAGCAGCTTGGAAAAGATGCAATACTGAACTTGCTACCCATGTCCTATCTTCCATTTCTTATCATTATAGATTGATAAAGCCTGAAGTTTACTACCACGAGTTACATCTTTGAGAAGGATCACCAACTCCATAAGAAGTTGGTGAATTTAGTGGGAGGTTTATCTTCTAGTTCTCAAACCTTTAAGAAAGAGAAGAAGAACAAGAAGAAGAAGGGCAAAAAGGTGCAAGTTCAGGCTAGAACTTCTATGCAAGGCTAGATCAAGAAGATCAAGCCCAATAAGAGTCAAGTTGAATGCTTCTTTTGTAAGAAGCAGGGACACTGGAAGAGAAACTGCCCTCAGTACATTGCCTCCTTGGATCCAAACAAGCAGAGAAAGAAGCAAGCAACTACTAGGCAAGATATTTATATAATAACTCCTTACAATTTTTTTATTTGCAATTATACTGACTGGGTATTGGATATCGGTAGCCCTTACCATATTTGCAATTCGTTGCAGGGGTTGCGGGATAGTAGGAGATTAGAACAAGATGAGAGATTTCTGAATGTTTGAGATGGAAGTGAAGGAAAATCCTGATTTCTCGAATCAGGTTCGTTCAGATCTGATCGAATCAAGAGATATATTTTAAAATTTTTCTCTTTGATCCAGATTAGATCTGGGATGTTTTAGATCTAATTCTTATTATTTTAGTAATTAAAATAAATTTAGATAAATTAAATTAAATTTAATTTACCTTAAAGTGGGTAATCCTGTTACCCGTTGATGATCCTCTAAGCAGCAGAAGGTTCTAGATCTAGCCATGCAAGTGCCTGGCCTCTACCGGTATCCACTTGGGCTGGATCTGGAGATCCTCTTCTTCTCTATCACATCTCCAAAAATCAGATCTGGATCTGATCTGGAGGATCTTCAAAACTCCTTTTCGAAGATCAGCAGTTGTCCTTTGCAGCAGCGCAGCCTTCTAGCTTTCAGTCGCCTTTCTCTCATCTGGATTGCACCAACCAAGGTCCAAAACCCTTTGGATGTGGAGAGGAGAGGGAGAAGGTGGGTTTGGCATGGAGGAAGAGGGGAGAGGAGGCCTTGGGGCATGGAAATTGAATTCCTTTTCAATCATAATTTGAGTTGGGCGCAGGGTCTTATTTATAGACTATCTGTGATCCAACTCCTCTTCTTCCCAACCAATCACAACCCTTTGTGAAATCAGATCTAAATCTGATTGGTGGGAATAGAGTCCCCTGGATTCCTCCTTAGATGGTGCCTAAGACCAGTCAAAGTTGGTTCTTAGGAGAACTCTAATTGAAATCCAAAAAGGAGATGGAGTCCCTATCCAACAGGGACTCCTGGGCGCCTCCAACTTGGGCACACGCCAAGGGTGGCGTGCGCCCTCCTCCTTGCCAGGTTCTGGCAGGGGGACAGGCCCCCACCAGCTCTCCAATAGGTGCATGACACATGGACAGAAGTCAAAGTGTCAATGGTCAACATTTGACCAGTCAAAGGTCAACTTTTGACCAAAGTCAAAGGACGAGAAATGGCAGGTGACCAAAAATGGCAGGTAATTGTCTTACAAAATAAGACAACCCTTTTCTGACTTGGACAAGGCTCCAGTCAGACCAAGTGAAGGCCTCTGATTGAGCACAAACTCCTTTGGCTCAGTCAGGACAACTATTTATGATAGTAAAAGAAGAACGTTAGGTTCAATCGAGTGCTAGCACGATTTTCTTGAACCTAATTGAATCTCATTCAGATCAATTGAACTGGATCAGTTCAATTGATGATCACCAGATTCAAACCCTTGTTTGTGTGACCCAGTTAGGTTCAGTTCTGTATGGTAATGGGATATGTCATGATCTCTATCATCGACATCATCGAAACTCCTTTCGATGGATCAGAACTCTTCTGATTCGAACAGCTAGAATGATCGATCATCTAAATCATTCTAATTGCTCCCAAAATCCACCAGTGACACCTAGCAGTATATGGTGGCAACCCATCAGAGCTGAATGCGAACCTCTTGGTGCAGCTACCTGTGTGATTAAGTTCTTCTATCTTGAGCCCCGATCAGATTAGGGTTAAGGTGAACTCGTCAAACCCTAGTCTCTGTCATATGATGTAATCATTCGATTCAAGTCCAATGTGAAAATCTAAATAGAAACTCTTTCTATTATTTCACTCTGCCATGGCCATGGGCTTCTGGACTTGATTCTCATGATCATCATAGGGCTGCTCCTCTACCACCGAGGTAGATAGATTCCATCTTGATGCAATCCAGTTCCTACAATGAACATGCTATAGCCAACATACACCTCAGGGTTCCATATGGCTAGGAGATCGAGTAATGGTGTAGTCAAACTATAACACCCTCAAGGTGAACTGCCGATGCACCTCAGGTCAAAGAACCAGACACACTACTGCAGCATCGAGTCAGTCATTGACGAGAAGGTAGACTTCCTAATGACTACTCGAGGTGGTCACGCTCAGTGCCCTCGTTCTCTAACGAGTACCTGTACTCTCGCTCCGGTGTCTCCACACCGTAGACTCAAGACTCATCTACTAAAGAGAAGCGATTGTACACCAACCTTCCGGATCAATCACCATCCTCGTGATGATCCTATGGTCGGGAGCATTTTATGAGTTAATAATGATTATTCATGTCTTAAATTTTCAACTCTTGAAAATATGAATTATCATTACCATTAACTCAAAGGATGTATCACAGACACTAAATACACATATGTGATAGAAAATAACCCATTTTATTGATTTAGTCAAAATTATAATTTTGCCCCTAGAAGTGTATTACAAGTGTCAGCCAATTCTGGCTTCTAGGGCACATATATCTAACAATCTCCCACTTGTCCTAAAGCCAATTGGCTACAAGTCTAAGTCCCATCTTCTCAAGGTGGGCTTCGATCTTCTGCTGGCCCAACGGCTTTGTAAGTGGGTCTGCCACATTATCTGTGGAGTTGACTCTCTTGACCTCGACGTAACCCTTCTCGAGGTAATCGCGGATGAGGTGGTATCGCCGCTCAATGTGCTTGGATTTCTGGTGAGACCTCGGCTCCTTAGCAAGGGCTATGGCGCCATTGTTGTCGCAGTATAGAGGAATGGCATCTGATGGCATTACTCCAATTTCTGCAGCAAACTTCTTGTACCAGAATGCTTCCTTCGCAGCCTCTGATGCAGCGATATATTCTGCTTCCATGGTGGAATCTGCTATCACCGGTTTGCTTGGAACTCTTCCAGCTGACAGCACCACCATTGCACACAAACAGACTCCCAGATGTCGACTTTCGATCATCTATATCGGACATGAAATCCGAGTCTGTGTATCCCTGGACTTGGAGTTCTCCATTACCAAAGACCAACATCATATCCTTAGTTCTTCTTCAAGTACTTAAGGATACATTTCACAGAAGTCCAGTGTTCTTCACCTGGATTTGACTGATATCTGCTTGTGACACTCACAGCATGGGCTATATCAGGTCGTGTACATAGCATGGCATACATGAGGCTCCCTATTGCAGAAGCATAAGGGATCTTGCTCATGCGTTCTATTTCCTCAGGTGTGCTAGGGCACATCTTCTTGGAAAGATGAATACCATGTCTGAAGGGTATTAATCCCCTCTTAGAGTTTTCCATACTAAACCTCTTTAGTACTTTCCTCTATGTACATCTTCTGTGAAAGTCCTAGCATCCTATTCGGTCTATCCCTATAGACCTTAATTCCTAGAATAAAGGATGCTTCACCTAGGTCTTTCATGGAGAATTCCTTGGACAACCATAATTTGACTGTTGTCATCATGGGAATATCATTCCCAATAAGGAGGATGTCATCCACGTACAATACGAGGAAGACAACAGCGCTCCCACTGACCTTTTTGAAAGACACATGGTTCCTCTTCATTTTTGATGAAACCAAACATTTTGATCACATCATTGAAATGAGTGTTCCAGCTCCGAGATGCTTGCTTAAGTCCATATATGGACCTTTGCAGCTTGCAAACCTTGTGATCAGTATCACTGGATGTGAAACCTAGCGGCTGTTCCATATAGATATCTTCCTCAAGATATCCATTTCAAGAATGCCATTTTCACGTCCATTTGCCATATTTCATAATCGAAATAGGCTGCAATGGCAAGCAATGTGCGGATGGATTTTAGCATAGCCACTGGGAAAAAGGTATCCTGATAGTCAATGCCTTCGCATTGACTATAACCTTTTGCCACTAGTCTAGCCTTGAATGTCTCCACATTTCCCATCTGCACCAATCTTTCTCTTGAAGATCCATTTACACCCAATAGGTACTATACCTTCTGGTGGATCTACCAAGGTCCAGACTTGGTTTGAGTGCATCGAGTCAATTTCTGACTGCATTGCCTCTAGCCATTTCTCGGAGTCGATATCTGATATCGCCTCGTTGTAGGTTTTGGGATCATCACCATGAGCACCATTACCTACGAGGAACATTTTCTCTACTTCCTCTGAAATAATACCTAAGTATCTTTCAGGGGGATGGAAAACTCTTTCCGATCTACGAGGTGGAGGAGGTAGTGTTCTTATTGGCTCAACCTGATTTGGTTCCAATTGGTCCTTAGCTCGTTGTACTTGTGAGACTTTCTCATCAAGCTTAATCTGCTTTCCAATGCCGCTATCTTGAATAAACTATTTTTCAAGAAAGATGGCATGTCGACTCACAATCACATTGTGGTCTTCTGGAATGTAGAAATAGTATCCTAATGACTCTTTAGGATATCCTATGAATCGAGCTCTAAAGGACCTAAACTCTAACTTGTCCGCTTGTTGTCTTTTGACATGAGCCGGACAACCCCAAATTCTGAGATGACTCAGACTTGGTTTCTTACCGTGCCATATCTCATACGGTGTGGTAGGAACGGTTTTAGAGGGAAACCCTATTCAGTAGATAAATTGAAGTTAACAATGAGTGTCCCCAAAGAAAATCAGGGAGGTCTGTGAAGCTCATCATGGATCGAACCATATCCAATAGAGTCCGATTTCTCCATTCTGAAATCCCGTTGAGTTGAGGTGTTCCTGGTGGAGTCCATTGAGAGACTATGCCATTTTTCCTTTGAGATAGTCTAGGAATTTTCGGCTAAGGTATTCACCTCCTCGATCTGATCGAAGAACCTTAATGGGTTTTTCAGTTTATTTTTCTACTTCATGTCTGAATTCTTTGAACTTTTCAAAAGCTTCAGACTTGTGTCTCATAAGATACACATACCCATACCTAGACAGATCATCGGTAAAGGTAATGAAGTAGACAAAATTGCCTCTAGCCGGCACATCAAATGGGCCGCACACATCAGTATGTACTAGGGCAAGGAGATCTGTGGCCCTCTCCCCATGTCCAACAAAAGGGAGTTTAGTCATTTTGCCTTGAAGACAAGATTCACAAGTTGGATATGACTCGAAAGTCAATGGACTCAATAGCCCATTTTTCTCCAATTTGTTGATCCTATCTTCTGCTATATGACCTAATCTCAGGTGCCATAGATATCTATCATTTGGACTATCCCTAGGTCGTTTGGCATTCACGTTTTGCTCGATAGTTAGAATAGGTACATCAATATGTAGCTGATAAAGACCATTAATAAGGAAAACCATTTGCAATTTTATTTCTTTCATAAAGAATGTTACAATGGTCCTTAAAGAAGGTAATCACATAGCCTTCTTAGTGCTAAGCATGAAACAGAAATCAAATTCCTGCTAGCTGCAGGCACATAATAACAGTCTTTCAAAACTAAGTCTAAACCAGATGGTAATCGAAGAGGGTATGTTCCCACGGCTACTGCAGCAACTCTTGCTCCATTACCGATGCGTAGGATCATGTCTCCATCCCTCAGCCTCCTGCTATCCTCAAGACCCTGCATGGAAGTGCACAGATGAGCACTAGAACCAGAGTCAAGCACCCAACTGGATGCAGAAGAAACCGTAAGGTTAGACTCAATAACGAGCATACCTCCAGAAGGACCTTCCTTCTTGTTCTTCAGGGTGGCCAGGTAAGTAGGGCAGTTCCGCTTCCAATGGCCGTCGCTGTTGCAATGGAAACACTTTCCTTTGACATCGGCCTTTCTTCTTCGGCTCTGCCTTCTTCTTCTTTGCTCCTTCCACCTTCTGCTTTTTCACAGACTTCTTTTTCTTTCCATAAGACTTTCTTTTGGAAGAAGTCCATTCCATAGCAAGAACTGAGCCTTTAGAACCTTTCATAGAAAGCTCAGCGGTGACCAGCATATTCATTAATTCGGCCAAGGAATTTTGAAGTTTATGCATGTGGTAATTCATGATGAATTGCCCATATGCATCAGTCAAGGATTGCAGAATAATATCATTCTGCAGATCCAAGTCTAACTTCACACCGAGCTTCTCAAGCTCTTCCATGTCCTTGATCATTCATCAGACAGTGATCTTGGACTGACTGCCCATCACGCATCTTAGCCTTAAAAAGTCATTTCGTGACTTGATACTTGGCTGCGCGACTCTGTTCACCAAACATCTCCTGCAGGTGAGCCAACATTTGGCGAGCAGTCCCGATATCTTCATGTTGGCGCTGGAGCTCATCAGACATCGAGCCCAACATGTAATATCTGGCCTTATTATCTTCGTCTATCCATTTTTTCAGAGACGCTCTCTGTTCAGTGGATGGACGGGCTGGTAAGGTGGGAGGGTCCTGGTCCAATACATGGGTTAACTTCTCGGAAACCCAAAACTAATTTTGTAGTTCCTGAGCCAATCTTTATAATTGGGTCCGGTCAGTCTATGTGTGTCCAGGATACGTGCCAATGGGTTGGACGCAGACATTTTTCTGTAGAGAGTCAAAGATTCTAGTTAGATACTGTAATTATGACTTGACCAATTTATTTAGAAATTTTATTTTTAAACAAATTAGCTCCCACTATTTTTCTGGATCCCTACACTCCCTCTGTAGAGATGCAAAAATCTCCATGATTAATGATTTCTAGTGGGTGGTGCGGTCTCACCAACTGACTCATCACCTCACCTAACAGTTATTGGTGATGGGTTAGCCAATGAGTGAACAACTCTTGTTCAATGATTCTCTAATCATGGTGCACCCAAACTTGGTCTCTAATTCATGAATCTCACCGTATCCGAAATATTGATCCACTCCTTAGTTAAGTCAGACCCACCATTTGCATAGACTGGATTCCTAATTGAGTCTCTCACCGTATCCAAAATATTGAGCCCAACTCATCCTCCAGCCCATAGCATCCAATGCCTAATAGACATGGTTGCATCTTTTCGGTGCAACTGAGCCACTGTATCCAGCCGAGAACAATCAACCCCGGGAAGGGCCCGCACATCTACAATGGTGGAAGACCTCAGACTTAATCTTTTCTTAGGGAGAATTGATTCAGGTCTCATTAAACTAGACTTGTCATAGTCATAACAATTATGACTAACCTAGTGGCATGGGTTAGCTCGGATTATTGACCACCTCAGATCAGAACTGTGTCAACAGATATGGCCAGGTAAGTGAGATCGGTGGAAGGAATATGCCATTAACTCGTACAAGAATGCATTCAGGTCGAGTAGCTTCCAATTAAAAACCAGTCGGTCGTATGTGCCAAACTTACCTTAGACACCAAATTGTTGAGCCAGAACCAATTGGGTTAGCCTACAATCCAGACTCTAACCTCTGAGCCTAATTAGGTCTTGCTTGATCGTGACTCGATCTTGACCCAGACTTAATCCTATTAGGCTGGTCAATTTAAGCATTGTTGATCCCATCTAACCAACTCTTGATTCGGTTTGATCAACCGCTTAGACCTAATTGAGCTACCCAAGCCCGAACCCAGTATTATTAATATGTCTTAGATCTAAAATTCTCAATTTTAGACCTAATTAATATTTCCATAATCTTAATTTTTAATTAAGTAGGGTTCATAAACAAAATATGCACAATAAATCCTAGGGTTTCAGGATCTAGGGTTTTGCAGAAAGTAAGTTTTGGATTTCTGATTAAGGACGAACACGCAGCACCCCTACACATCATAAGAACACCCCATCGAATGGGAAGAGAGGGCCTTTAAACCCTTCTTCATTCTTATGACCGGACGGCCAAGAGGAACGCCTTAATCAGGAACATGCAATACTACAAAATAGTTTTAGATCTATATCATATATCTCATATACAAATTAGATCTAATCATGGCATATTTTGCATACATCTCATGTATCGAATCATGCATATTTTTCAGATCTAAATTATCTCATAATAATCTAAAAAATTAGATTTAAATTGATCTAATCAAAATAAATTCTAATCTAGATAATTATGTAGAACTATTCTACAACTAGTCTAGACATGCATCAATCATATCTCATATGATATTTAAAATTAAATAATTTTTATTTGCTATTTTTTAGATGTTATTATAATACCATTATAATATCAAAAAATAGTAAATAAATAGATCTAAAATATGATTTAATCAAATTAAATTAAAAACATGCAAGACTATTCTATAGAACTATTCTATTTTAGAACTAGTCATGCATATTTTCTAATCTTAGATCCAAATCATTTAATTTTAATTTTTTCTGATTTTCAGATCTGATCACATCTCATGTGACATCTAAAATCACTTATTTTTTAATTAAAATAAATTTAAAATTAGATCTAAATACTTTTAGAACCTTGGCTCTGATACCAGTTGAAGGAAAATCCTGATTTTTCGGACCAGGTTCGTTCAGATCTGATCAGATCAAGAGATATATTTCAAAAATTTTTTTCTTTGATCTAGATCAGATCTAAGATATTTTAGATCTAATTATTATTATTTTAAAAATTAAAATAAAATTTAGATAAATTAAATCAAATTTAATTTACCTTGAAGTGGGTAATCCTATTACCCGTTGATGATCCTGTGTAAGCAGCGGAAGGTTCTGGATCTAGCCACGCAAGTGCCTGGCCTCTACCGGTATCCACTCAGGCTGGATCTAGAGATCCTCTTCTTCTCTATCACATCTCCAAAAATTAGATCTGGATCTGATCTGGAGGATCTTCAAAACTCCTTTTGAAGATCAGCAGTCGTCCTTTGCAGCAGCGCAGCCTTCTAGCTTTCAGTCGCCTTTCTCTTGATCTGGATTCGCACCAACCAAGGTCCAAAACTCCTTTTGGATGTGGAGAGGAGAGGGAGAAGGTGGGTTTGGCATGGAGGAAGAGGGGAGAGGCAGCCTTGGGGCATGGGAATTCAATTTTATTCAATCATAATTTGAGTTGGGCGCAGGGTCTTATTTATAGACTAATCTGTGATCCAACTCCTCTTCTTCCCAACCAATCACAACTCTTTGTGAAATCAGATCTAAATCTGATTGGTGGGAATAGAGTCCCCTGGATTCCTCCTTAGAGGTGCCTAAGACCAGTCAAAGTTGGTTCTTAGGAGAACTCTAATTGGAATCCAAAAAGGAGATGGAGTCCCTGTCCAACAGGGACTCCTAGGCGCCTCCAACTTGGGCACACGCCAAGGGTGGCGTGCGCCCTCCTCCTTGCCAGGTTCTGGTAGGGGGACAGGCCCCCACCAGCTCTCCAATAGGTGCATGACATGTGGTCAAAAGTCAAAGTGTCAATGGTCAACATTTGACCAGTCAAAGGTAGACTTTTGACCAAAGTCAAAGAACAAGAAATGGCAGGTGACCAAAAATGGCAGGTAATGTCTTACAAAATAAGACAACCTTTTCTGACTTGGACAACCTCCAGTCAGACCATATGAAGGCCTCTGATTGAGCACAAACTCCTTTGGCTCAGTCAGGACAACTTATTTATGATAGTAAAAGAAGAACGTTAGGTTCAATCGAGTGCTAGCACGATTTTCTTGAACCTAATTGAATCTCATTCAGATCAATTGAACTGGATCAGTTCAATTGATGATCACCAGATTCAAACCCTTGTTTGTGTGACCCAGTTAGGTTCAGTTCTGTATGGTAATGGGATATGTCATGATCTCTATCATCGACATCATCGAAACTCCTTTCGATGGATCAGAACTCTTCTGATTCGAACAGCTAGAATGATCGATCATCTAAATCATTCTAATTGCTCCCAAAATCCACCAGTGACACCTAGCAGTATATGGTGGCAACCCATCAGAGCTGAATGCGAACCTCTTGGTGCAGCTACCTGTGTGATTAAGTTCTTCTATCTTGAGCCCCGATCAGATTAGGGTTAAGGTGAACTCGTCAAACCCTAGTTCTCTGTCATATGATGTAATCATTCGATTCAAGTCCGATGTGAAAATCTAAATAGAAACTCTTTCTATTATTTCACTCTGCCATGGCCATGGACTTCTGGACTTGATTCTCATGATCATCATAGGGCTGCTCCTCTACCACCGAGGTAGATAGATTCCATCTTGATGCTATCCAGTTCCTACAATGAACATGCTATAGCCAACATACACCTCAGGGTTCCATATGGCTAGGAGATCGAGTAATGGTGTAGTCAAACTATAACACCCTCAAGGTGAACTGCCGATGCACCTCAGGTCAAAGAACCAGACACACTACTGCAGCATCGAGTCAGTCATTGACGAGAAGGTAGACTCCCTAATGACTACTCGAGGTGGTCACGCTCAGTGCCCTCGTTCTCTAACGAGTACCTGTACTCTCGCTCCGGTGTCTCCACACCGTAGACTCAAGACTCATCTACTAAAGAGAAGCGATTGTACACCAACCTTCCGGATCAATCACCATCCTCGTGATGATCCTATGGTCGGGAGCATTTTATGAGTTAATAATGATTATTCATGTCTTAAATTTTCAACTCTTGAAAATATGAATTATCATTACCATTAACTCAAAGGATGTATCACAGACACTAAATACACATATGTGATAGAAAATAACCCATTTTATTGATTTTAGTCAAAATTATAATTTTGCCCCTAGAAGTGTATTACAAGTGTCAGCCAATTCTGGCTTCTAGGGCACATATATCTAACAAAGTTCAAGGGCTCACGCAAGTGTTATAAAAAAGAATAGGATAAATAGGTTGACTCAAGAGAAAATCCTCGAAGTTAGTAATTATGAATCACTTTCAACCTGTGAGTCTTATCTTCTTAGTAAAATGACCAAGTCACCTTTTACTGAAAAAGATGAGAGAGCCACTGAGCTCTTACGTCTAGTACATATTGATATATGTAGATCAATGAGCATAAGTATTAGAGGTAGATATTTCTACTTAATCACTTTTATAGGTGATCTATCTAGATATGGATATATCTATCTGATGAAATATAAGTTAGATTCATTTGAAATGTTCAAATAATTTCGAAGTGAAGTAGAAAAATAAATTAGAAAAAGTATTAAAACTCTTTGGTCTAATCGAGGTGGAGAATATCTTTTTGGTGAGTTTCTCACATATCTAGAAGAGAATGAGATTCTCTCCCAATGGATTCCTCTAGGAACACCATAGTATAATGGGATGTGTCTAAAAGATGGAATCGGACTCTGTTAGACATGGTTCAATCCATGATGTGTTTTGCCAGCTTACGGATATCCTTTTAAGGATATGCACTCGAATTAGTTGGCTATCTGTTAAATAGGATTCCAATTAAGTCAATAGTTAAGACTCTATATGAGATATGGATAGGACGTAAGCTAGCACTTTCACACCTTTGGGTCTGGAGGTGTCCGACTTATGTCAAATGGTTAGTTATAAATAAACTTGGACCTAGGTCTGACAAGTGCACATTCATAAGATACCCAAAATAGACCAAAGAATATTTTTTCTACCATGCTGATAAACAAAAGATGTTCGTTAGCTTTAAGACAATCTTTTTGGAAAAGAAGTTTCTTTATGAAGGAACTGTTGCCTCTATGGTTGAACTTGATGAAGTTCAACAAGCAGAAAGATCGACTCCTGTAGCTGAACCTGAGTTAGATTTGATTAGATTAGCTCCAGAGCTCAGTGTATCTACACCATTAAGGTGATTTGGTAGAGTACCATGTCATCTGGATAGATACTATGATTTTTTGGTCTGGAATGGTGATCCCATCAAACTCGATGAGAATGATAAGGATCTAATCACCTATATGGATGCTATGTAGAGACCTGATTTCGAAAAATGGCTTGAGGCCATGAAATCCAAAATGGAGTCCATGAAGGTCAATGATGTGTGGACATTGGTTGACCCACCCAAAGGGGTTAAATTCATTGGGTGTAAGTGGGTCTTCAGAAAGAAGAGGGGTGCAGATGAAAAGATGGAGATCTATAAACCCCATCTGATTGTCAAGATGTATCATCAACGTTATGGTATTGATTATGATGAGATGTTCTCCCTTATGGCAATGCTCAAATCCATTCGGATAATGCTTGCGATAGCTGTCCATCAAGATTATGAGATCTAGTAGATGGATATGAAAATAGTTTCCTAAATGGAGAGCTGACCGAAGAGATATATATGATACAACTTAAGGTATTCACATTTGTAGATGAGTTCAAGATGTATAAGCTTCAGAGATTCATTTATGGATTCAAGCAGGCATCTCAGAGTTGGAACATGCATTTTGATAAGATGATCAAAACGTATAGCTTCGTTAAGAATAGAAAAGAGTCTTGCATTTACAAATAAACAAATGGTCCAGTAGTGATATTTCTTGTCTTGTACGTAGATGATATTTTCTTAATCAGGAATAACATCCCCACACTACAGGGAATAAAAGTTTGGTTGTCATCTTAATTTTTCATGAAGAACTTGGGTGAAGCATCCTACATCCTAGGGATGAAGATCTATAAGGATAGATCTAAAAGGATGCTTGAGTTATCAAAGTCCACGTACATAGATACTATACAGAAGAGGTTCAGCATTGAGAATTTTAAAAAGATCTATCTTCCGATAGGCCATGAAATTTCTCGCTTTAAGAAGGATTATCTGACAACTCTTGAAGAAAGAGAGCATATGAGTAGAGTCTCACATGCTTCGGTAGTGGGATCTATCATATATGCCATGATATGTATGAGACTAGATGTGGCATACTCACTAGAAGTAGTGAGTAGAAACTAGTCTGATCCAAGAGAAAACCAATGGATAGTGGTTAAAGCCATCTTTAAGTATTTGAGAAATACTAAGGACTAATGGTTGGTTTATAGCGAGTCAAATCTAAAACTTGTAGGATTTATAGACTCTAGCATTCAATCTGAACATGATGATAATAGAAGCATGTCAGGTTATATCTTTACTCTAAATGGTGGAGCCATCTATTAGAAGAATTTCAAGTAGCATACTATGGGGGACTCTGTTTGTGAAGCAAAGTATAACACAGCATCAGATGCTGAGAAGAAAGCTGTGTGGTTGAGAAAGATCATCACCAAGCTCGAAGTAGCACCATCTCTTGATGGTCCAGTCCTGCTCTACTACGACAACGTTGGTGCCATAGCTTAAGCAAAGGAACCAAAGGCACACCAGCAGAAGAAACATATTCTATGCTGCTTCCATCTGGTCTGGGAGATCATGGATCAAGATGACGTTGAATTTTAGAAGATCGACAGAAAGAAAAACTTGATCGATCCCTTCACTAAAGCCTTGGTGATAAAGGAGTTCGACAGCCACAAGTTGAAGATGGGTATTAAATACTATGTCGAGTGGCTTTTGGACAAGTAGGAGTTGTTGGAAAATATGTCTCAAAGTCAATCATCAGCCTATTGATTGTTGTGCTACATTATAATTATAATTGATTTATTAATTAATAAAATATATTTTTGATATTTTTTATTATAAGTTTTCATTTTCTAATGAATAACATTGTTGTGATGAAGTCCTCAGAACTATTTAGGTTCGATAAAGAGAGGATTTATCGATTGGTCCTTAAAATTATTCATGAGCAAATGATAGACTGTTAATTAGGATGACAGCATCTATCGAGCATAGATCGCTGTATGCCATATAGGTTGGTTGTTCTCCTAATAAAAAAGTATAAAGACACTGGTATGGCATATAGATGAGATGTAAGTGTATATCATCACTGAACGTGACCAACTCTAGAGCATTCTGCTGTCAAGAATGTCTCTGATGGAATATAGGTATAAGTATCCCTTAGACCTAAGATCATCTTGGTGGCTTACAAGCAACTCACTGTGCTTTGGTACCAGACTAACTGAATAATTCAGTAACGGACGATTTCTAGGCACAGTCAAGTACTTGTAAAGATAGTGTGTAATCAAGATGGGATTGACCACCCCAAGAGTTGGAGAAGAATGTATCACTATATTTCAATGTAGCAAAACCTTGGCTAGGGTAATATATGAGATGGATTTGATATTTTAAAATACAATGTGGATAGCTTGATTAGAGTTGATAATTGAACTTTGAGGTGTCCTATAAGCATTTTGGTCAAGAGGATGAATTATATGGAAACTATATCCATATGGATTCTGAGGATGTTGTCTACACATTCGACTTATCTAGTCATCGGGTATCATTACTAGATGGTCACTTTAATTGATACAAAAATTTATTTCTATGCTACCGACTTAGGTTCAAACCTATGAGGTCACACACATTAAAATTTATCATCTAATTGGATGGTTCATAAATGATTAGGAATCCTTATAGGATTAAACGATCAATACAATTGATGTTTAACCTAGTGTAAATATTGTAGGAGGATCGATTAGCAATTAAATTAATAATTAGCTTAATTTGATTAAGCCAGAGGATTGAGATTAAGTTTAATTAAATATAATTTAATTAGATTTTGTTTGGGCTTGATTGGATTAAGTCCATTTGATTTATTGGATGAGCCAATTGCAAGGAAGAACGAATCCTAGTTCAATTAGGGCTTGGTTCAACCTAATTTCTAATTTTATTAGAAATTAAATCAAAATTAAATCTAATTTAATCTAATTTAATTAGACTCTTAATTGGATTAAGACTTACTCTAATTGAATTTAATTAATACTAATTTAATTTGGTTCAAAATTTATATTTGACCAAGTCAAATTAGAAGTCCTAGTGGGACTCGGACTTTTTTCCTTATGCCACTTGATTTCTCACGCCCACGTCATGCCCCCACTCCTATTTTCTAAGATTTTTTATGGAAAACCCTTTCTCTTAGGTCTTCACACATGCCCACTTGCTTCTCTTCTCTCTTACATGAAATTAAGTTGTGGACCAAGTCAATTGAAGGCGAGTTGTTGTGGTTTTGAATTCTATGTGATAAAATGCCAATAAGCCAAAACACCTTTCCTCTTGTGCCACTCACTCTCTATTTTCTCTGGATTTCTATGATGAAAAGAAGGCTTTTTGTGAAACAAAATGAGGTGGTCCATGCCAAAGAAAAAGGAGGGGGAGCCCAAGATTTGGGCACCCCTTGTCTTGCCCAATTTGGACATTCCTTGTCTAGGTATTTGACCTAGACAAGGACTCCATATCTCATTATTTAAAATAAATTTTGAGCTGATTTTTTTATAAATTCTAGATATTTGAGAGACATTTTGGGCATAAGAAAATCAAAAAAATATTCATCTTGGGCATGGGAGTTCTAAAGACACCAATCTAGGTGTCTAGGTGAGAGAACAAAGAAGAAGAAGAAAAACTTCTTCTAGGGCTATTTTGTTCTCCCTTTTTCCTCCTAATATTTTGGTGAATCCAAATCTTGAAGAAGAAAGCATCGGATCAATCGTCAAAGAAATATTAGCACAGTACTAGCATACTATGCTAATTTTTGAGCATTGAACTTCTGATCGAGGTTCGTGGGCTCATGTGAATATCTCTTAGAGATCAGACATGTGTGCAGCTCAGGGCTTCATCCACAAGCCTGGATTAGCAAGTTAGAATATCTAACTTGCACAGATAATATGGATCTAATGTATTATTACATACCTACATTAGATGTAGTGTAGATGCATGTTGATATGATCAACAAGTTTTTCTTCCTTATGTTTTTAATTTTTAATTTAATCTCATGCTATAATCATATAATAGGATCTTAGATCTAGGGGTTCTCTACCTTTCATGAATTAATTTTAATTAATTACTATCTTCTGCTACCTAGATCTGAAAAAATTTCAAGATCTAGTCCTAAAATCATAGATCTGGTTCCTTCATATTTAAGCATGGCCACTAGCAAGAAGGTATTCTGATAGTCAATGCCTTTGCGCTGACTATATCCTTTCACCACTAGCCTAGCTTTGAATATCTTCATATTCTCATCTATACCTATCTTTGTCTTGATGATCCACTTATATCCAATAGGTACTATACCTTCAGATGAATCCACTGAAGGAAAAATCCAGATTTTCTGGATTAGGTTCGTTTAGATCTGATTGAAACAAGAGAGATATTTCAAAAATTTTTCTTTTGAATCTAAATCAGATCTGAGATAATTTAGATCTAATTTTATAGATCTAATAAAATAAAATAAAAATAAATTAAATTTTATTTAATTTTATACCTTTTATTGGGTAATCAGATTATCCTGTGATGATCCTACTGATTGCTTGAGATTCTGGATCTAGCCATGCAAGTGTCTGACCTCTACCGATATTCACTCAAGCTGAATCTAGAGATCTTTTCCTTCTTTATCACCTCTCCAAATATCAAATTTGGATCTAATTTGGAGGATCTTCAAAACTCCTTTTAAAGATCTGGAATCGTCTCTTACAGCAGTGCTGCCTTCTTCCTTTCTCATCACCTTTCTCTTGCCTGGATCGCACCAAATTGGAGCCCAAATCCCCTTAGGCATGGAGAGGAGAGAGGGGACCTAAATATGGCATGGAGGAGGGAGAGGGGCAGCCTTGTGGCATGGGCTATTGGAGATCTTCACTAAAGCTTGGTGTAGACAGAGTTTTTATAGACCCTACTGCACCATGCAATGCCACATCATCCCGGCCAATCACATCGCTTCATGCAATCAGATCTAAATCTAATTGGTGAGATGACATCACTTGATCCAATCAGATGAGAGTCCCTCTTAATCATCCTTAGATGGTGCCTAAGACTGATCAAAGTCGATTCCTTGGTGCCACCTAAGTAGATACCCCAAAGTAATTGGAGTCCCATCTGTATGGAACTCCAGGAGCCTCTATCCATGGGCGCACGCCTTCCTAGGCATGCACCCTTGGTCCACCTACTTTTTAGCAGGTTGATTGGTCCAAAATAAATCTCCTATAGGTGCATGATATATGGGCAGATGTCTAAGTGTCAAAGGTCAACGTTTGACCAAAGTCAAAAGACAAGAATTAGCAGATGATGGAAAATGGTAGGTGTTGTCTCAAATTTATCTCATAAATTAAGATAACTCTTTTCTAACCTGGACAAGCTTCAGTCAGACCAAGTAAAGGAACCTGAGTGAGCACAAACTCATTTGGCTCAGTCGAGATAACTTTTAATGATTATAGAAGGAGAATGTTAGGCTCAATCGTGTGCTAGCATGATTTCCTTTAACCTAATTGAACCTAATTCAAATCAATTGAACTGGGTTTGTCTAATTGAAGATATCTAGATCCAAACCCTTGTTGGTATGATTTAGTTAGGTTCAATTCTATATGGTAATGGGATATATCACAATCTCTATCATCGACATCATCGAAACACCTTTCGATGGATCAGAACTTTTTTGATTCAGACAACTAGAATGATCGATCATCAAATCATTCTAATTGCTCCCAAAATCCATCAGTGACATCTAGCAGTATATGGTAGCAACCCATTAAAATTGAAAATGAAACTCTCGATGTAGCTACCTATGTGATTAAGTTCTTCTATCTTGAGCTCCGATCCGATTAGGGTTAAGGTGAACTCGTCAAACCCTAATTTCTATCATATGATTTAATCATTTGATTCAAGTTCGATGTGAAAATCTTAATAAAAACTCTTTCTACTATTTCACTCTGCCATGGCCATGGGCTTATGGACTTGATTCTCATAATCATCATAGGACTGCTCCTCATCTACCAAGGTAGATAGATTTCCTCTTGGTGCAATCTAATTCGTATAATGAACAAGCTATAGCCAACATACACCTCAAGATTTCGAATGGCTAGAAGACCGAGTCATGGTGTAGTCAAACTATAACACCCTCAAGATGAACTACCGATGCATCTCAGATCAAAGAACCAGACACACCACTGTAGTTTTGAGCCAATCATCGATGAGAAGGTAGACTTCCTCATGACTGGTCGAGGTGGTCATGCTCAGTGCCCTCATTCTCTAACGAGTACCTATACTCTCACTCCGATGTCTATACCATAGACTCAAGACTCATCTACTATAAAGAAGTGATTGTACACCAACCTTTTAGATCAGTCACTATCCTCATGATGATCCTACGGTCAAGAGCATTTTATGAGTTAATAACGAAAATTCATGTCTTAAATTTTCAACTCTTGAAAATAAGAATTATCATTACCATTAACTAAAGGGATGTATCATAGACACTAGATACATATTTATGAAAGAAAATAATCTATTTTATTATTTATAGTCAAAATTATAATTTTTCTCTTAGAAGTGTATTACAAGTGTCAACCAATTCTGGCTTCTAGGGCACACATATCTAACAAACTTCCACTTGACCTAAAGCCAATTGGCTACTAATCTAAGTCCCATCTTCGCAAGGTGGGCTTCGATCTTCTGCTGGCCCAATGGCTTTGTGAGTGGGTCTGCTGCATTATCTGTAGAGTTGACTCTCTTGACCTCGACGTAATCCTTCTCGAGGTAATCATGAATTAGGTGGTATCGCCGCTTAATATGCTTGGATTTTTGGTGAGACCTCAAGTCCTTAGCAAGGGCTATGGCACCATTGTTGTCGTAGTATAGAGGAATGGCATTTGATGGCATCACTTCGATCATCTACATCAGACATAAAATTCGAGTCTATATATCTCTGGACTTGGAGTTCTCCATTACCAAAAACCAACAACATATCCTTAGTTCTTCTAAAGTACTTAAGAATATATTTCATAGAAGTCCAATGTTCTTCATCTAGATTCGACTGATATCTGCTCGTGACACTCACAGCATGGGCTATATCAGGTCGTGTACATAACATGGCATACATGAGGCTCCCTATTGCTGAAGCATAAGGGATCTTGCTCATGTGTCCTATTTCCTCAGGTGTGCTAGGGCACATCTTCTTAAAAAGATGAATGTCATGTCTGAAGGATACCAAACTCCTCTTAGAGTTTTCCATGCTAAACCTCTTTAGCACTTTCTCTATGTACCTCTTCTATGAAAGTCCTAGCATTCTATTCGATCTATCTCTATAGACCTTAATTTTTAGAATAAAGGATGCTTCTCCTAGGTCTTTCATGGAGAATTCTTTGGATAACCATATTTTAACTATGGCCAATATGGGAATATCATTCTCAATAAGGAGGATATCATCTACATATAATATGAGGAAGATAACAGGGGCTCCTACTAACCCTTTTGAAAATACATGGTTCCTCTTCATTCTTTATGAAACCAAATAATTTGATCACATCATTGAAATGAGTATTCCAGCTCCGAGATAATTGCTTATGTCCATTTATGGACCTTTGCAGTTTGCATACCTTATGATCAATATCATTGGATGTGAAATCTAGCAGCTATTTCATATAGATATCTTCCTTAAGATATCCATTTAAGAATGCCATTTTCATGTCCATTTGCCTTTCATAATCGAAATAGACTACAACAGCAAGCAATGTGCGAATGAATTTTAGCATAGCTACTAGCGAAAAGGTATCTTGATAGTCAATGCCTTCGCACTGACTATATCCTTTTGCCACTAATCTAGCTTTGAATGTCTCCACATTCTCATCTACATCAATCTTTCTCTTATAAATCCATTTACACCCAAAAGGTACTATACCTTTTGGTGGATCTACCAAGGTTCAGATTTGATTTGAGTGTATCGAGTCAATTTCTAACATCATTACCTTTATTCATTTCTCAGAGTCGATATTCGATATCACATCATTATAGGTTTTAGGATCATTACCATGAACCCCATTACCTACGAGGAATATTTCCTCTATTTCTTCTGAAATAGTACCTAAGTACCACTCAGGAGGATGAAAAACCCTTTTTGATCTACGAGGTGGAGGAGGTAGTGATTGTATTGGCTCAACCCGATTTGGTTCCATTTGGTCTTTAGCTCGTTGCTCTTATGAGACTTTCTCATCGAGCTTGATCTACTTTCCAATGCCTTTATCTTGAATAAACTATTTTTCAAGAAAGATAGTATGTCGACTCATAATCACATTGTGATCTTCTGGAATGTAGAAATAATATCCTAATGACTCTTTAGGATATCCTATAAATCGAGCTCTAAAGGACCTAAAGTCTTACTTGTCCACTTGCTATCTTTTGACATGAGCCGGACAACCCCAAATTCTAAGATGACTTAGACTTAGTTTCTTACCATGCCATATCTCATATAGTGTGGTAGGTACAATTTTAGAAGGAATCCTATTCAGTAAGTATATTGTAGTGAACAAATAGTGTTCCCAAAGAAAATCAGAAAGGTCTGTGAAGCTCATCATAGATCAGATCATATCTAATAGGGTCCGGTTCCTGCATTCTGAAATCCCTTTGAGGTATTCCAGGTGGAGTCCATTGAGAGACTATGCCATTTTTCTTCAGATAGTCTAAAAATTTTTGACTAAGGTATTCACCTCCTCGATCAGATCGAAGAACCATAATGGATTTTTCAGTTTGCTTTTCTACTTTATGTCTGAATTTCTTGAACTTTTCAGAAGCTTCAGACTTGTGTCTCATAAGATACACATATCCATACCTAGATAAATCATCGATAAAGGTTATGAAGTAGATAAAGTTGTCTCTAGCCGACACATCAAATGGGCTGCACACATCAGTATGTACTAGGGCAAGAAGATTCATGGCCCCTTCTCCATGTCTTAAAAAAGGGAGCTTAGTCATTTTGCCATGAAGATAAGATTCACAAATTGGATACGACTCGAAAGTCAAAGGACTCAATAGCTCGATTTTCTTTAATTTGTTAACCCTATCTTCTGTTATATGATCTAGTCTTAGGTGCCATAGATGCCTATCATTTGGACTATCCCTAGGTCGTTTCATGGCATTCACATTTTGCTCAATATTAAAAATAGATACATCAATATGTAACTAGTAAAGATCGTTAATAAGGAAACCACTTGCAATTTTACTTCTTTCATAAAGGATGTTGCAATGGTCCTTAAGAAAACTAATTACATAGTCTTTTAGTGCTAGGCATGAAATAGAAATCAAATTTCTACTTGCTACAGGCATATAATAACAATCTTTTAATACTAAGTCTAAACCAGATGGTGGTTGAAGAGGGTATGTTCCTACGGCCACGGTAGCAACTCTTGCTCCATTTTCGATGTGTAGGATCATGTCACCATCCCTTAATTTTCTACTATCCTCAAGACCTTGCATGGAAGTGCACAAATGAGCACTAGAACCAGAGTCAAGCACCCAACTGGATGCAGAAGAAATCGTAAGGTTAGACTTAATAATGAGCATACCTCTAGAAGGACTTGTCTCCTTCTTATTCTTCAGGGTGGCCAGGTAAGTAGGACAGTTTTGCTTTCAATGGCCGTCATTATTGTAATGAAAATACTTTTCTTTCTCAGCAGCCTTCTTCTTTAGCTCTACCTTTTTCTTCTTTCCTTCTTCCACGTTCTGCTTTTTCATAGACTTCTTCTTTCCAAAAGACTTTCTCTTGGAAGAAGTCTGTTCCATAGCAAGCATTGAGCCTTTAGAATCTTTCATAGAAAGCTCAGCAGTAACCAGCATGTTCATAAGTTTGGCCAGGGAATTTTGAAGTTTATGCATATGGTAGTTCATGATGAACCGTCCATATGCATTAGTCTAAGATTGTAGAATTATGTCATTTTGCAGATCCAGGTCCAACTTCACTTCGAGCTTCTCAAGCTCTTTCAAATTCTTGATCATCATCAAATAATGATCTTGGATTGACTGTCCATCATGCATTTTAGCCTTGAATAGTTATTTTGTGACTTGACACTTGGCTGCGTGACTCTGTTCACCAAACATCTCTTATAGGTGAGCCAACATTTGGCAGACAGTCTTAATATCTTCATGTTGGCACTGAAGCTCATCAGACATCGAGTCCAACATATAGTATCTGGCCTTGTTATCTTTGTCCGTCCACTTATCAAGAAATGCTCACTGTCCAATGGGTGGATGTGCTGGTAAGGTGGGAGGATCCTGATCCAATACATGAGTTAACTTCTGGGAATCCAAAATGATTTTAAAGCTTCAGAGCCAATCCTTGTAATTGGGTTCGGTCAGTCTATGTGTGTCCAAGATTCGTGCTAGTGGATTGGATGCAGACATTTTCCCATAGAGAGTCAAAATTTCTAGTTAGATATTGTAATTAAGACTTGACCAATTTATTTAGGAGTTTTATTTTTAAATAAATTAGCTCCCACTATTTCTTAGATTTCTACACTCCCTCTATAGAGATGCAAAAATCTCCATGATTAATGATTTCTAGTGGATGGTGCGGTCCCACCAACTGGCTCATCACCCCACCTAACAGTTATTGGTAATGGGTTAGCCAATGAGTGAACAACTCTTGTTCAATGATTCTCTAATCATGGTGCACCCAAACTTGGTCTCTAATTCGTGAACCTTACCGTGCCTGAAATATTGATCCACTCCTTAGTTAAGTCAGACCTACCATTTGCACAGGTTGGATTCCTAATTGAGTCTCTTACCGTATCCAGAATATTGAGCCTAATCCATCCTCTAGCCCATAGCATCCAATGCCTAATAGACATGTTGCATCTTTTTGGTGCAACTAAACCACTATAACCAGTCGAGAATAATCAACTTCGAAAAGAGCCCGCACATCTACAATGGTGGAAGACCTTAGATTTAATCTTTTCTTAGAAAGATTTGATTTAGGTCTCATTAAACTAGACTTGATATAGTTATAACCATTATGACTAACCTAGTAGCATGGGTTAGCTCGGATTATTGACCACCTCAGATCAGGACTGAGCCAACAAATATGACCAAGTAAGTGAGATCGGTGGAAGGAATATGCCATTAACTCGACAAGAATGCATTCGAGTTGAGTAGCTCTCAATTAAAAATCAGTCGGTCGTATTTGCTAAACTTATCTTAGACACCAAATTGTTGAGCCAAAATCAGTCGGGTTAGCCTATAATCCAGACTCTAACCATTGAGCCTAATTAGGTCTTAGCTTGATCGATCACCCATGTGACTCGATCTTGACCCAGACTTAATTCTATTAGGCTGGTCAATTTAAGCACTGTTGATCCCCTCTAACCAACTCTTGATTCGGTTTGATCAACTACTTAGACCTAATTGAGCTACCCAAGTCCGAACCCAATTTTATGAATATGTCTTAGATCAAAAATTCTCAATTTTAGTCCTAACATATTTCATAATCTTAATTTTTAATTAAGTTTAGGATTCACAAACAAAATATGTAAATAAAATCCTAGGGTTTCAAGATGTAGGATTTTGCAGAAAATAAGTTCTTGATTTCTGACTAAGGACGAATGCACAACATCCCTACACATCATAAGAACACCCCATCGAATGAGAGGAGAGGGCATTTAAACCCTGCTTTATTCTTATGATCGGACAGCCAAGGAGAACACCTTAATCAGAAATATAAGACTACAAAACTAGTTAAATTTACATCATATATCTCATATATAAAAATTGATGTAACTTTAAACATATTTTGCATACATCTCATGTATCATATCATGCATGTTTCCATATCTGAATTATCTCATAATTATCTAAAAAATTAAATTTAAATTGATCACATCAAAATAAATTCTATTCTAGATAATTATGTAGAACTATTCTACAACTAGTCTAAACATGCATTCATCATATCTCATATGAACCAAAAATTAAATAATTTTATTTATTATTTTTTAGATCTTATTATAATATTTGTAATATCAAAAAATAATAAATAAATTAATCTAAAATCATAACTTAATCAAATTAAATTATGATCATGCAAGACTATGTATAGAATAATTCTATTTTACAACTAGTCATATATCTTATAAAACTTAGATCTAAATTATTTAATTTTAATTTTTGTAATTTCAGATCTAAGTACATCTCATGAGATATCTAAAATCATCTAATTATTAGATTAAAAATAAATTAAAATTAAATCTAAATTATTTATAGGAATTTGGCTCTAATAGCAGTTGAAGGAAAAATCCAGATTTCCCGAGTCAGATTCGTTCAGAACTGATTGGATCAAGAGAGATATTTCAAAAATTTCTCTTTTGAATTTAAATTAGATTTGAGATATTTTAGATCTAATTTTATATATCTAATAAAATAAAATAAAAATAAATTAAATTTGATTTAATTTTGTACCTTTTGTTGGATAATCAGATCACTCTGTGATGATCCTGCTGATTGTCTGAGGTTCTGGATCTAGCTACGCAAGTGCCTGACCTCTACCGATATCTACTTGGATTGAATTTGAAGATCTTCTCCTTCTTTATCACCTCTCCAAATATCAAATCTAGATCTAATTTGAAGGATCTTTAAAACTCCTTTTGAAGATCTAGAATCATCTCTTGTAGCAATGCTGCCTTCTTTCTTTCTCGTCACCTTTCTCTTGCCTGGATCGCACCAAACTTGAGCCCAAATTCCCTTGGGCATGGAGAGGAGAAAGGGGACCTAAAGATGGCATGGAGAAGGGAGAGGGGCAGCCTTGTGGCTTGGGCTATTGGAGATCTTCACAAAAGCATGGCACAGATAGGGTTTTTATAGACCCTGCTGCGCCATGCAGTGCCACATCATCCCAGCCAATCACATCACTTCGTGCAATCAGATCTAAATTTGATTGATGGGATGACATCACGTGATCCAAATAGATTAGAGCCCCTCTTAATCATCCTTAGATGGCACCTAAGACTGGTCAAAGTCTATTCCTTGGCGCCACCTAATTAGATACCCCAAAGTAATTGGAGTCCCATATAGTGGAGTCCCATCTATATGGGACTCCAAGCACCTCTATCCATGGGTGCACGCCTCCCTAGGCATGCACCCCTAGTCCACCTAGTTTTTAGTAGATTGACTGATCCAAAATAAATCTTCTATGGGTGCATGACACATGGGCAGATGTCTAAGTGTCAAAGGTCAATATTTGACCAAAGTCAAAAAATAAGAATTAGCAGGTGATGGAAAATGGCAGGTGTTGTCTCAAATTTATCTTATAAATTAAGACAATCATTTTCTAACCTAGACAAGCTCTATCCAGACTAAGTAAAGGTACCTCAGTGAGCACAAACTCATTTGGCTCAGTCGAGACAACTTTTAATGATTGTACAAGGAGAACATTAGGCTCAATCGTGTGCTGGCATGATTTTCTTGAACCTAGTTGAATCTAATTCAAATGAATTGAACTGGGTTAGTCCAATTGATGATATCCAAATCCAAACCCTTGTTTGTATGATCCAGTTAGGTTCAGTTCTGTATGGTAATGGAATATGTCACGATCTCTATCATCGATACCATCAAAACACCTTTCGATGGATCAAAACTTTTTTGATTCAGACAACTAGAATGATCGATCATCCAAATCATTCTAATTGCTCCCAAAATCCACCAGTGACATCTAGCAGTATATAGTGGCAACCTATCAAAACTAAAAATGAACCTCTCGATGCAGCTACTTGTGTGATTAAGTTCTTCTATCTTGAGCTCCGATCAGATTAGGGTTAAGGTGAACTCGTCAAACCCTAATTTTTGTCATATGATTTAATCATTTGATTCAAGTCCGATGTGAAAATCTTAATAGAAACTCTTTCTATTATTTCACTCCACCATGGCCATGGACTTATGAACTTGATTCTCATGATCATCATAGGGCTGCTTCTCATCTACCGAGGTAGATAGATTCCCTCTTGGTGCAATCCAATTTCTACAATGAATATGCTATAGTCAACATACACCTCAGGATTTCGAATGGCTAGAAGATCGAGTCATGGTGTAGTCAAACTATAACATCCTCAAGGTGAATTGCCGATGTACCTTAGGTCAAAGAACCAGACACACCACTGTAGCTTCGAGTCAATCATCGACGAGAAGGTGGACTTCCTTATGACTATTCGAGGTGGTCATGCTCAGTGCCCTCATTCTTTAATGAGTACCTGTACTCTCGCTCCAGTGTCTCTACACCATAGACTCAAGACTCATCTATTATAAAGAAGCGATTGTACATCAATCTTTCGGATTAGTCACTATCCTCATGATGATCCTACGGTCAGGAGCATTTTATGAGTTAATAACAAAAATTCATGTCTTAAATTTTTAACTCTTGAAAATAAGAATTATCATTATCATTAACTCAAGGGATGTATCATAGACACTAAATACATATTTATGATAGAAAATAATCTATTTTATTATTTATAGTCAAAATTATAATTTTGCCCCTAGAAGTGTATTACAAGTGTCAGTCAATTTCGGCTTCTGGGGCATATATATCTAACATCCACCAAGGTCTAGACTTAGTTCAAGTACATTGAGTCAATCTCTGACTTCATAGCCTCTCGTCATTTTTTGGAGTCGATATCTGATATCGTTTCATCATAGATTTTGAGATTATCATCATGAACCCCATTTTCTGTGAGAAATATTTTCTCCACATTCTCTAAAATAGTATCTAAGTACCTCTCAGGAGGTTAAAAAATCCTATTTGTCCAATGAGATAGACGAGATAGTGTGTAGATTGGCTCAGACTAGGTTCCATAGGTTCGTTGGCTCGTTGCTCTTCAGAAACTTTTTCGTTAAGCTTGATCTATCTTGCGATGCCACTATCTTGAATAAACTATTTTTCAAAAAAAATGGCATATAGACTCACAATCACATTATGATCTTCAAGAAGATAGAAGTAATATTCTAACGACTCTTTAGGATATTTGATGAACTAAGCTCTAAGAAACCTAGACTCTAACTTGTCCACTTGCTGTCTCTTGACGTAGATCAGATAATCCCAAATTCTATGATTACTCAAACTTGGTTTCTTACCATGCCATATCTCACACATTGTGATAGGAATGGTTTTAGATGGAACCCTATTCAACAAATAAATGGCTATCATTAAACTATGTCTCCAAAAAAATTCATGAAGGTCCATGAAGTTCATCACGGATCGAACCATATCTAATAGGATTTGATTTCTCCGTACAAAAATCTCATTGAGTTGATGCATTTCAGGTGGAGTTCATTGTGAGATTATGTCATTGTCCTTGAGATAGTCCAAAAATTTTTGACTAAGATATTCACTTCCTCGATCTAATTGAAGAATCTTAATGGACATTCTGGTTTGCTTTTCCACTTCATGCTTGAATTTTTTGAACTTTTTAAAGACTTCAGACTTGTGTTGCATTAGGTACATATACTCATATGGAGATAGATAATCGGTAAAGGTGATGAAGTAAAAATAATTACCACTAGCCGGTACATCAAATGAACTGCACATATCTATATGTACCAGGGCAAGTAGGTCTGTGGCCCATTTTCATGTCCCACAAAAGATAGCTTGGTTATTTTATCTTATAGGCATGATTCACAAATTGGATATGACTTAGAAGTCAATGGATCCATTAGTCTAGATTTCTTCAATTTATTAATCCTATCTTCAGCTATATGCTAAGCCTAAGGTATTATAGATACCTTTTATTGTTACTATCCTTAGGTCATTTTGATCCTATGGCATTCACGTTTTGCTCGATATTAAGGATAGAAACATCTACATGTAATTGATGGAGACTGTTAATTAAGAAATCACTTATAATTTTATTTCTTTCAAAAAGAATTATATAGTAGTCTTTAAAGAAACTAATTACATAATTTTCTTATGCTAAACATGAAACATAAATTAAATTTCTACTTGCAGTAGGCATAAAATAATAATCCCTAAGTACTAAGATAGCTCCAAATGGTAATCGCAGTGGGTAGGTTTTCATAGCCATAGCAGCAACTCTTGCTCCAATTTTGACATGCAGGTTCATCTCACCATCCCTCAGCCTCCTACTCTCCTTATGACCCTGCATAGAAGTGCACAAGTGAGCACCAGAACCAAAGTCAAGTATCTAACTAGATGCAGAAAAAATCATAAGGTTAGTGTCAATGACGAGCATACCTCTAGAAGGAGCTACTTCCTTCTTGTTCTTCAGGCTTGCCAAGTATGAAGAGCAGTTTCACTTTTAATGGCCGTCGGTGTTGCAGTAAATTTTTTTTTTTATCTATGGCTTCTTCTTCAGTTCTCCTTTATTCTTCTTTCCCTCAATCTTCTGCTTTTTTGTAGACTTCTTCTTTCCAAAAGATTTTTTCTTTGGTAGAAGTCCACTCCACAGCAAGAACTGAGCCCTTTGAATCCTTCAAAGTTTGCTCTGCAGTAACCAGTATATTCATCAACTCCACAAAGGTGCATTATAGCTTATTCATATGAAAGTTCATAATGAACTATCCATATGAATCGATCAAGGACCGTAGGATCATATCAATCTGCAGATCCTTGTCCATTAGGACACTGAGCTTCTTAAGCTCGTCTAAGTCCTTGATCATTGTTAAACAATAATCTTGGACCGATTGCCCATCTAGCATTTGCACCTTAAATAGTCTCCTTGAGACTTGGTAGCACGTTGCATGACTCTGTTCACCAAATAACTCTTGCAGGTGAGCCAATATTTGGCATGCAGTCTTAATATCCTCATGCTGGTGCTGCAACTCATTTGACATTAAGCCCAGCATGTAGCACTTGACCTTGTTATCATTGTTAGACAACTTCTCATGAGATGCTCTTTGATCAGCGGTTGGACGAGCTAGAAGAGAGAAAAGTTTTAGGTTCAACACAAAGGATAGCTTTTCAAAACTCAAAATAATTTTCAAGTTCTAGAGCCAATCCTTGTAATTGAGTTCAGTTAGTCTGTGGGTATCTAGGATTTGGGTTATGGGATCTGATGTAGATATTTTCTTATAGAGAGTCAAAGTTTCTAGTTAGACTTATAATTTGACTTGATTAATTTGTTTAAGAATTTTATTTTTAAATAAATTTAGGCTCCCATCGTGAGCTCAGGTATGGTGCTCTCAAGCCTTGGAAGCAGGTGGAAAGAGAGTAAGAAACAAATGAAATTAACCATCAAAGAGCTTCAGCAAATGCTTCAGAAGAGCTAGCTTGGTTCCTGTTAGAGCCAGCTCGAGCAGAAGTCCAAAAAGCATATCATGCTGATACGCTGGAAGAGCTGGCTCGGCTCCTATCAGAGCCAGCCTGAGTAGAAATTAAGTCGACTCAAATCCTGAGAGAGCTGGCTTGAGTAGTAGAATAGAGAGTGAAGATTCGAGCTCTCATAGGAGACATCACCATCGAGCTGGCCCGATTGCTGACCGAGTTGGCTTGAGCTATGAACAGAATAGAATGTGGTTTCTATTCTAGCCTGAGATTGGATTTTATCCTAGAAACATAGGGCCTCGGTTTGTAAAACCCTAAGAGGGCTGAGCTAAGGATTGGACTGGAATTTGTCCAATGGATGTGTGCATGGGAGACATGGGTGTACATGGGCTCGGAGAGTGCATCACATTAGGCTAGGTAGAAAAGTTTTTTAGGTTGGATCTTATTTGACAAGATATATATATATACTTTGTACTGAGTTTTGTAAACTAAGCATGGAATCAATACAAGCCTTTTCTTCCTGAAATCTCTCTTCCCCTCTTGTTCTCTCCCTTTTCTCCATGTCCTAGGGTTTGCTAGAATTTCAATAGAATGGCCATCCCTTTTCTCGGATCCTTATTGTTGTTTCTGTAATCATCGAGTAGCAAGAATTATTCCCAACAGATTGACATCAGAGCAGCCATCTAGAATAATAATTAGTATCAGAGTCCTGGTATTAGATTTGGTGGAGAAAAGGTCAAAGCTTTGCTTGGTGTTGTGGTAAGGTGCTGAACATATTTCTTTGAACACTATTTATTCTTTTTATGTTTGGTTATTAGAATCTAGTTGGGATGGCATCGAGTACCATCAAGAAAGACTTTAGAAAGTTCAATGGCAAGGATAACTTTAGCCTTTGGCAGCAAAGAATGAAGGATCTACTGGTGCATAATAGGATCTACAAGGTCTTGACTCGTGAAAGATGAAAAAAGATTTCTATTGAAGAATGGGAAGAACATGAAGAGATAGCCTTCAAAATGATTTGTATGTGCCTCACTGATGAAATTTTGCTAGAGAATAATATGGAAACCACACTGAAGGTGCTTTGGCAGAAACTAGAGTGTTATGAATTATTCCAGGATCTATGAAAACCCTTGTACCTTCTACCAACTCTAAGGAAGCAAGTTGGAGACAATAGCAAGAAAGATAAAGATCAGATGATAAGAAGATGAGACAACGGCAGAGTGAGAAAGAGAAAAAGCTAGGATTTTAGGAAAAAAACAGATTCAATTCATTCTCTTCTTTCTTTACCATAACCTACATATACAAGTATATATATAGACATCTTGAGTCAACATGACTCAGCCCTAAAAATTTTTTCTTGACTAACCCATATATGAAAACACTCACCCAAGCCTATGTAAACCAATGTCTTGCATGCTCTCATGCCCTAGACTAAAGACCTAGCCCAATACATGAATTAGCCATCTTAAGACCTCTCATACCCGACCTTAAGATCCCTTAGATTAGACCCAATCCAAGATCAAATAGAAAAACCATCCAGACTTGTTCACCATTGTCGAGCTGGCTCGGTCAGAAGCCAAGTCGGCTCGATTACAACTCCCAAAACCATGTTTTCTATCTACCTAAGATAGCCATCTTGGATACATGACCAAGCTAGCTCAATTGCATCTCTCTGAACCATGTTTTCTATCTACCTAAGATAGCCAGCTCGGATACGGACCGAGCCAGCTCGATCTCATACAGAACTAGCTAACTGCATATCCGAGCCAGTCCAACTGTGTGCCAACCTCTTTATCTTTGTTGATATATCTCCGACCAATCCTAGCCTTTAGGATCCACCATCTTGACTCATTCACAGTCTCCCAAGACTTGGGAGCACCACATTTGCCCTTTCAATCTCCACCTTAGTGCCCTAAGGCTTGAGGCAAGTCTATCTTGTCCATCAGATGCATCGATTTCATACATTTATGAAAGCTATCCCGAGGAAGAACTTTTATTAGTGCATCCGCTGGATTCTCCTTAGTGTGGATATTCACTAGCTTTACTTCATCTTCTTCCACAAGCTCTTTGATTCGGTGGTACCTGCTGTCAACGTGTTTCATCCTTGCATGGTAGATAGAGTTTTGAGTAAGTAACAGTGCACTTTGGCTATCGCAGTGCACCCTGATAGCCTCCTGCATGAGATCCATCTCCAACGTCAATCCTTTCAACCATAGAGCCTCCTTTGCTGTCTTTGTAATATCTATGTATTTTGCCTCAGTTGTAGATATGGCCGTGATGGATTGCAAGCATGATCTCCATGAGACTAAACCTCCAAACAGGATAAACATAAAGCTTGTCGTTGACTATCAAGCATCCATGTCTCCACCAAAATTTGCATCCAAAAACCCATTTATCTGCCTCCAAGCTTCCTTGGACACATCGGAGAGTTCCTCAGCTCCATCTTGTTATCCATGGTAGATGCCAACTCCAACAGTATCCGCCAAGTATCTGAAGATCCACTTTAGTGCTTGCCAGTGCCCCTTACCAAGCTGTGCCATGAACCTATTGACCTGGCTCACTGCAATGGCGATATCTAGTCTACAACACATCATGGCATACATTAAGCTTCCTACACTAGAGGCATACGGTGCTCTCTCCATCTTCTGAGCCTCCACCTCAGTCTGTGGTGACATCATCTTTAAGAGTCTGAAGTGTCTGGCAAGTGGCAGCTCCACCAGTTTTGCTTTCTTCATCCCAAACCTCTCCAAGATCTTTCTGATGTAGCCTCCTTGAGATAAATGCAGCATCCTCATGGCTCAATTTTTGAAGATTTTCATGCCTAAGATCTTTCTTACAGGACCCTAATCTTTCATCTCAAACTTCTGAGATAAGGCTGCCTTTATTTCCTGTACAACCTTTCTACTCTTGCATGCTATAAGCATGTCATTTACATATAAGAGTAGAAACATCCTAGACTCATCCTCCAAAGATTTAACATACACACAAGAGCCATACTCGCACCTGAAAAATCCAATGCTCCTCTTATATGAGTCAAATTGCTTGTACCATTACCTTGGCTATTGCTTCAGCCGGTACAATGATTTCTACAGCAAACAGACCTTTTCTTCTGCTCTTGGCTCTTGGAACCATAGTGGCTGCTTCATATAAATGTTCTCCTCCAAATGCCCATGGAGGAATGCCGTCTTAACATCCATCTGCTCCAGCTCCAAGTCCTGAGCTGCCATATTGCTCAGCAATATTCTGATGGAAGTATGCCTAATGACAGAAGAAAATACTTCACTGAAAATGATGCCTTTCTTCTAAAAGTATCCCTTGGCCAATAACCATGCCTTATACCTGACAACTTCCTACT
Organism: Cocos nucifera; assembly: GCA_006176705.1. NCBI lineage: Eukaryota > Viridiplantae > Streptophyta > Magnoliopsida > Arecales > Arecaceae > Cocos > Cocos nucifera. Next base: position 55,130 of record QRFJ01003265.1, read on the forward strand.
CTGAAGGCTCCTCTTTGCATTGGTAAATCCACTTGCAACCAATGGGATTCTTTCCTTGTGGCAACTACACCAAACACCATGCCTCATTCTTATGGAGAGCCTGCATCTCCTTGGACATTGCTTGGATCCACCTCTCTCTATCTTGGTTATCCATAGCCTCCTCATAGGTGTATGGATCCCTGTTTGCTGTCACCAGGGTATATGATAGTGTATCTTTGAAGCCATATCATTTTGATTGCCTGATGTTCCTTTTGGGCTTGTGCAGCGCAATCCCGATATCCATCCTAGGTTCAGCTTACTCATGCTAGGCCTCCTAGCTTCCATTACCTATCCAAGCTCTCTCCACCTATGGAGACACCTTCGATCAGTGATCCACCTGAATACCAAGTCCTCCTGATGCACCAGCAAGTGGCAAAATAGAGTAAGATGTTAATTGTTTAGCACTTCCTTGCTGGTCCTTTTGCTACATCTGCTGCTCCTTCATGCCATCTCGCCTTTGAAGAACTAAATTTTCATTGAAGGTGACATTCCTACTAATGATAACCTTCTTCTCCAAGGGATTCCATATCCAGTATCTCTTAACTCCTCGTGGATATCCTAAGAACATCATATTTCATGATCTGGCATCCAACTTGCTCCGCTCACCAGCATCAATGTGCACAAAAGCCGTGCACCCAATCTTAGATGGCTCAACCTAATCTTCCTTCCAGACCATCTCTCCTCTAGAATACCACCATCTAACTTTGTATGAGTCAACTAATTCACCAGATAATAGGTTGCATCCACTGTATCAATTCAGAATGTCTTCGAAAGTCCTATCTGCATCCTCGTGCACCATGCCTTTTCCAAAAGGATTCTGTTAATCCTTTCAGCCATCCCATTTTGTTGAGAAGTTTTTTTACTAAGAAGTACCTTTTAATACCATAGTCCCCATAAAAGCCTTGGAATTCTTTGCTGGTTTATTCACCACCGTTGTCTGACCGTAGACACTTCAAGTTCTGACCTATCTCCTCTGCCTCAGCTTTCTACACCTTGAATTAGGTGAAGACTTTTGATTTCTTCTTCATGAAGTAGACCCATACCTTTCTTAAGAAATCATCTATAAAGATCAAGAAGTATCTTGCTCGATTTCTGGCCAAAAATAGAGCCAACCCCTACACATCAGTGTGAACCAGTTCCAGTAGGGTTGCACTATGGGCTAAACTGATGGCAAACTATACTCTCCTCTATTTATCCATCTGACATGGCTCATGGACCTCTGTAACACCTCCATACAGATCTAAAATTAGACCATGTTTGCTCAGCTCCTTCATCCCACAGTCACCCATGTGGCCTAGGCGGTAGTGCCACCATCGATAAGTCCCCTACTGATCCTGCGTTGCTATCGCTGCAACAGATTCTTCGGTCACCACAGATCCAACCAACTTGTAGAGGTTGTTCTCCATCCTCCTACCCCTCATCACCACCATAGCATCTTTGAAGATATTGAGAACTCCACTCCTAGCATGACTACTGAACCTACAATCGCTCCACTCCAGATAGCCTAGTGACATGAGATTTTTCTTCAAATCTGGGACGTGCTTCACATTTATGAGAGTCCACACCATCCCATCAAACATCCTTATCCAGATGCTTTCAATACCAACGACTCTGCATGGGTGATAATTTTCAAGTGTCACATGCTCCTAATCAATCTTGGTATATAAGACAAACCAAGATCGGTTTGGGGTGTTGTGATGCGAATAGGCTAAATCTAGGGTCCATATTGAAGGAACTAGATCTAGGATTTCATGTGTAGATCTTGAAACTTTTTCAAGATCAGATAGTGAAAGAATTAAATAAATCAAATATTTATTTAAATAAATATATAAATACCTAGATCTCAGATCTATTACATGATCAAGGCATGATATTAAATTAGAAACTAAAAACATAAAGAAGAAGGAAAGGTTGATCACATCAACCTAGATTTATACTAAATCTAATGCAGGTATAAAATCAATAGATCAGATCTATTATTTATGCAAGTTAGATGTTCTAATTTGCTGATCTAGGCTTGAGGATGAAGTCATGAGCCGCACATGTATCCGACCTCTAGGAGTCATACACATGAGCCTACGAACTTTGATCAAAATTCTAATGCAGAAAATCAGCATAGCATGCTAGTACTGTGCTGATCCTTCTTCGATGATCGATCCAACACTCCCTTCTTCAAAAAATGGACTCTCCAAAATATGAAAAGGAAGAGGAGAGTTTTCTGATTTAAGACTTTCTAAAAAAAACTCAAAAGAAGGAGGAGAGATGAAGAATAAAATAGCCCTAGAAGAAGACCCTCTTCTTCTTCTCTTTTCTCTCACCTAGACCCCTAGATTGGTGCCTATGGAAACACCATGCCCAAAGATCCTCTCCCTCTGATTTTTGCACACCAAAAAGCTCTCCCAAGGCTCTAAGTTCCACAAAAATTTCAGCCAAAAATTTATCCAATCAATAGAGAAAAGAAGAAGAGTCCTTGTCTAGGTCAAAAACTAGACAAGGAAAGGTCAAACAGGGCAAGACAAGGGGTGCCCAACTCTTGGGCGCCTCCTCCATAATTATTGGCATGGATCAGAATGGAAGGGCACACAAAAAAGAGGTTTCTCACATGGAATAAGAGAAGACCTAATAAAAGAGGGGGCGGCACTTAAGAGAAGGTGTTTTGGTCAACAAGGATTTTATCTCATAGAATCCTAAAGCAAAACTAACTCCCCTTTTGACTTGGTCTTCCAATAAATTATCTTATGAGAAAAGGAGGGAGAGATGGGCATGCATGAACATCAAGGAGAGGAGATCTCATGGACAAAATAAAGTAAAGTGGGCATGGGGGGTGTGGGCTAAGGTGGCGCAAGGTTAGGTAGTCCTAGTCACACTAGGACTATTATTTTGACTTGGTCAAACAAGGTCTTTTAACCAAATAAAATCAAGTGTAAACCAACTCAATTAAATAAGACCCTAATCCATTTAAAGACTTAATTAAATTATATTAAATCAAATTTAATTTTGATTTAATTTTTTAATCAAATTAGAAAATTGGGTTGACTCGAGTCTTAGTTAGACTAGGACTAGTTCTACCTTGCACTTGGCTTATCCAATAAATCAATTAGACTTGATTCAATTAATTCTAAACTAAATCTAATTAAATTATATTTAATTAAACTTAATCTCAATCCTCTAACATAATCAAATTAAGCCAATTAGTAATCTAATTGCTAATCGATCCTCCTACAATACTTGTACTAGGTTAAACACCAATCATATTGATTGTTTAATCCTAGAATGATTCTTAATTGTTGATCAACCATTCGATCAGATCATGAGCTCTAATGTGTGTGACCTCATAGATCAACCATCAACTAGTTGATGATTGACTTTGGGATATATTTTTCAATAACTCCCACTTGTCCTAAACCTACTCGGCACAGTATCTAATATCCATCTTCGACTTGTGGTTGTTGAACTCCTTTATTGCTAGGGCTTTAGTGAGTGGGTCGGCTAGGTTCTTCTTTTTATTGATCTTTTGAAGGTTGACGTCACCTCAATCCATGATCTTCCAGACTAGGTGAAAGCGGCGTAGAATGTGCTTCATTTGCTGGTGTGCTTTCGATTTTTTTGCCTAAGCAATGGCACTAGTGCTGTCGCAGTAGAGCAGGACCGGACCATCAAGGAAGGATGCTACTCTGAGCTCGATGATAAATTTTCTCAGCCACACAGCTTCCTTTGCATCATCTGTTGCTACCACGTACTTTGCTTCACAAACAGTCTGCCATAGTATGCTGCTTGAAACTCTTCTAGCAGTTGGCTCCATCATTCAGAGTAAAGATATATTTCGATATGCTTCTGCTGTCATCATGGTCAAATTGAAAGCTGGAGTCTATAAATCTCATAAGTTTCAGATCTGACTCATCATGAACTAACCATTAGTCCTTAGTATTTCTCAAATAATTAAGTATGGCTTTAACCACTTTTCAGTGATTTTCTTTAGGGTCAGACTGGTATCTACTCACTACTCTATGGTATCCTTATCTGTATTCAGCTTCAGATAATTCATTGAGAATACTTATATATCTTTCCTTAGATTGTCGGAAATCTTTCTTAAAGAAAAAAATTTCATGGCCTATCTGAAGGGAAATCCTGATTTCCCGGTCCAGGTTCGTCCAGATCTGATTAGATCAAGAGATATATTTCAAAAATTTTCTCTTGATCTCAATCAGATCTTGATAAGTTTCAGATCTGATTCTTATTATTTTAATAAATAAAATAAAATAAGATAAATTAAATCAAATTTAATTTACCTGATTTGGGTAATCCTATTACCCTGTAGATGATCCTGATTGCAGCGGAAGGTTCTGGATCTTAGCCACGCAAGCGCCTGGCCTCTACCGGTATCCACTCGGGTTGGATCTGGAGATCCTCTTCTTCTCTATCACACCTCCAAAAATCAGATCTGGATCTGATCTGGAGGATCTTCAAAACTCTTTTGAAGATCTGCAGTCGTCCTTTTGCAGCAGCGCAGCCTTCTTGCTTTTGATCGCCTTTCCTTGATCTGAATCGCACCAACCTAAGTCCAAAACACTTTTGGACGTGGAGAGCAAGGGGAGAAGAGACTATGGCATGGAGAAGGAGGGGAGAGGCAGCCTTGGGGCGTGGGAAATCTCTCAATTGAATTCACTTAGAATTAGGGTTGGGCGCAGGGTCTTATTTATAGACCTCTTGTGATCCAACTCCTCTTCCTCTCAACCAATCACAACCCTTTGTGAAATCAGATCTAAATCTGATTGGTTGGAATAGAGACCCCTGGATTCCTCCTTAGAGGTGCCTAAGACCAGTCAAACTGGATTCTTAGTAGAACTCTGATTGGAATCCAAAAGGGAGGTGGAGTCCTTGTCCAACAAGGACTCCTAGGCGCCTCCTACTTGGGCTCACGCCACCCTTGGCGTGCGCCCTTCTCCTTGCCAGGTTCTGGCAGGGGGACAGGCCCCCACCAGCTCTCCAATAGGTGCATGACATGTGGTCAAAAGTCAAAGGGTCAATGGTCAACGTTTGACCAGTCAAAGGTAGACTTTTGACCAAAGTCAAAGAACAAGAAATGGCAGGTGACCAAAAATGGCAGGTAATGTCTTACAAATAAGACAACCTATTCTGACTTGGACAACCTCCAGTCAGACCATATGAAGGCCTCTGATTGAGCACAAACTCCTTTGGCTCAGTCAGGACAACTTATTTATGATAGTAAAAGAAGAACGTTAGGTTCAATCGAGTGCTAGCACGATTTCCTTGAACCTAATTGAATCTCATTCAGATCAATTGAACTAGATCAGTTCAATTGATGATCACCAGATTCAAACCCTTGTTTGTGTGACCCAGTTAGGTTCAGTTCTGTATGGTAATGGGATATGTCATGATCTCTATCATAGACATCATCGAAACTCCTTTCGATGGATCAGAACTCTTCTGATTCGAACAGCTAGAATGATCGATCATCTAAATCATTCTAATTGCTCCCAAAATCCACCAGTGACACCTAGCAGTATATGGTGGCAACCCATCAGAGCTGAATGCGAACCTCTTGGTGCAGCTACCTGTGTGATTCAGTTCTTCTATCTTGAGCCCCGATCAGATTAGGGTTAAGGTGAACTCGTCAAACCCTAGTCTCTGTCATATGATGTAATCATTCGATTCGAGTCCAATGTGAAAATCTAAATAGAAACTCTTTCTATTATTTCACTCTACCATGGCCATGGATTTCTGGACTTGATTCTCATGATCATCATAGGGCTACTCCTCTACCACCGAGGTAGATAGATTCCCATCTTGATGCAATCCAGTTCCTACAATGAACATGCTATAGCCAACATACACCTCAGGGTTCCATATGGCTAGGAGACCGAGTAATGGTGTAGTCAAACTATAACACCCTCAAGGTGAACTGCCGATGCATCTCAGGTCAAAGAACCAGACACACTACTGCAGCATCGAGTCAGTCATTGACGAGAAGGTAGACTTCCCTAATGACTACTCGAGGTGGTCACGCTCAGTGCCCTCGTTCTCTAACGAGTACCTGTACTCTCGCTCCGGTGTCTCCACACCGTAGACTCAAGACTCATCTACTAAAGAGAAGCGATCGTACACCAACCTTCCGGATCAATCACCATCCTCGTGATGATCCTATGGTCGGGAGCTGTTTATGAGTTAATAATGATTATTCATGTCTTAAATTTTCAACTCTTGAAAATATGAATTATCATTACCATTAACTCAAAGGATGTATCACAGACACTAAATACACATATGTGTGATAGAAAATAACCCATTTCATTAATTATAGTCAAAATTATAATTTTGCCCCTAGAAGTGTATTACAAGTGTCAGCCAATTCTGGCTTCTAGGGCACATATATCTAACAATCTCCCACTTGTCCTAAAGCCAATTGGCTACAAGTCTAAGTCCCATCTTCTCAAGGTGGGCTTCGATCTTCTGCTGGCCCAACGGCTTTGTAAGTGGGTCTGCCACATTATCTGCGGAGTTGACTCTCTTGACCTCAACGTAACCTTTCTCAAGGTAATCGCGGATGAGATGATATCGCCGCTCAATGTGCTTGGACTTCTGGTGAGACCTCGGCTCCTTAGCAAGGGCTATGGCGCCATTGTTGTCGCAGTAAAGAGGAATGGCATCTGATGGCATTACTCCAATTTCTGCAGCAAACTTCTTGTACCAGAATGCTTCCTTTGCAGCCTCTGATGCAGCTATATATTCTGCTTCCATGGTGGAATCTGCTATCACAGTTTGCTTGGAACTCTTCCAGCTGACAGCTCCACCATTGCACACAAACAGACTTCCAGATGTCGACTTTCGATCATCTATATCGGACATGAAGTCCGAGTCTGTGTATCCCTGAACTTGGAGTTCTCCATTACCAAAGACCAACATCATATCCTTAGTTCTTCTCAAGTACTTAAGGATACATTTCACAGAAGTCCAGTGTTCTTCACCTGGATTTGACTGATATCTGCTTGTGACACTCACAGCATGGGCTATATCAGGTCGTGTACATAGCATGGCATACATGAGGCTCCCTATTGCAGAAGCATAAGGGATCTTGCTCATGCGTTCTATTTCCTCAGGTGTGCTGGGGCACATCTTCTTGGAAAGATGAATACCATGTCTGAAGGGTATTAATCCCCTCTTAGAGTTTTCCATACTAAACCTCTTTAGTACTTCCTCTATGTACATCTTCTGTGAAAGTCCTAGCATCCTATTCGGTCTATCCCTATAGACCTTAATTCCTAGAATAAAGGATGCTTCACCTAGGTCTTTCATGGAGAATTCCTTGGACAACCACATCTTGACTGATGTCAACATGGGAATATCATTCCCAATAAGGAGGATGTCATCCACGTACAATACGAGGAAGACAACAGCGCTCCCACTGACCCTTTTGAAAACACATGGTTCCTCTTCATTTTTGATGAAACCAAACTTTTTGATCACATCATTGAAACGAGTGTTCCAGCTCCGAGATGCTTGCTTAAGTCCATATATGGACCTTTGCAGCTTGCAAACCTTGTGATCAGTATCACTGGATGTGAAACCTAGCGGCTGTTCCATATAGATATCTTCCTCAAGATATCCATTTAGGAATGCCGTTTTCACGTCCATTTGCCATATTTCATAATCGAAATAGGCTGCAACAGCAAGCAATGTGCGGATGGATTTTAGCATAGCTACCGGGGAAAAGGTATCCTGATAGTCAATGCCTTCACGTTGACTATAACCTTTTGCCACCAGTCTAGCCTTGAATGTCTCCACATTCCCATCTGCACCAATCTTTCTCTTGAAGATCCATTTACACCCAATAGGTACTATACCTTCTGGTGGATCTACCAAGGTCCAGACTTGGTTTGAGTGCATCGAGTCGATCTCTGACTTCATTGCCTCAAGCCATTTCTCGGAGTCGATATCTGATATCGCCTCGTTGTAGGTTTTGGGATCATCACCATGAGCACCATTACCTATGAGGAACATTTCCTCTACATCCTCTGAAATAATACCTAAGTATCTTTCAGGGGGACGGGAAACTCTTTCCGATCTACGAGGTGGAGGAGGTAGTGTTCTTATTGGCTCAACCTGATTTGGTTCCACTTGGTCCTTAGCTCGTTCTGCTTGTGAGACTTTCTCATCAAGCTTAATCTGCTTTCCAATGCCACTATCTTGAATAAACTATTTTTCAAGAAATATGGCATGTCGACTCACAATCACATTGTGGTCTTCTGGAATGTAGAAATAGTATCCTAATGACTCTTTAGGATATCCTATGAATCGAGCTCTAAAGGACCTAAACTCTAACTTGTCCGCTTGTTGTCTTTTGACATAAGCCGGACAACCCCAAATTCTGAGATGACTCAGACTTGGTTTCTTACCGTGCCATATCTCATACGGTGTGGTAGGAACGGTTTTAGAGGGAACCCTATTCAGTAAATAGATTGAAGTTAATAATGAATGTCCCCAAAGAAAATCTGGGAGGTCTGTGAAGCTCATCATGGATCGAACCATATCCAATAGAGTCCGATTTCTCCGTTCTGAAACCCCGTTGAGTTGAGGTGTTCCTGGTGGAGTCCATTGAGAGACTATGCCATTTTCCTTAAGATAGTCTAGGAATTCCCGGCTAAGGTATTCACCTCCTCGATCTGATCGAAGAACCTTAATGGGTTTTCCAGTTTGTTTTTCTACTTCATGTCTGAATTCTTTGAACTTTTCAAAAGGCTTCAGACTTGTGTCTCATAAGATACACATACCCATACCTAGACAGATCATCGGTAAAGGTAATGAAGTAGACAAAATTGCCTCTAGCCGGCACATCGAATGGGCCGCACACATCAGTATGTACTAGGGCAAGGAGATCTGTGGCCCTCTCCCCATGTCCAACAAAAGGGAGTTTAGTCATTTTGCCTTGAAGACAAGATTCACAAGTTGGATATGACTCAAAAGTCAATGGACTCAATAGCCCATTTTTCTCCAATTTGTTAATCCTATCTTCTGCTATATGACCTAATCTCAGGTGCCATAGATATCTGTCGTTTGGACTATCCCTAGGTCGTTTGGCATTCACGTTTTGCTCGATAGTTAAAACAGGTACATCAATATGCAACTGATAAAGACCATTAACAAGGAAACCATTTGCAATTTTATTTCTTTCATAAAGAATGTTACAATGGTCCTTAAAGAAGGTGATCACATAACCTTCTTGTGCTAAGCATGAAACAGAAATCAAATTCCTGCTAGCTGCAGGCACATAATAACAGTCTTTTAAAACTAAGTCTAAACCAGATGGTAATCGCAGAGGGTATGTTCCCACGGCTACTGCAGCAACTCTTGCTCCATTACCGACGCGTAGGATCATGTCTCCATCCCTCAGCCTCCTGCTATCCTCAAGACCCTGCATAGAAGTGCACAGATGAGCACTAGAACCAGAGTCAAGCACCCAACTGGATGCAGAAGAAACCGTAAGGTTAGACTCAATAACGAGCATACCTCCAGAAGGACCTTCCTTCTTGTTCTTCAGGGTGGCCAGGTAAGTAGGGCAGTTCCGCTTCCAATGGCCGTCGCTGTTGCAATGGAAACACTTTCCTTTGCCATCGACCTTCTTCTTCGGTTCTGCCTTCTTCTTCTTTGATCCTTCCACCTTTTGCTTTTTCACAGACTTCTTTTTCTTTCCATAAGACTTTCTTTTGGAAGAAGTCCGTTCCATAGCAAGAACTGAGCCTTTAGAACCTTTCATAGAAAGCTCAGCGGTAACCAGCATATTCATCAACTCGGCCAAGGAATTTTGAAGTTTATGCATGTGGTAATTCATGATGAATTGCCCATATGCATCAGTCAAGGATTGCAGAATAATATCGTTCTGCAGATCCAAGTCCAACTTCACACCGAGCTTCTCAAGCTCTTCCATGTCCTTGATCATTGTCAGACAGTGATCTTGGACTGACTGCCCATCACGCATCTTAGCCTTAAAAAGTCATTTTCGTGACTTGATATTTGGCTGCGCGACTCTGTTCACCAAACATCTCCTGCAGGTGAGCCAACATTTGGCGAGCAGTCCCGATATCTTCATGTTGGCGCTGGAGCTCATCAGACATCGAGCCCAACATGTAGTATCTGGCCTTATTGTCTTCGTCAATCCATTTTTCCAGAGACGCTCTCTGTTCAGTGGATGGACGAGCTGGTAAGGTGGGAGGGTCCTGGTCCAAAACATGTGTTAACTTCTCTGAACCCAAAATAATTTTGTAGTTCCTGAGCCAATCTTTATAATTGGGTCCAGTCAGTCTATGTGTGTCTAGGATACGTGCCAGTGGGTTGGACGCAGACATTTTCCTGTAGAGAGTCAAAGATTCTAGTTAGATACTGTAATTTTGACTTGACCAATTTGTTTAGGGATTTTATTTTTAAACAAATTAGCTCCCACTATTTTCTCGGATCCCTACACTCCCTCTGTAGAGATGCGAAAATCTCCACGATTGATGATTTCTAGTGGGTGGTGCGGTCTCACCAACTGACTCATCACCTCACCTAACAGTTATTGGTGATGGGTTAGCCAATGAGTGAACAACTCTTGTTCAATGATTCTCTAATCATGGTGCACCCAAACTTGGTCTCTAATTCATGAATCTCACCGTATCCGGAATATTGATCCACTCCTTAGTTAAGTCAGACCCACCATTTGCATAGACTGGGTTCCTAATTGGGTCTCTCACCGTATCCGGAATATTGAGCCCAACTCATCCTCCAGCCCATAGCATCCAATGCCTAATAGACATGGTTGCGTCTTCCCGGTGCAACTGAGCCACTGTATCCAGCCGAGAACAATCAACCCCGGGAAGGGCCCGCACGTCTACAATGGTGGAAGACCTCAGACTTAATCTTTTCTTAGGGAGAATTGATTCAGGTCTCATTAAACTAGACTTGGCTTAGTCATAACAATTATGACTAACCTAGTGGCATGGGTTCAGCTCGGATTATTGACCACCTCAGATCAGAACTGTGTCAACAGATATGGCCAGGTAAGTGAGACCGGTGGAAGGAATATGCCGTTAACTCGCACAAGAACGCATTCAGGTCGAGTAGCTTCCAATTAAAAACCAGTCGGTCGTCTGTGCCAAACTTACCTTAGACACCAAATTGTTGAGTCAGAACCAATTGGGTTAGCCTACAATCCAGACTCTAACCTCTGAGCCTAATTAGGTCTTGCTTGATCGTGACTCGATCTTGACCCAGACTTAATCCTATTAGGCTGGTCAATTTAAGCATTGTTGATCCCATCTAACCAACTCTTGATTCGGTTTGATCAACCGCTTAGACCTAATTGAGCTACCCAAGCCCGAACCCAGTATTATGAATATGTCTTAGATCTGAAATTCTCAATTTTAGACCTAATTAATATTCCATAAACTTAATTCTTAATTAAGTTGGGTTCATAAACAAAATATGCACAATAAATCCTAGGGTTTCAGGATCTAGGGTTTTGCAGAAAGTAAGTTTTGGGTTTCTGATTAAGGACGAACACGCAGCACCCCTACACGTCATAAGAACACCCCATCGAATGGGAAGAGAGGGCCTTTAAACCCTTCTTCGTTCTTATGACCGGACGGCCAAGAGGAACGCCTTAATCAGGAACATGTAAATACTACAAAACAGTTATCAGATCTATATCATATATCTCATATACAAATTTAGATCTAATCAATGGCATATTTTGCATACATCTCATGTATCAAATCATGCATGTTTTCAGATCTAAATTATCTCATAATAATCTAAAAAATTAGATTTAAATTGATCTAATCAAAATAAATTCTAATCTAGACAATTATGTAGAACTATTCTACAACTAGTCTAGACATGCATCTATCATATCTCATATGATATTTAAAATTAAATAATTTTTATTTGCTGTTTATCAGATGTTATTATAACACTTATAATATCAAGAAAATAGTAAATAAGAAGATCTAAAATATGATTTAATCAGATTAAATCAAAGACATGCAAAACTATTCTATAGAACTATTCTATTCTAGAACTAGTCATGCATATCTTCATGTAATCTTAGATCCAAATCATTTAATTTTAATTTTTTCTGATTTCAGATCTGATCACATCTCATGTGACATCTGAAATCACTTTATTTTCTAATTAAAATAAAATTAAAATCAGATCTAAACAATTTTAGAACCATGGCTCTGATACCAGTTGAAGGGAAATCCTGATTTCCCGGTCCAGGTTCGTTCCAGATCTGATTCAGATCAAGAGATATATTTCAAAAATTTTTCTCTTGATCTCAATCAGATCTTGATATATGTTTTCAGATCTGATTCTTATTATTTTAATAAATAAAATAAAATAAGATAAATTAAATCAAATTTAATTTACCTGATTTGGGTAATCCTATTACCCTGTAGATGATCCTGATTGCAGCGGAAGGTTCTGGATCTTAGCCACGCAAGCGCCTGGCCTCTACCGGTATCCACTCGGGTTGGATCTGGAGATCCTCTTCTTCTCTATCACACCTCCAAAAATCAGATCTGGATCTGATCTGGAGGATCTTCAAAACTCTTTTGAAGATCTGCAGTCGTCCTTTTGCAGCAGCGCAGCCTTCTTGCTTTTGATCGCCTTTCCTTGATCTGAATCGCACCAACCTAAAGTCCAAAACCTTTTGGACGTGGAGAGCAAGGGGAGAAGAGACTATGGCATGGAGAAGGAGGGGAGAGGCAGCCTTGGGGCGTGGGAAATCTCTCATTTCATTTTAGAATTAGGGTTGGGCGCAGGGTCTTATTTATAGACCTAAGCTTGTGATCCAACTCCTCTTCCTCTCAACCAATCACAACCCTTTGTGAAATCAGATCTAAATCTGATTGGTTGGAATAGAGACCCCTGGATTCCTCCTTAGAGGGTGCCTAAGACCAGTCAAACTGGATTCTTAGTAGAACTCTGATTGGAATCCAAAAGGGAGGTGGAGTCCTTGTCCAACAAGGACTCCTAGGCGCCTCCTACTTGGGCTCACGCCACCCTTGGCGTGCGCCCTTCTCCTTGCCAGGTTCTGGCAGGGGGACAGGCCCCCACCAGCTCTCCAATAGGTGCATGACATGTGGTCAAAAGTCAAAGGGTCAATGGTCAACGTTTGACCAGTCAAAGGTAGACTTTTGACCAAAGTCAAAGAACAAGAAATGGCAGGTGACCAAAAATGGCAGGTAATGTCTTACAAATAAGACAACCTATTCTGACTTGGACAACCTCCAGTCAGACCATATGAAGGCCTCTGATTGAGCACAAACTCCTTTGGCTCAGTCAGGACAACTTATTTATGATAGTAAAAGAAGAACGTTAGGTTCAATCGAGTGCTAGCACGATTTCCTTGAACCTAATTGAATCTCATTCAGATCAATTGAACTAGATCAGTTCAATTGATGATCACCAGATTCAAACCCTTGTTTGTGTGACCCAGTTAGGTTCAGTTCTGTATGGTAATGGGATATGTCATGATCTCTATCATAGACATCATCGAAACTCCTTTCGATGGATCAGAACTCTTCTGATTCGAACAGCTAGAATGATCGATCATCTAAATCATTCTAATTGCTCCCAAAATCCACCAGTGACACCTAGCAGTATATGGTGGCAACCCATCAGAGCTGAATGCGAACCTCTTGGTGCAGCTACCTGTGTGATTAAGTTCTTCTATCTTGAGCCCCGATCAGATTAGGGTTAAGGTGAACTCGTCAAACCCTAGTCTCTGTCATATGATGTAATCATTCGATTCGAGTCCAATGTGAAAATCTAAATAGAAACTCTTTCTATTATTTCACTCTACCATGGCCATGGATTTCTGGACTTGATTCTCATGATCATCATAGGGCTACTCCTCTACCACCGAGGTAGATAGATTCCCATCTTGATGCAATCCAGTTCCTACAATGAACATGCTATAGCCAACATACACCTCAGGGTTCCATATGGCTAGGAGACCGAGTAATGGTGTAGTCAAACTATAACACCCTCAAGGTGAACTGCCGATGCATCTCAGGTCAAAGAACCAGACACACTACTGCAGCATCGAGTCAGTCATTGACGAGAAGGTAGACTTCCTAATGACTACTCGAGGTGGTCACGCTCAGTGCCCTCGTTCTCTAACGAGTACCTGTACTCTCGCTCCGGTGTCTCCACACCGTAGACTCAAGACTCATCTACTAAAGAGAAGCGATCGTACACCAACCTTCCGGATCAATCACCATCCTCGTGATGATCCTATGGTCGGGAGCTGTTTATGAGTTAATAATGATTATTCATGTCTTAAATTTTCAACTCTTGAAAATATGAATTATCATTACCATTAACTCAAAGGATGTATCACAGACACTAAATACACAGGTGTGATAGAAAATAACCCATTTCATTAATTATAGTCAAAATTATAATTTTGCCCCTAGAAGTGTATTACAAGTGTCAGCCAATTCTGGCTTCTAGGGCACATATATCTAACACCAGTTTATCAGACTAATTTAGTAGGCCCTAAGTATTTTCATGGAGTTCCTTAAACCACATAACTTTTCAAAGGATTCATTTCATAAGATTCTCATACAATAGAACCATGAATTTATTTGTAAATGCAGGATTTTTCTCCATTCTTAATGAAGCTATACATTTTGATAACTTTATCAAAATGCATGTTCCAATTTCAAGATGCCTACTTTAGTTCATAAATGGATCTCTAAAGCCTGCACACCTTAGACTCATCTGTGGATGTGAACCCCTCAGGTTGTATCATATATACCTCTTTGGTCAACTCTCCATTTAAGAAAGCAGTCTTCACATCCATCTGCCAGATCTCATAGTCCAGATAGATAGTAATCATAAGCATAATCCGAATGGACTTGAGCATTGCCACAGGAGAGAATATCTTGTCATAGTCAATACAATAACATTGACGGTACCCCTTGGCAATCAGATGGGCTTTATAGATCTCCATCTTTTCATTTGCGCCCCTCTTCCTTATGAAGATTCATTTACACCCAATGGATTTAACCCCTTCAGGTGAGTTAACCAATGTCCACATATCGTTGACCTTCATAGACTCCATTTCGGATTTCATGGCCTCAAGCCATTTCTCGAAATTAGGTCTTTGCATAGCATCCATATAGGTGATCGAATCCTCATCGTTTTCATTGAGTTCGATGGGATCACCATCCTGGACCAAGAAATCATAGTATCACACTGACTAATGCGGTACTCTATCGGAACACCTTAATGGTGTAGGTACACTGGGCTCCAGATTTGATCTAATTGAATTCGATTCGGGTTCAGTTATAGGTGTCGATTTTTCTACCTATTGAACTTCATTAAGTTCAACCTTAGAGGCGACAATTCTTTCACCAAGGAATTTCTTTTCCAAAAAGGTTGCCCTATGGCTGACGAACACTTTTTATTCTTTAGCATGGTAGAAATAATAACCCTTACTTTCTTTGGAATACCCAATAAACACACACTTATCAAACCAGGATCCAAGCTTGTCTATATGCAAATGTTTGACATAGACCGGACAACTCTAAACCCGCAAGTGTGAGAGTGTAGGCCTACGCCCAGTCCATATCTCATATGGAGTCTTTGCGACAGATTTACTCGATACATTGTTCAATATATAACATGCAGTCTCAAGAGCATAATCCTAAAATAAAATAGACAGACTAGCAAAACCAATCATGGATCGAACCATGTCCAATAAGGTTCGATTTCTCCTTTCCGATATGCCATTATGCTGTGGTGTCCTAGGAGGAGTCCACTATGAGAGAATCCCATTCTCACCTAGATATATCAAGAACTCACTGGATAGATATTCACCTCCTCAATCCGATCAAAGAGTTTTAATATTCTTCTTAGTTTGTTTATCTACTTTACTTCGAAATCTTTTAAACATTTCAAATGAATCTGACTTATATTTCATCAGATAAACAAATCCATATTTGGATAGATCATCTGTGAAAGTTATGAAGTAGAAATATCCACCTCTAGTATCTGTGCTTATTGGTCTACATACAACAGTATGTTTTAGACCTAAGAGCTCAGTAGCTCTTTCATCCTTTCCAGTAAAAGATGACTTAGTCATTTTTTCAAGAAGACAGGACTCACAGGTTAGAAGTGATTCATAATCACTGACTTCGAGGATTCTCTTTTGGGTCAACCTATTTATCTTGTTCTTGTTAATGTGACCTAGCCTACAGTGCCATAGGTAGATATCAGAGACATTATCTAATCTAGGATATTTTCTAGAAGTGTACATTACACTCACAGGCTGTGATAAAATATAAATATCATTTATTTATTATCCTTGCATTATTATAACATCATTCATAATGATGTCACAATAATCTCCCTTTATAGGTAAATGATAACCATCCTTGGCCAAAAGGCTAATAGAGATTATATTCATCAGAAAGGAAGGATAATAATGACATTCATTTAAAGAAATGATATTAGTATTGAGAATAAGTTGAACTATTCCCATAGCTAGAATTGGAATAGACCTTCCATCTCCAACATTCAGGAATCACTCATTATTCTCAAATCTTCTACTAATTTAAAGTCCTTGCAACGTATTGCAAATATGGACTGGACTTTCGGTATCTAATACCCAAGTAGAAGTATCAAAAATAGAGAAATTATAAGATGTTATCATATAACATCCTTGATCAGCAACTACTTGCTCATCTCTCTTATTCAGCTTGTTGGGGTCATGAAAATCATGATACTGAGGATAGTTCCTTTTCCATTACCCCTGCTTCTTATAATGGAAGCACTCTACCTGATCTAGGTTATTCTTGTACCTTATGTTTAAATTGGGTATAGAGGCCCCAGCACAAACCACTTCGTGCTGCTAAACAACATTCAACTTTCGATACTTATTATTGAAGTTGGATCCCATAAGTTAATCATTGTCTAACAGTGAATGAAACAACTGTGGTTAGGGTTTAACTGCATAAAGGAGAACCAAAAGCCTAATTAGTAATTGATTCATTAAATCTAAAGATTTAAACTTTAATCAAAAGATTTCTCCCACTATTTATTTGAATTGGTACCCTCTACCTCCAATATGAGAAATTATCAAAATTTCGTAGTGGGTACTAGAATCCACATAGACTGTACATGAGTCCAACTTTTATTGGCCCACCCATGTATATCTAAGGATAGGTTCATAACCAATTATTTTTTCAAATAACTTTTAGTAATTAAATTTTGCCCCAGCTCCTGATCAGTTGGCTTTGGCCTTCTTAGAAAAGAATCCAGTTAGGTCTAACCATTAATATGATCATACTTGGCCCATCTAACCAATGAATGATCAGGCCCAACTTTGGTTGGTCCACCTGACCATCATTTAAAAAGATGTATCCAAGAGATCATATAATGAATGATAATTTCATCAACTGATAAGCATTAGGCCTTTGGGCCTTCAATGATTATCCAACTGATGGACCTATTATCATCCACTTTAATGGGAGGCTATGATCTAGTTATCATATAACTATTTCATTTTAGGGATCTAATAATTTTAGAGGATTTATTTGTAGAAGTGAGTAGGTTAGATTAACAAGCTTGTCATGATCCTCCCACTGGCTTCACCAAGTTAGCTTAAGGGAGACCACTAATTGGTTGGTCTAGGAGCACCTAAATCAGTCATACTGATTTACCTAGCTGACATAGGTCAACTCAAATTATCAAATGATATGATCAAAACTCAATCTCACCAAGAAGGTCAGGTAAGTGAGATCGATGGAAGGGTCAGCCAAAGCTTGCCTTAGACACCATAAAAAATGGCCAGGTAAGCGGGCTATCAATTAAAAACCATCAGTCGTATGTGCCAAACTTACTTTATATACTAACTGGTTTAATTAGTCTTGATTAGATCAACCTAACAGTTCAAGCTAGACCTCTTAGCCAAGAATTAAGTTCATTTGGTTCTTGTTAAAGACATGGACTTGACCAACTACAGCTATTGTAATTGATCTAGAGAATCCTTGACTTAATCTAAGACAATAATTGATTAGATTTAGTCAATTCTCTAATTAAGTCCATTCTTTAGTCTAATCTTAGGTCTAACCCAATTAATGGATTTAATCCCCACTAACTCATTAATCCAATGTGTTATGATTCGTGTCATAGGATCTTTAATTTACAATCCTAGAATCTAATCAAACAACTTCTTAATTCTTAATTAAGTTTTGGGTTGAGGGTTGGGGTTTGGCTTTTCGAAAATGATTTTCATGTTTGTAAAATATTTTTACAACATGGTTCTATCAACCAAGTTGTATGTTTGATTCATAATCAATATGCAAGTAAAATAATCATGAAACTACTTTAGATCTAATCTAAATAGGTTCATGTAATTAAAATGATTTCAATAATAATCAATCATAAATCTTCCTAGATCAAATCTAACATATTTATGATGATTAAAATTAAATTAAAATATTTTTAATCAAACCATAAAATTTCTTAGATCTAATATAAAATTTTATGATCAATATTTTAGATCAGCACATACTAGGATAATCTTTCCACTATAAGGGATAGACCTTACAGTAAGACAACCTTATGACAGTCCATACAATCTAAAATATTTTATTTTTAGATCTAAAAATATTTTAAATCTATTAAATTATAAATAAAATTATATCAAATCTAATAAATTTATGATAAGAGTCAGATCATCACAGACTAGGACAATCTTTTTACTGTAAGGGGTAAACCTTAGAGCAGGATAACCTTATGACAGTTCGTGAGATCTAGATTTTTAATTTTAGATATAATAATTAGATTATAAATTAGATCTAATCTAAGAAATAATTTAAACATGCATAAAAATCATGTAATAAGAATCTGGCTCTGATACCAATTGAAGAAACTAGATCCAGGATTTCATTGGTAGATCTTGAAACTTTTTCAAGATCAGATAGCGGAAGACTTAAATAAATTAAATATTTATTTAAATGAATATATAAACATATATATCTTAGATCTATTATATAATCAAGGCATGATATTAAATCAAAAATTAAAAATATAAAGGAGAAGGAAAGGTTGATCACATCAACCTAGATCTACACTACATCTAATACAGGTATGAAATCAATAGATCAGATCTATTACCTGTGCAAGTTAGATGTTCTAACTTGTTGATCCAAGCTTAAGGATGAAGTCACAAGCCACACATGCATCCAACCTCTAGGAGTTATCCACATGAGCCTATGAACTCTGACCTAAAGTCTAATGCAGGAAATCAGCATAGCATGCTAGTACCGTGCTGATCCATCTACGATGGTCGATCCGATGCTCTCTTCTTCAAAAATTGGACTCTCAAAAATATGAGAAGAAGAGAGTTTTCTAATCTAAGACTCTCTCAAAAAAAAAAAAAACTTAAAAGAAGGAGGAGAGATGAAGAATAAAATAGTCCTAGAAGAAGATCCTCTTCTTCTCTTTTTTCTCACCTAGACACCTAGTTTGGTGCCTATGGAAACCCCATGCCCAAATACCGTCTCCCTCTGATTTTTGCACACCAAAAATCTCTCCCAATGTTCTGAATCTCATAAAAATTTTAGCTAAAAATTTATCTAATAAATAGAGAAAAAAAGAAGAGTTCTTATCTAGGTCAAAAACTAGACAAGGAAAGGTCAAACAGGGCAAGACAAGGGGCGCCCAACTCTTGGCCGCCTCCTCCACAATTATTGACGTGGACCAGCAAGGGAGGGTACACAAAAAAGTGGTTTCTCATGTAGAATAAGAGAAGAATTAATAAAAGAAGGAGCGATACTCAAGAAAAGATATTTTGGTCAACAAGGATTCTATCTCATAGAATCATAAAGCAAAACTAACTCTCCTTTTAACTTGATCTTCCAACAAATTGGCTTATGAGAAAAGAAGGAAGAGAGGGGTGATAAGGATCATAAATTCACCAATAAAAAGTATTAATTTATTAATTAATTTATATTTATTTTTAAGAATTAATGATCAATTTATATATATTTTTGAGAAATTAATATTTTTATTAATTAAAAAAATTAATTAAAAAATAATAAAAGTTGAAACATAAAACTTTTTATCAATGGAAAGAGCTTATTTTTTTGATCATAACAAAATAAGTTTGAAGCAAAACGAAGCTAAAACTAAGAAGATATGAATTTCTAAAGATAAAAAAATTAAATAAAAAAATAAAAATGGCTCAGCCGGCTCCGTAAGCCAAGCCAACAAACCGAGCCAAGCTGAAGAAGCCTGCACGTCCAAACATGCCAAGCCAAGCTGACTCAACCATGGAAGCCGTTAGTCGGTCCACGATCCAGGCGTGGACCGTCA
The DNA here is from genome assembly GCA_006176705.1 of Cocos nucifera. Lineage (NCBI taxonomy): Eukaryota > Viridiplantae > Streptophyta > Magnoliopsida > Arecales > Arecaceae > Cocos > Cocos nucifera. The sequence goes on from QRFJ01003265.1 coordinate 75,554, forward strand.
GCTTAGTAGAAACCGGCAAATCATGGTGCGACGTGGTGAACCTAGATCCTTAAATGGTTCACAGAAAATCTATCATGGCTCATAGGGTATTTTGGTCTTTTCACTCGATGATAGGAGCACTGATTGGCTGTGGTGTGTGGTGTGTGGTGCTGCCGGTCCACGCGGTCCATAGGAATAGTAGTTGCACATCGGACGGCGCGGTAGCTTGCGGTCAAGATCAAATGACTGTGGTTATTTTTGGATTTGATTCAGCTTCAAACTTCATGCGGATCGCCATCCAATGACAGCGCTCGATTTAGAAGATGATCCGACGGTCTAGAATGCTCCCGACGATGATCAGGACTCTCGACGCTCGATCAGCGGCCAGATTTTCTCCATCAATGCGCGATCGGACGGCTAGAATTTAATCCAACCTGATCTGGGCTGATATACATCCAATTTTGATGATTTTTGGTCCGTTGGATTTCTATCAATGGTCAAATTTCATCCAGAACAATAAAATTCATCCAAAACTCCTTTTAATCTAATTTTCACTCAAATTTTTTCATATCTTGAAGATCAAAGAGCTCCTTAGTCCCACATTGCCCAGAAGAAAACTCTCCAGCCCTCCTAGCTCTATAAAAAGGACCCCAGGCCTCTAGAAATCAACGTCTTTGATCAAGGTGAAGCTTTGGTACAAGAGGAAGCTAGGCTATGGATTAATGGCTACTTCAAAGCAACGGATGCCGAGAAGAAGAGCTAGGCTTCTACACCATCTTTCCACCAATGCCGATTCAAGATCAGAGATCAGGCTATTTTATTTTATTTTTATTTTTTTTAAAATTTTATGTATTTAAATTTTAAAATTTTAATTAATATAAATTTTATTTTATGTTCTTTATTTTTAGCTCTTTATTTTGTTGTAATTTAATTTCTGTACTTTAATTATTGCTCTTTATTTTATTGCAAGTAGATGCTAAGATCTAACTAGTAGATTTTAGTACAAAGTTTAAATTTTTGCATCCTTTAATTTTCGCTTTCCGACTTCACTTTTAATTTCAAAACTCTTTTCTTTTCTTTTTCTTTTAAAAAATCAAAGATTTCAAATCTAACAACACTACCTTTCTTATGGATTCAATCCGACTCTCTGCTATCTATGTATTTTTAATTATTTTAAGAAGTCGGATTAAACTAATAAACATGGTATCTTAACGACAACATCGCGTTCCTATCAAGTTTTTGGCGCCATTATCGAAGATTATTTTTGATTTTTGATTTTAATTTTTTTGATTTATTTTAAATAAATTAAAAATAATTTTGGCAAATGCACCAAGTTTTTAGCACCGTTGCCAGGGAAGGTGCAGACATTAAATTTTTGATCTCTTTGATTTTTCTATAAATAAATTATAAATAAAATCTTTATTTTTTTATAAATATTGCTTGCTATCTTTTTTTATTACTTTATAGAAAAAGAGATTAAAGAACAAAAAGAACCAGGAGTTTTGCTTGGTGAGATCAATCCTAACCCTAGTCCTCTTTTCTTTTTATTTTATTTATTTATTTACTTTACTATTAAATTAATTTAAAAAATATTCATTTAAATCTAATTAAAAGTCTCATGGTAAGATTAGAAATCCTAACTGCCTAGAGCATGCATCATATTAGTTTTATTTTTATTTTTATTTTTATTTTTTTGGTGATTGCTGGAGGCAAGGTAAGCCTTTCAGAATTCAATTAGTTGTATGTATCTAGTTTAAATTGCATAGAACCCTTTGATTGAATTTTTTTTTTTGCATATCATATTAAATCAAATTAAGGATAACACCCAATTAAATAAGATAAGGTGGAGATTTGATCATCCTTCCTTGGCCCATAAACAACCAACCAGCATCCTGCATTGACCTAAGCCTTTAATTTCAAAAATCAATTAGACATCAGCCTTAGGAACTCGAGCTCAATAGGACAAGAAATCCTAAGAGTTGAACCAAGTTAGAATAAGTCAATTTGACTGATGTCTAAAAAAGTGGTTTAGGGACGATTGGGCCCGAAGGAAGGTGGTTTCTACTTGGTTCCATTCGCTTACCTGGCCAAGTATAATTGGTGTCTAAGGCAAGCAACGGAGGGACTCCCACCGACCTTACACTTACCTGATCAGTTGATTGACTGATCTTACACTTGGAGGGCTTGAAGGTGATCTTGGTAGTTAGGAGCTGTCTAGATCTAGGATAACTCTAAATTAAGATTAATTGACCAATTTGATTGCTAACCAACATCAAACCTAATTAAACTTAATTCTTCTCTTTCTTCTTAGTTCTAGGACTTCTTAGGACTTCTTTTTTAGAACTCTTCTATCTTTCTTCTTCTTTCTCCTCTAAAAATAAAATAAAATAAAATAAAATAAAAATTAAATTAAACTAACTAAAAAATATTAAAAATGATAATTAAATTAAATTAAAAATAATAAATAAAATAAATAAAATAATAAATAATAATAATATGATAAAATAATAAATATATATATAAAATCTAAAAAAAATCTAAAAAATTTTGAACGGTACATCAGGGTTACACTAATACATGCATGGTAGGAAATCACTTTTTTTGATTTAGTTGAACTTAATTGAATGGTTGATTCACATTAAATCTGATGATCAAATGGCTAATCTGAACCTAATAGTCCAAAAATTAGATAAAATTGACCTTCTTGCTTAGAAATTAGATCAACTTCTAATCCTAGGTCAACAATCTCTTACATAATTCAAATCACCTAGTCCAATCCATCATGCTGCATAGTTTCCACCTTTTATCCAAGAATAAGTCCAAGCTGGTAAAGGCTACTCCAAGCTAGTTAATGATCCATTTTCAAATTCATATAACTCTGACTGGAGAAACCATCCCATTTTTTCTTGAAAATCACAACAGCCTCAGGCTCAGACCCAAATTTCACCTATCCAAAACTATCAAAATAGGCCCTAATATCAAAACTATGCCTATAATAATGGTCAGTCTAGTCAATTTACCCAGCCATCATATAATAATCAACCCTCATACCCACCTTCTCAACAGACCAATCTAGCTGATGGTAGATTTAACCAACTTCAACAATTGATTCTGATTCAATAATAATCTATCGCCAGGCTAGAAGCTCAAATTAGACAACTAGCTGAATCTAACATGAGAAGAGAATTAGGTCAATTATCGTGCCTACCAATTTCAAACAACCCACCTAATGTCCACCAACCACTTAGATCAAGTTATCAATTTAATGTCTCACTTAAGAATCTCCAATCTAAGAATGCCAAAATAATTTTGAAACTTAAAAGCTATAAGATTCTTATGGACCCATACCAAGATCAGGTGAGAGAAGCTAGTACTGATGCTAGCCAAAATAAAAATTTAGAGAAAATGGTTAGTACTGAGACTAACCATATAGAAGAACCCGAGCCAGCAACTAGTACTAATGCTACTTTCAGTTTAAATGAGATAGACATAGGAAAAAAGAGAATAGATGATTTATCCGAGACTTATAAATCTAATATCCTATTCCCTTCAACCCTAGAAGCCGATTCTTCTTACAAAAATCAAGAGGCATGCAATGAAGTGTCAATGGAGTTGTTTAAACAAGATCATATTAATTCACCTTCAAAATTAAAATCGTCTTTAGTCACCCTTCCAGCATCCATTGAATCAAACTTAACTCAAAAACTTAATTCATGAGTATTTTAGAAGAACAAATAGGAGAAATTCTTAATAAACATGGATCTGAGAATGGGGTCACAAATTATATTCCTAAAATTAACAATGATTATATCAATAAAGGGATAAGAAATTACGTTCTTGAGATTGACAATCCAAAACCATTAGAATTTATCAATTCAATATTTGACATAGGACAGTAAGCTGCATTGTGTCTGGCTGAAGATGGTAAACTTAGCGCTTGTTGGGAGGCAATCCAATATTTATTTTTTTTAGCTTAATTTATCTTTTTATTTGATTTTTTTAGGATAATTTGAATAAGCTGGAGGGAGAGCTTAAATTTTTAAAAGTATGTGCTGGACCATGTTCTTTATTACACCCTTTATTTTTTTTCTCCATTGAGGATAATGTCGATTAAGTTTAGGGAAGGAGAAAAATAAAAATTTTAAAACTTTTAAGTCCTCAAAAAAGTTAGTATTTAGTATTTAGACACCTGATTATGCTTAAGAATTGAATTAAACTAAGCATTTTTTAAAAAAAATTGATACATAGATAAGAGAATCTATGAGATATTGAGGAATCAAAGTATTAAAGAAAATTCAATAAAGAATTAAGTCTAGAATATAAAAAGTTTTTTCTTGGAGCATTTCTAATTTTTTTCTACTAGCATCAAAGAAAAATCTACATTTTATAGGCTTATGTAGGGTAACTATATGTTTCTACATATAAAAAATTAAATAAAATAGTTTTCATATAAAAAATTAAATAAAATAGTTTTCAAGTACTTCTCACTGAGTAACCGGGCCTCTTTGCCTAAGCAAGCATTGAGTTTCGCATCAAAAGGTGGGAAAGGCAAAGAAGCTTGTTGTAAAGCTAGTCTTAACTCGTAGCCTATTTGATTCGAGCTAGTAAGTCCGAGAGATATTCTATACCTAGTGCCCTAAAGCCAACTGATTTGAGAGTCATTGGCCCAAGACTCACTACATGGATCAAATAGAAAGCTTAAGGGGTTAAGACACTCAATAGTGGTACAATGTTAAAAAAAAATATTGATTTTCCACCGAATAACCGAGTCCCATTGCCTAAGTAAGCAACGATATTCGCATCAAAAAGTAGGCAATGTGAAAATAAAAATCAATAAATGAAGGACAGAAGTAGAAATACACTTGTTTATATGAAAGTTTAGACAAATCAGAGATAAAGGTGGGATAATTTAAAAAAAGTTAAGAAAAATTTAATATTCTTTACTTAATTTTTCTATTGATAAGTATTAATACCCCAATGATATATCTCACTTAAGCTCTACTGAATATCAATGGCCATTTTGAAAATTGCTTAGATAAAATTTGAAACTCTAAAGTTAAAAGGTATTTAAAACTAAATTCTTTCTTTACTCGAGGACGAGCAAAGCTTAAGTTGAAGATGTGATAAGTATCATAAATTCATCAATAAAAGTATTAATTTATTAATTAATTTATATTAATTTTTAAAAATTAATGATCAATTTATATATATTTTTAAGAAATTAATATTTTTAAAAAATTAATATTTTTATTATTAAAATATTAATTAAAAAATAATAAAAATTAAAAAATAAAATTTTACTATCAATTGAAAGAGCTAATTTTTTTTATCATAACGAAATAAGTTTAAAGCAAAATAGAGCTAAAATGAAGAAGATATGAATTTCTAAAGATAAAAATAAATAAATAAAAAAAATAGCTCAGTCGGCTTTCGTAAGCCAAGCCAACAAGTCGAAACAAGCTGAAGAAGCCAACGCATCCAAATGTGCCAAGCCAAGCCAATTCAGCTACGAAAGCGAACAATCGATCCACGATCCAGGTGTGGACTGCCAGTTCAGCAGAAACTAGCGAATCACGGCACGACACGTGGTGGACCTAGACCCTTAAAGGGTTCACAAAAAATCTATCATGGCTCATAAGGTATTTTGGTCTTTTCACTCAATGATAGAAATGCTGATTGGCTGTGGTGTGTGGTGCGGCCGATCCATGCGGTCTATGGGAACAGTAATTACGTGATCGGACGGCTGCGGTAGCTTGCAGTCAAGATCAAACGGCTATGATTATTTTTGGATTTGATTCAGCTTTAGACTTTATGCGGATTGCCATCCAACGACAGCGCTCAATCCAGGGGATGATACGATGGTCCAGAATGCTTCTGACGGTGATCAAGACTTCTGACGCATGATCAATGTCAGATTTCCTCCGTCAACGTATGATTGAATGGTTAGAATTTAATCTGACCTGATCTGGGCTGATATACATCCAATTTTGATGATTTTTGGTTAATTGGATTTCTATCAATGGCCAAATTTCATATAGAGCAATAGAATTCATCCAAGACTCCTTTTAATCTAATTTTTACTCAGATTTCTTCATACTTTGATGATCAAAGAGCTCCTTAGTCCCACATTGCCCAGAAGAAAACTCTCCAGCACTCTTAGCTCTATAAAAAGGATCCCAAGCCTCTAGAAATCAACATCTTCGATCAAGGTAAAGCTTTGGTATAGGAGAAAGCTAGGCTATGGGTTAACGGCTGCTTCAAAGCAATGGGTGCTGAGAAGAAGAGCTCGACTTCTACACCATCTTTCCACTAATGCCGATCCAAGATCAGAGGTTAGGCTATTTTATTTTATTTTATTTTTCTTTTAAATTTTATGTATTTAAATTTTGAAATTTTAATTAATATAAATTTTATTTTATGTTTTTTAATTTTAGCTCTTTATTTTTATTGCAATTTAATTTTTGTATTTTAATTATTGTTCAAGTAGATGCTAAGATCTAACTAGTAGATCTTAGTACCAAGTTTAAATTTCTGCACCCTTTAACTTTCGCATTCTGACTTAACTTTTAATTTCGAAATTCTTTTCTTTTCTTTTTCTTTTAAAAAATCAAAGATTTTAATTCTAAAAATACTACCTTTCCTGTGGATTCGACTCGACTCTCTGCTATCTACATATTTTTATTTATTTTAAGAAGTCAGATTAAACTGATAAACATGGTGTTTTAACAACAACATCACATCCCTATCAAGGGGCATGCATGAACATCAGGGAGAGGAGATCTCACACGCAAAATAAAGAAAAATGGGTGTGGGCTAAGGTGGTGCAAGGTTAGGGAGTCCTAGTCACACTAGGACTCCTATTTTAACTTGGTCAAACAAGGTCTTTTAACCAAATAAAATCAAGAGTAAACCAACTCAATTAATTAAGGCCCTACTCCATTTAAAGGATTAATTAAATTACATTAAATCAGATTTAATTTTAATTTAATTTTTTAATCAAATTAGAAAATTGGATTGACCCGAGTCCTAGTTAGACTAGACTAGTTCTACCTTGTACTCGACTTATCTAATAAGTCAATTGAACTTGATCCAATCAAGCCCAAACTAAATCTAATTAAATCATATTTAATTAGATTTAATCTCAGCCCTCTAGCTTAATCAAATTAAGCTAATTAATAATCTAATTGCTAATCGATCCTCCTATAACACTTGCACTAGGTTAAACACCAATCGTATTGATTGTTTATTCCTAGAACGATTCTTAATCGTTGATCAACCATCCGATCAGATCATGAGCTCTAATGTATGTGACCTCATAGGTCTGAACCTAAGTTGATAGCATAGGAATGAATTCCTGTACCAATCGAAGTGACCATCTAGCAATGGTACCCGATGGTCGAATGTATAGAACAACATCCTTAGAACCCATGTGGACATCATTTTTATATAATTCATCCTTTTGACCAAAATGCTCATAGGACAACTCAAAGTTCAACTGTCAACTGTGATCAGGATGTTCACATTGTATTTTAAAATATCAAATCCATCTGATGCATTTGTAAGCGCACCAACTGGCATCACCTCTTCCTTATACCAATTGATGTTCCATGATATCGCTCGAACGCCAATCATCCTTGGCATCACAAGTCCCGATACAATATTATGGAAGTCTCTGATCTTTAGCATGGACCTAAGGGAATCTATGACATTCTCTATGGGCATCAAACCATCGATCCTCCACCTAGATCTGTGATGGGGTGCCTCCCTCTTTGGGCTTGAGGGAGACGCCCCCTTCTCTAGGCTTTCTTCAAGAACCCTAAGGCGGAAAGTCTAGAGAGAAGGGAATAAGAGAGTTGAGGAAGAAAAGGCCTGTATTGATTCCAACCTTAAAAATCCTAATACAACCTATGTATTTATACATAGCCATTAGGCCGGACTAAAAAACTCTTCGGCTAATCCAATACATGAAAGCACTCACCGAGCCCATGTACACCCATGTCTCCCATACTCCCATCCTCTGGATCTAGACCCGATCCATACATGAATTAGCCACCTTAAGACCTCTCAAACCAGACCTTAAGACCCTTACGATCAACCCTGACCCTAGCCCAAAATAGACTCTCGCATAACTCTGCCCGCGCATTGAGTCGGCTCAGTCTTAGCACTGAGCTAACTAAGTTCTACTAGGTCAGCTTAGTCTGAAATTGAGCTGACCCAATTCTATGCCATGCCAGCAGTCCCAAATCCATATTTCTCTATTTTGCCTATGTACTGAGACTTAGCCGACCTAGTTTTGGACTGAGCTAGCAAACTTGCAGAAAATTCTTTTTCTGCAGCCTTCAAGCTCCAGCTTTGGTTCCTTGCTCCACCTTGTATCCCAAATCTTCGAAGCACCAACCAAGTCCCTTGAGGCCCTCAATACTTGAACCTCAAGCCCATGAAGAGCTACATGCCGCCTCTATCCTAGGACAACTCCTATCCCAGCTCTGGACCATGCCTATCCTAGCCTCCCCGGAGCCCTCACCCTGGCTCCACCTATGGCCTTCCAAGGTTTGGGAGTACCATAAATCCTCACAATCTCCACCTTGGTGCTCTCAAGCCTTGGCAAACCCCTTGACAATGACCTGCTACATGATCCCGTTGTCCCTACGCACTCGACAGCCCCGTTATGTAATCATCGCCTCCACCAATCCTCTTCAGCTGTTGTGGACAATTAAGGCCTTTGGGAAGACCGCCTCCACCATTGAAGACCATGGCTTACACCTCTGCACCACCATGAAATTATAGGATCCCTTCTGCTTAGTAGCTGCATCACTTTTTCTAGACTTTCCTAGAGAACCCACAACATTCCTATACCAGCACTCGCTACAAACCCTGACATGATCTCCTCAGAACTATGCCTATCCTCCTGCACAGTTGCTCTAGCATTGGTGCTAGGATATCGATCCTCTCGCACCCCTCTGCTCTGAACTCATGTCAAATTTCTTTCCAATTATGAAGCCACCTCTCCGAAGCTCCACCTATATCTGAAGTCTATTTGATGCCATAGAAGCCAACTCTATCATCAAGTCCCTCGAGGCCAACCACTCAACGCTGTACTGTTGAGCCTACCACTACACCTCGAACATCATCACTATCCCTTCGAATCCTCCATACTTCATGGATCCCTTCTAAGCCATCTCAGATACCTCCACAACCCATGGGCACCTCCAAAACCCAAGAGCTCATCCAACTCTTTTGAATCCAGCGACTGAACCCTAGGAAATTTCACCCTAGTCCTTCTCTTCTGTCCCTATACCAGCCATCATTTCAATTGCGCCCAGAGAACCATCCTCCACCTGAACTACGACTCTCCTTGGTGTCCCTATAAAAGAAATCTGATCCATGATACTCCCAACTACTTGAAACCTCCTGGCACTCCTTGAAACCTCCTGGCTCTCCCTGAGACCTGCTTCCAATCTCCTTGAGAAGCCCTTGACACCATCTGCTGAGATACACTCATTGGCTGCTGCACCACCGAGCCTCTCTCAGCCCCTGTGCCTCTAGGATAGCACTCCTACAACACTCCAGCGCTCCCTGACTCGTCTTTAAGCTACTCTACAGCCGCCCAGTCCTAACCTACTGGACCTCCATGGATCATCCATTGTCATCACTCTCAAGGCTTCATAAATTCATGCTCTGGTCGAACCGCTGAATTCATCTTTGACTACTTTCCGCCTTCCAGACACCAAAGGACGTATAGTCACTTCTTTAGCCTTCCTTCAATCATTATCCCTTGAAAAACCTCTCTTCAACAGCTCTACACTACCCATCTTCCTAGAGAACCCTGATGCTCTCTGCTGAGATACCTCTCTCAACTGCTGCATTGCTGAGCCTCTCTTAGCCCTGCATCTTCAGGGAAGTGCTACTACGGCACTCCAGCGCTCCCTGCTTATCACATAACCATCATAAACCCCAAACTTTTCACCATGACCGATCAACAAATTATGCAGCAAATCCTTCCACCCTAAGAAAATCCCTTTCCGTTAATCCTCTCAACCTCTACCTTCAACCCGTTGCTCCTGATTGGCCAAACCATAATAATAACAAAGATAGATTTAAGACATACCGTGGAATTCTTACGTAGATTTCTGATTTTACCTTATATGACTTCTCCTTTTCTTCCCATTAGGCTCTGATATTAGATGTAAGTGCACCAACTGGCATCATCTCTCCCTGATACCAATTGATGTTCCATGATATCACTAGAACGCCAATCATCCTTGACATCACAAGCCTCGATACCTTGTTATGGAAGCCCCTGATCTTTAGCACGGACTTGAAAGAACCTGTGATGTTCTCTATGGGCAGTAAACCATCGATCCTCCACCTAGATCTATGATGGGGCACCTCTCTCCTTGGGCTTGAGGGAGATGCCCCCCTTCTCTAGGCCTTCTTCAAGAACCCTAGGGCAGTAAGTCTAGAGAGAAGAGAAGAAGAGAGTTGAGGGAGAAAAGGTCTGTATTGATTCCAATCTTGAAAACCCTAATACAACCTATGTATTTACACATAGCCATTAGACCCGACCAAAAAACTCCCAAGCTAACCCAATTAATGAAAGCACTCACCGAGCCCATGTACACCCATGTCTTCCATGCTCTCATCCTCCAGATCTAGATCCAACCCATACATGAATTAGCCATCTTAAGATCTCTCAAACCAGGCCTTAAGACACATAGGATCAACCCAGACCCTAGCCTAAAATAGACCCTTATATAACTCTGCCCGTGCTCTGAGCCGACTCAGTCTCAACACTGAGCCAGCAAAGTTCTACTGGGTCAGCTCAGTCTGAAACTAAGCTGGCCCAGTTCTGTGCCATGCCAGCAGTCCCAAGTGTGCAGCTCTCTATTTTGCCTATGCACCGAGCCTTAGCCGACCAAGTTTTTGACTGAGCCAGCTAACCTGCAGAAAATTCTTTTTCTATAGCTTTCAAGCTCTAGCTTTGGTTTCTTGCTCCACCTTGTGTCCCAGATCTCCGAAGCACCAACCAAGCCCCTTGAGACCCTCAATACCTGAACCTTAAGCCCATGAAGAGCTACATTGCACCTCCACCCTAGGATAATACCTATCCTAACCCTAGAACCACACCTATCCTAGCCTCCCCAGAGCCCTCACCCTAGCTCCACCCATGGCCTCCCAAGGCTTGGGAGCACCATAAATTCTCATAGGATTATCCTGGTTATGGTTTTGCTATACTGAAATATAGTTATACATTCTTCTTTAACTCTTGGAGTGGTTAATCCCATCTTGATCACACTCTAGCTTCGTAAGTACTTGATGAAGGAACTAGATCTAGGGTTTCATAGGTAGATCTTGAAACTTTTTCAAGATCTTACAGCAGAAGACTTAAATAAAGCTAAAATTTATTTAAATAATCATATAAATACCTAGATCTCAGATCTATTACATGATTAAGGTATGATATTAAATTAAAAATTAAAATCAAATAGGAAAGAAAAATGTTAATCAAATCAACCTAGATCTATACTACATCAAATGCAGGTATGAAGTTTATAGATTAGATCTATTATCTGAGCAAGTTTAGATATTCTAACTTACTGAACTAGGCTTGAGGATGAAGTCATGAGCCGCATACATGTCCGACCTCTAGGAGTCATCTACACGAGCCTACGATCTCTGATCTGAAGTCCGATGCAGAAAATCAGCACAGCATGCTAGTACTGCATTGATCCTTCTTCGACAGTCGATCCGATGCTACCTTCTTCAAAATTTGAACTCTCTAAAATATGAGAAAAAAGATGAGAGTTTGATGATCTGAGACTCTCTCAAAAAAACTCAAAAGAAAGAATGAGAGATTGAAAAGACAATAGCCCTAGAAGAAGACCCTCTTCTTCTTCTCTTTTCTCTCACCTAGACACCTAGTTTGGTGCCTATGGAACCCCCATGCCCAAGGACCCTCTTTCTCTGATTTTTGTACACCCCAAATCTCTCTCAAAGCTCTATATTCTATAAAAAAGTTAGAATTAAATTCATCTAATAAATGAGAAAAAGGAAGAGTCCAATTTAGGTCAAATTCCTAGACTAGGAATATCCAAACATGGGAACTTGTTGGGCGCCTCATCCACAATTTTTGGCATGGACCAGAAAGGAAGGGTGCACAAAAATGAAGATTATTTTCATGAAATAAGAGAGGAATTAATTAAAAGAGGGGGTGGCACTCAAGGGAAGATGTTTTGGTCAACAAGGATTTTATCTCATAGAATCCTAAGGAAAATCAATTCCTTCTTTGACTTGATCTTCCACTTAACTTCAAAATATAACTTGGAGGGAGAGAGGGGGCATGAAAATTAGGAAGAAAAGGATTTTGGACAAAAAAATTTAAAAAATAGATATGAAGGGCATTGGGACCAAGGTGGCATAAGGAGATAGGGAGTCCTAGTCACACTAGGACTCCTATTTTGACTTGGTCAAACAAGATCTTTTAACCAAATAAAATCAAGATTAAACCAATCCAATTAAATAAAGCCCTAACCCATTTAAGGACTTAATTAAATTAAATTAAATTAGATTTAATTTTGATTTATTTTCTAATTAAATTAGAAAATTGGGTTAATCCGAGTCCTAGTTAGACTAGGACTAGTTCTTCTTTGCACTTAGCTTATCCAATAAACCAATCGAACTTGATCAAATCAAGTCCAAAATAAATATAATTAAATCATATTTAATTAAACTTAATCTCAGCCTATTGGCTTAATCAAATTAAATCAATTAGCAATTCAATTAGTAATCGATCCTCCTACAATACTTGCACTAGGTTAAACAACAATCGTATTGATTGTTTAATCCTAGATTGAATCTTAATGGTTGATCAACTATCTGATCAGATTATAAGCTCTAATATGTATGTCCTCATAGGTCTGAACCTAAGTAGATAGTATAGAAATAAATTTTTGTACCAATTGAAGTGACCATTTAGCAATGATATCTGACGGTCGGATAGGTCGAAGGTATAGAACACCATCCTTAGAATCCATGCAGATATGGTTTCCATATAATTCATCCTCTTGACCACAATGCTCGTAGGATACATTAAAGTTCAACTGTCAACTCTGATCAGGTTGTCCACATTGTATTTCAAAATATCAAATCTATCTGATGGATTATCCTGACCAAGGTTTTGCTATATTGAAATATAGTGATACATTCTTCTCCAACTCTTGGAGTGGTCAATTCCATCTTGATCACACTCCAACTTCATAAGTATTTGACTGTGCCCAGAAGCCTTCCATTGTTAAATTAGAAATTCAGTTAGTCCGGTACTGAAGCATAGTGAGTTGCTTGCAATGTTAGATATGTGTGCCCTAGAAGCCAGAATTGGCTGACACTTGTAATACACTTCTAGGGGCAAAATTATATTTTTGATTATAAATAATAAAATAGGTTATTTTCTATCATAAATATGTATTTAGTGTCTGTGATACATCCCTTGAGTTAATGATAATGTTAATTCATATTTTCAAGAGTTGAAAATTTAAGACATAAATTTTCGTTATTAACTCATAAAATGCTTCCGACCGTAGGATCATCATGAGGATGATGATTGATCTAGAAGGTTGGTGTACAATCACTTCTTTATAGTAGATGAGTCTTGAGTCTATGGTGTAGAGACACTAGAGCAAGAGTACAAAAACTTGTTAGAGAATGAGAGCACTGAGCGTGACCACCTCGAGCAGTCATAAGAAAGTCTACCTTCTCGTCGATGACTGGCTCGAAGCTGTAGTGGTATGTCTGATTTTTTGACCTAAGGTACATCGGTAGTTCACCTTGAGGGTGTTATAGTTTGACTACACCATGACTCGATCTCCTGGTCATTCAGAATCTTGAGATGTATGTTGGCTATAGCATGTTCATTGTAGGAATTGGATTGCACCAAGAGGAAACCTATCTACCTTAGAAGATGAGGAGCAGCCTTATGATGATCATGAGAATCAAGTCCATAAGCCCATGGCCATGGCAGAGTGAAATAATAGAAAGAAGTTCTATTAAGGTTTTCACATCGGACATGAGTCAAATGATTAAATCATATGACAGAAATTAGGGTTGGACGAGTTCACGTTAACCCTAATCTAATCGGGGCTCAAGATAGAAGAACCTAATCACACAGGTAGCTGCACTGAGAGGTTCATTTTTATTTTTGATGGGTTGCCACCATATACTATTAGGTGTCACTAGTAGATTTTGAGAGCAATTAGAATGAGTTAGATGATCGATCATTATAGTTGTCTGAAGCAGAAAAATTTGGATCCATTGGAAGGTGTTTCGATGATGATGATGATAGAGATCATGACATATCCCATTACCATATAGAACTGAACCTAACTGGATTACACAAACAAGAATTTAGATTTGGATATCATTAATTAGACTAATCCAGTTCAATTGATTTAAATTAAATTCAATTAGGTTCAAGAAAATCATGCTAGCATACGATTGAGCCTAACATTCTTCTTCTACAATCATTAAAAGTTGTCTCGACTGAGCCAAATGAGTTTGTGCTCAGTCAGGTACCTTTACTTGATCTGACTAGAGCTTCTTTAGATCAGAAAAGGATTATCTTAATTTATGAGATAAATTTAAGATAACACCTGCCATTTTTCATCACCTGCTAATTCTTATCTTTTGACTTTGGTCAAATGTTGACCTTTGACACTTACACATCTGCCTATGTGTCATGCATCCATAGTAGAATTATTTTGGACTAGTCAATCTACTAAAAAGTAGGTGGACCATGGGTGCACACCTAGGGAGGTGTGTGCCCATGGATAGAGGTGCCTGGAGTCCCATACAAATGGGACTCTAGTTACTTCGGGATATCTACTTAGGTGGTTCCAAGGAATAGACTTTGACCGGTCTTAGATGCCATCTAAGGATGATTAAGAGGGGCGCTCATCTGATTGGATAGGGTGATGTCTTCTCACCAATCAGATTTAGATCTGATTGCATGAAGCGACGTGATTGGTCGGGATGATGTGGCACTGCATGGCGCAGCAGGGTCTATAAAAATCCTATCTACGCCAAGCTTTAGTGAATATCTTCAATAGCCCATGCCACAAGGCTGCCCCTCTTCTTCGTCCATGCCATCTTTAGGTCTCCTCTCTCCTCTCCATGCCCAAGGGGATTTGGGCTCCAATTTGGTGCAATCCAAGCAAGAGAAAGGTGACGAGGAAGGAAGAATGTAGCACTGCTGCAAGAGACGATTCTAGATCTTCAGAAGAAGTTTTAAAGATTCTCCAAATTAGATCCAGATATAATATTTGGAGAGGTGATAAGAAAGTAGAAGATCTTCAGATTCAATCCAAGTGGATACCGATAGAAGCCATGCACTTGCGTGGCTAGATCCAGAACCTCAGACAATTAGCAGGATCATCATAGGATAATCTGATTACCCAACAAAAGGTACAAAATTAAATCAGATTTAATTTACTTTTATTTTATTTTATTAGATATATAAAATTAGATTTGAAATATCTTAGATCTAATTTAGATTTAAAAGAGAAATTTTTAAAATATCTCTCTTGATCCAATCAGATCTGAACGAACCTGACCCAAAAAATTTGGTTTTTTTTCTTCAACTGGTATCAAAACCAGGTTCTTATAAATAATTTAGATCTAATTTTAATTTATTTTTGATATAATAATTAGATGATTTTAGATGTCACATGAGATGTGATTATATCTAAAATTAAAAAAATTAAAATTAAATAATTTAGATCTAAGTTTTATAAGATGCATGACTAGTTGTAAAATAAAATTATTCTATACATAGTCTTGCATGATCATAATTTAATTTGATCAAGTTATAATTTTAGATTAATTTATTTATTATTTTATAATATTATAAATATTATAATATGATCTAAAAAATAGTAAATAAAATTATTTAATTTTTTTGATTCATATGAGATACGATGAATGCATGTTTAGACTAGTTGTAGAATAGTTCTACATAATTATCTAGAATAGAATTTATTTTGATGTAATTAATTTAAATTTAATTTTTTAGATAATTATGAGATAATTCAGATCTAAAAACATGCATGATATGATACATGAGATGCATGCAAAATATGTTTAAAGTTAGATCAATTTTTATATATAAGATATATAATGTAGATCTAACTAGTTTTATAGTCTTATACTTTTTATTAAGGCATTCCCCTTGACCGTCCGATCATAAGAATAAAGTAGGGTTTAAATACCCTTTTCTCCCATTTGATGGGGTGCTCTTATGATGTGTAGGGATGCTGCACGTTCGTCCTTAATCAGAAATCAAGAACTTATTTTCTATAAAACCCTAGATCCTGAAACCTTAGGATTTTATTTACATATTTTGTTTATGAACCCTAAACTTAATTAAGAATTAAGATTATGAAATATGTTAAGACTAAAATTGAGAATTTTAGATCTAAGACATATTCATAAAATTGGGTTTGGGCTTGGGTAGCTCAATTAGGTCTATGTGGTTGATCAAACCAAATCGAGAGTTGGTTAGAAGGGATCAACAGTGCTTAAATTGACCAGCCTAATAGGATTAAGTCTGGATCAAGATCAAGTCACATGATTGATCAATCAAGCTAAGACCTAATTAGGCTCAGTGGTTAGAGTCTGGATTGTAGACTAATCTGATTGGTTCTGGCTCAATAATTTGGTGTCTAAGGTAAGTTTGGCAGATATGATCGACTAATTTTTAATTGGGAGCTACTCAACTCGAATGAATTCTTATCGAGTTAATGGCATATCCCTTCCATCGGTCTCTCTTATTTGGCCATATTTATTGGCTCAGTCCTAATCTGAGGTAGTCAATAATCCGAGCTAACCCATGCCACTATGTTAGTCATAATGGTTATGACTGTGTCAAGTATAGTTTAATGAGACCTAAATCAAATCTCCCTAAGAAAAGATTAAGTCTAAGGTCTTCCACCATTGTAGATGCGTGGGCCCTTCCCAGGGTTGATTCTTCTCGATCGGTTACAGTGATTCAATTGCATCGAAAAGATGCAACCATATCTCTTAGGCATTGGATGCTAAGGGTTGGAGGATGGATTGGGCTCAATATTTTGAATACAGTGAGAGATTCAATTAGAAATCCAACCTGCACAAATGGTGGGTCTAACTTAACTAAGGAGTGGATCAATATTTTGGGCACGATGAGATTCATGAATTAGAGACCAAGTTTGGGTGCACCATGATTAGAGAATCATAGAACAAGAGTTGTTCACTCATTGGCTAACCCATCACCAATAACTATTAGGTGAGGTGATGAGTCAGTTAGTGGGACCGCACTACCCACTAGAAATCATTAATCGTGAAGATTTTTAAATCTCTACAAAGGGAGTGTAGGGATCCAAGAAAATAGTTGAAGCTAATTTGTTTAAAAATAAAACTCCTAAATAAATTGGTCAAGTCTTAATTACAATATCTAACTAGAAACTTTGACTCTCTACAGAAAAATGTCTACATCCGACTCACTAGCATGAATCCTAGACACACATAGACTGACTAGACCCAGTTACAAGGATTGGCTCTGAAACTTCAAAATTATTTTGGATTCCAAGAAGTTAACTCTTGTATTAAACCAAAACCCTCCCACCTTACCAGCTCGTCCATCCACTAAAAAGAGAGTGTCTCTTGACAAGTGGATGGACGAAGATAACAAGGCCAGATACTACATGTTGGGCTCGATGTCTGATGAGCTTCAGCACCAACATGAAGATATCAAGATTGCTCGCCAAATATTGGCTCACCTACAAGAGATGTTTGGTGAACAGAGTCACGCAGTCAAGTATCAAGTCACAAAATGACTATTCAAGGCTAAAATGTGCGATGGGCAGTCAGTCCAAGATCATTGTCTGATGATGATCAAGGATTTAAAAGAGCTTGAGAAGCTTGGAGTGAAGTTGGATCTGGATCTGCAGAAGTATATAATTCTGTAATCTTTGGCTAATGCATATGGGCAGTTCATCATGAACTACCATATGCGTAAACTTTAAAATTTTCTAGCAAAAATTTTGAACATACCGGTTACTGCTGAGCTTTCTATGAAAGGTTCTAAAGGCTTAGTGCTTGCTATGAAATGGACTTCTTCCAAGAGAAAATCTTTTGGAAAGAAGAAGTCTGTGAAAAAGTAAAATGTGGAAGAAAAAAAGAAGAAAAGACAGAGCTGATGTAGAAGGCCGCTGACAAAGAAAAGTATTTTCATTGCAATAATGATGGCCACTGAAAGCAGAACTGCCCTACTTACTTGGCCATCCTAAAAAATAAGAAGACAGGTCCTTCTGGAGGTATGCTCGTTATTGAGTCTAACCTTATGATTTCTTCTGCATCTAGTTGGATGCTTGACTCTGGTTCTAGTGCTCATTTGTGCACTTCCATGCAAGGTCTTGAGAATAGTAGGAGGCTGAGGGATGGTGACATGATCTTACACATCGAAAATAGAGCAAGAGTTGCTGCCATGGTCGTGGAAACATATCCTCTTCGAATACCATCTGATTTAGACTTAGTATTAAAAGATTGTTATTATGTGCCTGCAGCAAGCAGAAATTTGATTTCTATTTTATGCCTAGCACTAGAAGGCTATGTAATTAGTTTTCTTAAGGACCATTGTAACATTCTTTGTGAAAGAAATAAAATTACAAGTGGTTTTCTTATTAATAGCTTTTACCAGTTACATATTGATGTATCTATTTTTAATATCAAGCAAAATATGAATGCCATGAAATGACCTAAGGATAGTCCAAAAGATAGGTATCTATGGCACCTAAGACTAGGTCATATAGCAGAAGATAGAATTAACAAATTGGAGAAAATTGAGCTATTGAGTCTGTTGACTTTCAAGTCATATCCAATTTATGAATCTTGTCTTCATGGCAAAAGGACTAAGCTCTCTTTTATAGGACATGGGGAAAGGGCCACGGATCTTCTTGCCCTAGTACATACTGATGTGTCCAGTCCATTTGATGGAATGGCTAGAGGCAACTTTGTCTACTTCATAACCCTTACCGATGATTTAAAAAGCTCAAGAAATTCAAACATGAAGTAGAAAAGCAAACTGAAAAACCTATTAAGGTTCTTTGATTAGATCGTGGAGGTGAATACCTTAGTCAAAAATTTTTGAACTATCTGAAGAAAAATGGCATAGTCTCTCAATAGACTCCACCTGGAATACCTCAACTCAATAGAGTTTTAGAATGGAGGAACTGGACCCTATTAGATACGATCCGATCCATGATGAGCTTCATAGACCTTTCTGATTTTCTTTGAGGACACTGTTTGTTAACTACAATATACTTACTAAATAGGGTTCCTTCTAAAATCGTTCCTACCACACCTTATGAGATATGGCATGGTAAGAAACTAAGTTTGAGTCATCTCAGAATTTGGGGTTGTTCGGCTCATGTCAAAAGACAACAAGCGGACAAGTTAGACTTTAGGTCCTTTAGAGCTCAATTTATAGGATATCCTAAAGAGTCATTAGGATATTATTTCTATATTTTAGAAGATCATAATGTGATTGTGAGTCAACATACCATCTTTCTTGAAAAATAGTTTATTTAAGATAGCGGCATTGAAAAGCAGATCAAGCTCGATGAGAAAGTCTCACAAGAGCAACCAGCTAAGGACCAAATAGAACCAAATTAGGTTGAGCCAACACAATCACTACCTCCTCCACCTCGAAGATCAGAAAGGATTTTTCATCCTCCTGAGAGGTACTTAGGTACTATTTCAGAGGAAATGTTCCTCGTAGGTAATGGGGTTCATGGTGATGATCCCAAAACCTATAACAAGACGATATCGGATATCGACTTTGAAAAATGGTTAGAGGCAATGAAGTCAGAAATTGACTTGATGCACTCAAACCAAGTCTGGATCTTGGTAGATCTACCCAAAGGTATGGTACTTATTAGGTGTAAATAGATCTACAAGAGAAAGATTGGTGCTGATGAAAATGTGGAGACATTCAAAGCTAGATTAGTGGCAAAAGGATATAGTCAACACAAAGGTATTGACTATTAAGATACCTTTTCATCAGTAGCTATGCTAAAATTCAATTGCACATTGCTTGCTACTGCAGCCTATTTCGATTATGAAATATGGTAAATGGACGTAAAAATGATATTCTTAAATGGATATCTTAAGGAAGATATCTATATGGAATAGCCGCTAGGTTTCACATCCAGTGATACTGATCATATGGTATGAAAACTACAAAGGTCCATATATGGACTTAAGCAAGCATCTCGGAGTTGGAATACTTATTTCAATGATGTGATCAAATTATTTAGTTCCATTAAGAACGAGGAAAAATCATGTATTTTCAATAAGGTCAGTGGGAGCGCTGTTGTCTTCCTTGTATTGTACATGGATGATATCCTCCTTATTAAAAATAATATTCCCATGTTGACCATAGTTAAAATATGGTTATCCAAAGAATTCTTCATGAAAGACCTAGGAGAAGCATCCTTTATTCTAGGAATTAAGGTTTATAGAGATAGACCGAATAGGATGCTAGGACTTTTATAGAAGATGTACATAAAGGAAGTGCTAAAGAGGTTTAGCATGAAAAACTCTAAGAGGATTTGGTATCCTTCAGACATGGCATTCATCTTTCCAAGAAGATGTGCCCTAGCACACCTGAGAAAATAGGATGCATGAGCAAGATCCCTTATGCTTCAGCAATAGGAAGCCTCATGTATGCCATGTTATGTACACAACCTGATATAGCCCATGCTGTGAGTGTCATAAGCAGATATCAGTCAAATCCAGATGAAGAACACTGAACTTCTATGAAATGTATTCTTAAGTACTTAAGAAGAACTAAGGATATGCTGTTGGTTTTTGGTAATAGATAACTCCAAGTTCAGGGATATACAAACTTCGATTTTATGTCTGATTTAGATGATCAAAAGTCGACATCTGGGAGTTTGTTTGTGTGTAATGATGGAGCTATCAGTTGAAAGAGTTTCAAGCAAACAGTGATAGCAGATTCCACCATGGAAGCAGAATACATCACAGCATCAGAAGTTGCGAAGGAGGCATTCTGGTACAACAAGTTTGTCACAGAGATCAGAGTGATGCCATCAGATGCCATTCCTCTATACTGTGACAACAATGGCGTCATAGCCCTTGCTAAGGAGTTGAGGTCTCACCAAAAATCCAAGCACATCGAGCGGCGATACCACCTCATCCGTGATTACCTCGAGAAGGGTTACGTTGAGGTCAAGAGAGTCGACTCCGCAGACAATGTGGTAAACCCACTCAAAAAGCTGTTGGGCCAACAGAAGATCGAAGCCCACCTTGAGAAGATGGGACTTAGATTTATAGCCAATTGGCTTTAGGTCAAGTGGGAGTTTGTTAGATATGTGTGCCCTAGAAGTTAGAAATGGCTGACACTTGTAATACACTTCTAGGGGCAAAATTATAATTTTGACTATAAATATTAAAATAGGTTATTTTCTATCATAAATGTGTATTTAGTATCTATGATACATCCCTTGAGTTAATGGTAATGATAATTCATATTTTTAAGAGTTGAAAATTTAAGACATGAATTTTCATTATTAACTCATAAAATGCTCACGATCGTAGGATCATCACGAGGATGGTGATTGATTCGAAAGGTTGGTGTACAATTACTTTTTTATAGTAGATGAGTCTTGAGTTTATGGTGTAGAGACACTGGAGTGAGAGTACAAGTACTCGTTAGAGAATGAGGGCACTGAGCATGACCACCTTGAGCAGTCATAAGGAAGTCTACGTTCTCGTTGATGACTGGCTCGAAGCTGCAGTGGTGTGTCTGCTTCTTCGATCTGAGGTGCATCGGTAGTTCATCTTAGGGGTGTTATAGTTTGACTACACTATGACTCGATCTCCTAGCCATTCAGAATCCTAAGGTGTATGTTGGCTATAGGATGTTCATTGTAGGAATTGGATTGCACCAAGAGGGAATCTATCTACCTTGGTAGATGAGAAGCAGCCCTATGATGATCATGAGAATCAAGTCCATAAGCCTATGGCCATGGCAGAGTAAAATAATAGAAAGAGTTTCTATTAAGGTTTTCACATCAGACTTTAATCAAATGATTAAATCATATGATAGAAATTAGGGTTGGATGAGTTCACCTTAACCCTAATTTGATCGGGGCTCAAGATAGAAGAACTTAATCATACAGGTAGCTACATTGAGAGGTTCATTTTTAGTTTTGATGGATTGCCACCATATACTACTAGGTGTCACTGGTGGATTTTGGGAGCAATTAGAATGATTTGGATGATTGATCATTCTAGTTGTCTGAAGTAGAAAGTTTTGATTCATCAGAAGGTGTTTCAATGATGATGATGATAGAGATCACGATATATTCCATTACCATATAGAACTGAACCTAATTGAATCACACAAATAAGGGTTTGGATCTATATATCATCAATTGGACTAACCTAATTCAATTGATTTGAATTAGATTCAATTAGGTTCAAGAAAATCGTGCTAGCACATGATTGAGCCTAACGTTCTCCTTCTACAATCATTAAATGTTATCTCAACTGAGCCAAATGAGTTTGTGCTCAATCAGGTACCTTTACATGGTCTGATTGGAGCTTGTCTAGGTCAGAAAAGGATTGTCTTAATTTATAAGATAAATTTGAGACAATACCTAATATTTTTCATCACCTGCTAATTCCTGTCTTTTGACTTTGGTTAAACGTTGACCTTTGATACTTAGACATCTACCCATGTTTCATGCACCCATAGGAGATTTATTTTGGACCAGTCAACCTGCTAAAAACTAGGTGGACCATGGGTGCATGACTAGGGAGGCATGCGCCCATGGATAGAGGCGCCTGGAGTCCCATACAAATGGGACTCCAGTTACTTCGGGGTATCTACTTAGGTGGTGCTAAGGAATAGACTTTGACCAGTCTTAGGCACCATCTAAGGATGATTAAGAGGGGATCTCATCTGATTGGATCAGGTGATGTTATCCCACCAATCAGATTTAAATATGATTGCACAAAGCAACGTGATTGGCTGGGATGATGTGGCACTGCATGGCACAGCAGGGTCTATAAAAATCCTATCTGCGCTAAGCTTTAGTGAAGATCTTCAATAGCCCATGCCACAAGGCTACCCCTCTCCCTCCTCCATGCCATCTTTAGGTCCCCTCTCTCCTCTCCATGCCCAAGGGAATTTGGGCTCCAGTTTGGTGCCATCTAGGCAAGAGAAAGGTGATGAGAAAAGAAGAAGGCAGCACTGCTGCAAGAGACAATTCCAGATATTCAAAAGAAGTTTTGAAGATTTTTTAAATCAAATTCAGATTTGATATTTGGAGAGATGATAAAGAAGGAGAAGATCTTCAGATTCAACCCAAGTGAATATCGATAGAGGCTAGGCACTTGCGTGGCTAGGTTTAGAACCTCTAGCAATCAGTAGGATCATCACAGGATAATCTGATTACCCAACAAAAGGTACAAAATTAAATTAAATTAAATTTATTTTTATTTTATTTTATTAGATCTATAAAATTAGATCTAAAATGTCTCAGATTTGATTTGGATTCAAAAGAGAAATTTTTGAAATATCTCTCTTGATTCAATCAGATCTGAACGAATCTGACCCAAAAAATCTAGTTTTTCCCTTCATGCAAGTCACTGAGGTGATCTCAGGTCTAAGGGATACTTATACCTATATCCCATCAGAGACATTCTCGACAGCAAAATGCTCTGAAGTTGATCACGTTTAATGAAGATGTATCCATACATCTCACCTGTATGCCATACCAGTATCTCCACACACCTTGGTTAAGAGGACAACCAACTTATATGGCATATAGCGACCTATGCTCGATAGATGCTGTCATCCTAATTAATAGCCTATCATTTGATCATGAATAAATTTAAGGATTAATCGATAAATTCTCTCTTTATCGAAACTAAATAGTCCTAAGGACTTCATCACAATAATGAAGTTCATTAGAAGATGTAAACTTATGATGAAAAAAGATGCCAAAATATTTTTCATTAATTAATAAATCAATTACAATATCTCAACTATCAACAAGCTGACGATTGGCTTTGGGACATAATTTTCAATAACTCCTACTTGTCCTAAAGCCACTCAGCACAGTATCTAATATCCATCTTCGACTTATGATTGTCAAACTCCTTGATTGCCATGGCTTTAGTAAAGGGATCGACTAAGTTTTCTTTTTCATCGATCTTCTGAAGGTCGACATCACCCCGATCCACGATCTCATGGACCAAATGAAAGCGGTGCAGGATATGCTTTATTTGCTGGTGTGCCTTCGATTCCTTTGCTTGAGCTATGGCACCAGTGCTGTCGTAGTAGAGCACAACTGGACCATCAATGGAGGATGCTACTCCGAGCTCAATGATGAACTTCCTCAGCCACACAGCTTCCTTTGCTGCATCTGATACTGCCATGTACTCTGCTTTGCAAATAGAGTCAGCCACTGTATGATGTTTGGAATTTTTCTAGTAGATGGCTCCACCATTCAGAGTAAAGATATATCCCGACACACTTTTATTGTCATCATGGTCAGATTGAAAGCTGGAGTATGTAAACCCTACAAGCTTTAGATTTGACTCGCTATAAACCAACCATTGGTCCTTAGTATTTCTCAAATACTTAAGGATGGTTTTAACCACCTTTCAGTGATTTTTTCTAGGGTCAGACTAGTATCTACTCACTACTCCTAGTGAGTATGCCATGTTTGATCTCATACGTATCATTGCATACATAATAGACCCAACTACCGAAGCATATGGAATTCTACTCATACACTCTCTCTTCAGGAGTTGTCGGACAATCTTTCTTAGAGAGAGAAATTCTTTGGCCAATCGAAAGATAGCCCTTTTTAGAATTCTCCATGCTGAACCTCTTCAGCACAGTTTCTATGTACGTGGACTGAGATATACCAAGCATTCTTTTAGATCTATCACTATAGATTTTCATCCCTAGGATGTTGGATGCTTCATCCAAGTCCTTCATGGAGAACTGTGATGATAACCAGTCTTTTATTCCTTGTAGTGCAGGAATATCATTCCCGATTAAGAGAATGTCATCCACGTACAAAATAAGAAATACCACTACTGGACCATTTGCCCAATTGTAAATGCAGGGTTTTTCTTCGTTCTTAACGAAGCCATGCATTTTGATCACTTTATCAAAATGCATGTTCCAACTTTGAGATACTTGCTTCAATCCATAAGTGGATCTCTGAAGCTTGCACACCTTAGACTTATCTATGGATGTGAATCCTTTAGGTTATATCATATACACCTCTTCGGTCAGCCCTCAATTTAGAAAAGCTGTCTTCATATCCATCTACCAGATCTCATAGTCCAGATGGGCAGCAATGGCAAGCATGATCCTAATGGACTTGAGCATTTCTATTAGGAAGGAACATCTCGTCATAGTCAATACCATAACGTTGACAATACCCCTTGGCAACCAGACAGGCTTTATAGGTATCTACCTTTTCGTCTGCGCCCCTCTTTCTTTTGAAGACCCATTTACACCCAATGGGTTTAACCCTTTTAGGTGGGTCAACTAATGTCCATACATCATTCACCTTTATGGAATCCATTTCAGATCTCATGGCTTCTAGCCATTTTTTAGAGTCGAGTCTCTACATCGCATTCATATAAGTGATCGAATCCTTATCATTCTTATCGAGTTTGATGGGATCACCATCCTGGATCAAGAATCCATAATATCTATCCGGATGGTGGGGTACTCTACCAGATCGTCTTGATGGTGCGGGTTCACTAGGCTTCAGATCTGATTTGATCAAATCCGACTTAGGTTAAATATTGTATGTCAGACTTTCTAGCTGTTGAACTTCATCAAGTTCAACCTTAGAGGCAACAGTTTTTTCATCAAGGAACTCCTTTTCCAAAAAGATTGCCCTAAGGCTGACGAACAACTTTTGTTCATCAGCATGGTAGAAATAGTATCCTTTGGTCTCTTTCGGGTATCCTATGAATGTACACTTGTCAGACCTAGATCCAAGTTTGTTTGTAACTAACTGTTTGACATAAGTGGGACATCCCCAAACCCTAAGGTGTGAAAGTGCTGGCTTACACCCTATCCATATCTCATATGGGATTTTAACTACAGACTTACTTAGAACCCTATTTAATAGATAACAAGCCGATTTGAGTGTATATCCCTAGAAGAATATCGGCAAGCTAGCAAATCCCATCATGGATCAGACCATGTCTAATAGAGTTTGAGTCCTCCTTTCAGACACACCATTATGCTGTGGTGTTCTAGGAGGAGTCCATTTGAAGAAAATTCCATTCTCTCCTAGATATGTGAGAAACTTATCAGAAAGGTATTCTCTTCCTCGGTCAGATCGAAGAGTTTTAATACTCTTTTCAATTTATTTTTCTACTTCACTTCAAAATTGTTTGAACATTTCAAAAGAATCCGACTTATGTTTCATCAGATAAACATATCCATATCTGGATAGATCATCTATGAAAGTGATGAAGTAGACATATCAACCTTTGGCACTTGTGCTCATTGGTCCATATGCATCAGTATGTACTAGACCTAAGAGCTCATTGGCTCTCTAACCTTTTTTAGTAAAAGATGACTTGGTCATTTTACCAAGAAGATAGAACTTATAGGTTGAAAGTGATTCACAATCATTAACTTCGAAGATTCTCTCTTGAGTCAACCTATTTATCCTATTCTTGTTTATATAATCTAGCCTATAGTGCCATAAGTAGATATCTGATATACTATCTAAGCTAGGGAGCTTGCTAGTAGAATAGACTACATAAACAGGTTGTGATAACAAATATACAACATTATTCAATTGTCCATAGGAAGCAGTAACACTATTCATAATGATATTATAAACTCATTTCTTTATTGAAATTTCATAATTGTTCATAACCAAAAGACCTACAAAAATGATATTTAAAAAGAAACTAGGATAGAAATGGCAATCACTAAGAACAACGATATGAGATTCAAATATAAGTTTTAAAAATTCTAAAGCTAGAATTGGAACTGGTCTTCTATCTCCAATGTTCAGGAGTCACTCACCTTGCTTGAATCTTCTACTGACCTGCAACCCCTACAATAAATTACAAATATGGTAAGGGCTACTAATATCCAATACCCAGTCAGTAATATCATAAATAGAGAAATTGCAAGGAGTTATCGTATAAATACCTTACCCAGCAATAGCTTGCTTCTTTCTCTACTTGTTCGGATCCAGGGAGGAAATGTACTGAGGATAGTTACTCTTTCAGTGCCCCCATTTCTTGCAAAAGAAGCATTCGGCTTGACTCTTATCGGGCTTAGTCTTTGGGGTTTGAGCCTGCATAGGTGTCCTAGCATGAACATGCACCTTCTTGGCTTTCTTCTTCTTATTCTTCTTTCTTTCCCAAAGGATCAAAAATAAGAAGACGAACCTCCCACTAAGTTCACCTACTCCTTACGGAGTTGGTGATCCTTCTCAATGTTCTGAAGTAACCCCAATAACCCATGGTAGTCCACTTTAGGCTTTGACATTCAATAATGTGTAAGGAATGGGAGATAAGACTTGGGCAGCGAGTTCAGTGTTGCATCTTTTTCATGTTGTTTGTATAAGAGAAAGTCGAGCTTGCTCAAGCGCTCTATCAGCTTGATCATGTATAATACATGATTAGTGACAGAGGCACCATCCCACATTCTGGCATTGAAGATGACACAACTAGTCTTGTGCCTCTCAACATCATCGGGTGTGCCAAAAGAATCCTCCAACACTTAGAGTATTTCATTTGGCTGAGCTATCTCAAACGTATGACTAAATTCATCGCTCATCGCAGTCAGCATAATGCAGTGCACCATGGTTCGATCATTGAGCCACTTCTGATAAGTATCTCTAACTGTTCCACGTGCATTGACAGCTGGCTCCTCAGGTGCAGGATCCATCAGCACATATAGGATCCGTTCATGCTCCAAGACAATCTTTAACTTTTGGTACCAGCTATCGAAGTTGGGTCCCCAGCAACTTATCATTATCTAATAATGATTGGAGTGATACAAAAGTGACCTTGTCTACACAAAGAAAAATCAAAACCTAATTAGTAATTGATTCATTAAACCTAAAGATTTGGACTTTAATCAAAAAGTTTCTTCCACTATTTTATTCAAATTGGTAGCCTCTATCTCCAATTCAAGGAATTACCCTAATTCCTTAATGAGTACTAGAATCCACAAACTGTACACAAGCCCAACTTTGGTTGGCCCACCCATATACATCTAAGGGTAGGTTCATAACCAATTATTTCTTCAAATAATTTTCAGTAATTAAATTTTGTCCTAGGCCTTGATCGGTTGGCTTTAGCCTTCTCAAAAAAGAATCTAGTTAGGTCCAACCATTAATATGACTACTTGGCCCATCCAACCAATGAATGATCAGGCCCAACTTTGGTTGGCCCACTTGACCACCATTTAGAAAGATGTATCCAAGAGATCATATAGTGAATGATAATTCCATCAACCAATAAGCACCAGGCCATTAGGCCTCCAATGATTATCCAACTAATGGACCCATTATCATACACTTTAATGGAAGGCTATGATCCAGTAATCATATAACTATTTCATTTTAGGGACCTAATAATTTTAGAGAATTTATTTATAGAAGTGAGTAGGTCAGATTAACCAGCTTGTCATGATCCTTCCACTAACTTCACCAAGTTAGCTTAATGGAGATCATTAATAGGCTAGTCTAGGAGCACCTAAATCAATCAAACTGATTTACCCAGCTGACATGGGTTAGCTCGAATAGTCAAGTGATCCGATCAAAATATAATCTCACCAAGAGGCAGATAAGTTCGATTAGTGGAAGGGTCTGCCAGACTTGTCTTAGACACCATCAGAAATGGCCAGATAAGCAGGCTGCCAATTAAAAACCGTTGGTCTAGTTTACCTTAGACACCAACTGGTTTAATTAGTTTCAATCAGATCAACCTAACAATTTATGCTAGACCGCATAGCCAAGAATCAAGTCCATCTTGGGTCTTATTAAAGACATGGACTTGACCAACTATAACTATTGTAATTGATATAGAGAATCCTTGACCTAATCTAAGACAATAATTGATTAGATTTAGTCAATTCTCTAATTAAGTCGATTCTTTAATCTAACCTTAGGTCTAACCCAATTAATGGATCTAATCCCCACTAACCCATTTAACCCAATGTGTTATGATTTGTGTCTTAGGATCTTCAATTCACAATCCTAGATCCTAATCAATCAATTTCTTAATTCTCAATTAAGTTTTGGATTGAGGGTTGGGGTTTAGCTTTTCAAAAATGATATTCATGTTTCCAAAATATTTTTATAATATGGTTCTATCAATCAAGTTGCATGTTTGATTCATAATCAATATGCAAGTAAAATAAACATAAAACTACTTTAGATCTAATCTAAATAGGTTCATATAATTGTAACAGTTTTAATAATAATCAATCAAAAATCTTCCTAGATCAAATCTATACATTTATGATGACTAAAATTAGATTAAAATATTTTTAATCAGATCATAAAATCTCTTAGATCTAATCTAAAATTTATGATCAATATTTTAGATCAGCACATACTAGGATAACCTATTCACTGTAGGAGGTAAACCTTACAGCAGGACAACCTTATGACAGTCCATGCAATCTAAAATATTTTATTTTTTTAATTTTTAATTTTAGATTTAATAATTAGATTATAAATTAAATCTAATCTTAGAAATAGTCTAGACATGCATAAAAATCATGTAATAAGAATCTTGCTCTGATACCAATTGAAGGAACCAGATCTAGGATTTCACAAGTAGATCTTGAAACTTTTTCAAGATCTTACAGCAAAAGACTTAAATAAATCTAAAATTTATTTAAATAATCATCTAAATACCTAAATCTCAGATCTATTACATAACTAAGGCAAGACATTAAATTAAAATCAAATAAGAAAGAAAAATGTTGATCAAATCAACCTAGATCTACACTACATCAAATGCAGGTATAAAGTTTATAGATCAGATCTATTACCTGAGCAAGTTTCGACATTCTAACTTGCTGATCCAAGCTTGAGGATGAAGTCACAAGCTGCACACATGTTTGGCCTCTATGAGTCATCCACACGAGCCTACAATCTCTGATCTGAAGTCCGATGCAGGAAATCAGCATAGCATGCTAGTACTATGCTGATCCTTCTTCGACGATCGATCCGATGCTTCCTTCTTTAAAATTTGGACTCTCTAAAATATGAGAAGGAAGATAAGAGTTTGCTGATCTGAGACTCTCTCAAAGAAACTCAAAAGAAGGGAGGAGAGATTGAAAATAAAATAGCCCTAGAAGAAGACCCTCTTCTTCTTCTCTTTTCTCTCACCTAGACACCTAGTTTGGTGCCTATGGAACCCCCACGCCCAAGGACCATCTTCCTATAATTTTTGCACACCTAAAAGCTATCTCAAATCTATATATTTTACAAAAAAATTAGAATAAAATTCATCCAATAAATTGAGAAAAAGAAGAGTCCAAGTTAGGTCAAATTTCTATACTAGGAATATCCAAACATGGGAAGTTGCTGGGGCGCCCAACTCTTGGGCATCTTCTCCACAATTTTTGGCATGGACCAGTAAGGGAGGATGCACAAAAAAAGAGATTATTTTCATGGAATAAGGAAAGAATTAATTAAAAGAGAGGATGTCACTCAAGGGAAGATGTTTTGGTTAACAAGGATTCTATCTCATAGAATCCTAAGAAAAACCAATTCCTCCTTTGACTTGGTCTTCTACCTAACTTACAAATATGACTTGGAGGGAGAGAGGGGGAGTGAAAATCAAGAAGAAAGTAATTTTTAATGAAAAATACCTAAGAAATAGGTATGGAAGGCATTGGGACCAAGGTGGCGCAAGGAGATAGGGAGTGCTAATCACACTAGGACTCCTATTTTGACTTGATCAAACAAGATCTTTTAACCAAATAAAATCAAGATTAAACCAACCTAATTAAATAAGGACCTAATCTATTTAAGAACTTAATTAAATTAGATTAAATAAGATTTAATTTTAATTTATTTTCTAATTAAATTAAAAAATTGGGTTAATCCAAGTCCTAGTTAGACTAGGACTAGTTCTTCCTCACACTTGGCTTATCCAATAAACCAATTGAACTTGATCTAATCAAGCCAAAACTAAATTTAATTAAATCATATTTAATTAGACTTAATCTCAGTCTATTGGCATAATCAAATTAAGTCAATTAGCAATCTAATTGCTAATCGATCCTGTAATACTTGCACTAGGTTAAATACCAATCGTATTGATTGTTTAACCCTAGAATAATTCTTAATCATTGATCAACCATCTGATCAGATTATATGCTCTAATGTGTGTGACCTCATAGGTCCAAATCTAGGTCGGTAGCATAGAAATAAATTTTTATACCAATTAAAGTGATCATCTAGCAATGATATCCGACGATCGGATAAGTCGATGGTGTAGAACACCATCCTTAGAATCCATGCGAATATTATTTTCATATAATTCATCTCTTTGATCAGAATGCTCGTAGGATATGTTAGAGTTCAACTATCAACTCTAATCAGATTGTCTATATGATATTTCAAAATTTTAAATTCATCTGATGGATTACCCTGGCCAAGGTTTTGCTATATTGAAATACAGTGATACATTCTTCTCCAACTCTTGGAGTGGTCAATTCCATCTTGATCACACTCCAACTTTATAAGTACTTGATTATGCCCAGAAGCCTTCCGTTGCTGAATTATAAATTCAGTTAGTCCGGTACCAAAGCACAGTGAGTTGCATGCAAGTCACTGAGGTGATCTCAGGTCTAAGCGATACTTATATCTATATCCCATCAGAGATATTCTTGATAGTAGAATGCTTTAGAGTTGGTCACGTTCAATGATGATGTACCTATACATCTCACCTGTATGCCATACCAGTATCTCCACACACCTTGGTTAAGAGGACAACCAACCTATATGGCATATAATAACTTATGCGTGATAGACGCTGTCATCCTAATTAACAGCCTATGATTTGGTCATGAATAAATTTAAGGACTAATCGATAAATCCTATCTTTATCGAAACTAAATAGTCTTAAGAACTTCATCACAATAATAGAGTTTATTAGAAGGTGTAAACTTGTGATGAAAAAAGATGCCAAAATATTTTTTATTAATTAATAAATTAATTATAATATCCCAACCATCAATAAGCTGATGATTGACTTTGGGACATAATTTTCAATACTTGACTGTGCCCAGAAGCCTTTCGTTACTAAATTAGAAATTCAGTTAGTTCGGTACCAAAGCACAGTGAGTTGCTTTAGGTCACTGAGATGATCTCAGATTAAAGAGGCACTTATACCTATATCCCATTAGAAACATTCTCAACAGCAGAATGCTCTGAAGTTGGTCATGTTCAATGATAATGTACCTATACATCTCACTTACATGCCATATCAATATCTCCACACTCCTTGGTTAAGAGGACAACCAACCTATATGGCATACATTGACCTATGCTCGATAGATGCTGTCGTTCTTATTAATAGCCTATCATTTGGTCGTGAACAAATTTAAGGACTAATCGATAAATTCTCTCTTTATCGAAGCTAAATAGTCCTAAAAACTTTACCACAATAACGAAGTTCATTAAAAGATGAGTACTTATGATGAAAAATATCAAAAATATATTTTATTTATTAATAAATTAATTATAAATATAAAATAGCTCGACCATCAATAGGCTGACGATTGACTTTGGGACATATTTTCCAACACATATAACTGTATATCTTCTATGACCATTTGATACAACCAAGAGATCATCCCCCACCTCACTATCAGCTAATGTACTCAGTGCATCAGATCCACTCTTTTCTTCTTTCTTGTTCTTCCATTGCAAGCAATCATGCCTGAAGTGCCCGATCTCATTGCACTTGTAGCATTTTGCTTTCTTCCTGTTCTTACTCCTTCAGGACTTTAATCACCCCCTTGACTTGCCTCTCTCCTTTGATCTTCTAGGTCTCTCTCCCATGGTGCAGTCCTCTTGGGGAACACCTTCCTTATTCAATTTCTCTTACTGTTTGTTGGTTCGCAATACCGAGACCATATCTTCATACTCTAGGGTCTCCTTACCATAGAGCAGCATCATCACTAATGTATCATAGGACGAGGGCAACGAGCATAACAGAAGCAATAATTTATCTTCTTCCTCCATCTTCACTTCAATATTCAACAACTCGTTGCACATTTGATTGAATTTCTAGATGTGTCCCAACAAATCTCCGCCTTCCTGCATCCGAAGGTTGTACAGTCTTTTCTTCAACATCAACTTATTGCACATATTCTTATCCATATATCTGGTTTGCAACTTCAACCACAAGTCTCTTGGGATGCTCTCCTCTAAAATTGAATAGAGTTCCACATCTGACAAGCATCCTTTGATAATAGAGCAGGCCTTCTTTTCTAGAGACATCCACTGGTGATCAGATATCCCTTCAGGCTTCTCTTCCAATGCCTAATTCAATTTAGCTTGAACTAGAAGATCTTCCACGTGAACTTTTCACATGAAAAAGTTCTCTTTTCCATCGAACTTCTCAAAATCAACCTTCACATTGCTTTTCATGGCTGGATCCAAGCCAAAAAATGCAACATAGATCCAGAAAGATTGAGAAATACCTTGATAGGATCTTGCTGAATTCACAGCACCTGAAGATCTTCAACTTTCAGGCATCTTCTCCTCCTTCCACACAACATGACTTTGATACCACTTGTTATGAATTATTTTGGACCTGTGGAAATCCTTATAACTTCTATCAACTTTGAGGAAGCAAGTTAGAGATGATAGCAAGAAAGATAAATATTAGATGATAAGAAGATGAGATGGTGGTAGAGTGAGAAAGGAAGAAAGGTCGAATTTTAGAAAGAAAAGGAATTCAATTCATTCTCTTCTTGTTATCATCTGATCTTTATCTTTCTTACTATCATCTCCAACTTGCTTTTTCAAAGTTGGTAGAAGGTACAAGGATTTTCATAGGTCATGAAATAATTCATAACAAGTGGTATCAAAGCTAGGTTGTGTGGAAGGATGAAAAGATGTCTAAAAGTTGACGATCCACACTTACCCTTTCATGGAGAACATGTATATGGGTAAGAACATGACAAACAAGCTATGGTTGAAGAAGCAGCAGTATAGTTTATGGATGTCCAAAGGAGGAGATAGTTTTCCACATCCAAAAGTTCAATCAAGTTTGCTCGAATGTTATGAGCCTTGATGTGAAGATTGATGAGGAGGATAGAGCTCCGCTATTATTGTATTCATTGTCAGTAGCATATGATAGTCTCATTACTATTCTAGTGTATGGAAAGAAGAAATTAAACTTTAAGGAAGTGGCTGGAGTTCTCCAATCCAACAAGTAGCGAGAGAGGCTAATTAGAGAAAATCCTAATTCAGAGGTGCTTTCTGTGAATAAGAGACAAAGAAGGCTTAAAGAGAGGACTCGAGATAAATCTAAGGATAGATCAAACTCTCGAAAAAAATTAGAAGGCATGAAAATGTTACAAGTATCATCAACTTGATCATATTAGAAGAAATTGCTCACTTTTGAAGAATGAAAAGGAGAAGGATGCTTCTAAGTGTGGATCAACTAGCAGGAGTGGTGCTCTATCATCTAAAGATAGTGGAGAAGATATACTGATAGTATCAGATGGAGTAACAGAGTTGGACAACCATCGGACACTAGAGTCAACATGTTCCCACTATTATATTGCACATTGGAAGTGGTTCTCATCTGATGAAACATCTGATGGAGGGAGTGTAAGTCTTGAAGATGATCATTCATGTAAAGTTATCGATGATGGTACAGTCAGAGTGAGGATGTATGATGGAGTCATATGGACACTCACCAATGTGAAGCATGTGCCAGAACTGATGAAGAACATGTATCCCTGGGTTACTTGGAAGGATAAGGATGTGCTTTCAGTTGTCAGCCAGACAGCAGGTGTTTAAGGATTTCTGAAGGTGCATTGGTAGTGATGCAAAAGACAAGACTAAGCAACAACCTATATAGGATGGAGGGCTTAGTGGTTACAGATAGTGCGAAGGGGTCTATAGCAGCACAAGGGGAGCAGTTAGCCTACATGCTGTGGCACTATCGTATGGATCACTTGATTGATAGGAGACTCATAGAGTTGAGTAGGAGAGGTCTGATTCTAGCATTCAAAAAGAAAGAAAATTACCTATGTGAAATATGTATCTATAGCAAATAGCATAGAATTACATTTGCCAGTAGTACCAAGCAGAGTGAAGCTATTTTGGAGCTTGTTCACTCAGACGTTTGGGGATCGATACCTGTTGCATCTCGAGGTGGAGTGAGATATTTTATCACCTTCATAGATGATTTCTTTATGAAGGTATGGATTGATATAATGAGGAAAAAATCAGTTGTTTTTGCCCGATTTAAAATCTGGAGAGTTGAGGTGGAGAAAGAGATAGGGCAGCCAATGAAGTGTTTGAGGTATGATAATAGAGGCAAATACACCAGCCTAGCATTCAAGAGATATTATGAGAAAAATGAAATAAAATGCCATTACACATTGAAGATAACCCCTCAATAGAATGGTATCATGGAGAGGATGAATCGAACACTGATAGAGAAGGCTATAAGCTTGAGGATGCATGCATCACTACCCAAATCATTTTGTGGTGATGCTCTTATTTATGCATGTTTTCTTGTTAACAGATCTGCTCATAGAAAATTGAGTGAAAGACTTCCAGAGGCTGCCTAGAGTGGAAAGAAGGTGGAGCTTGGCCACCTAAAGGTGTTCGATTGTCCTGCATATGCTTTGGTAGAAGAAATCGATAGAAGCAAGTTGGATCCAAAGTCATAGAAGATGATATTCATCGAATTTTCATGGGGTGTGAAGGATTTCTTGCTATGGAATTCATATTCATAGAGGTGTGTCATTAGTCGGAAGATGATATTTGATGAAAAGAGCATCATGTTGAAGTCAAGAAGTATAGATGAAGTTATGAAGACAACATAGAATAGTATGGAAAAGCTCTCAGATACAGATGATTTGCCCACAACATCAACCTCAGATCGTGTTCAATTTGAGGTGGAGATAGGCAGGCATGGTGATACTATTAGATGTGTGCCCAAGAAGCCAGATTGGCTAAACACTTGTAATACACATCTAAGAGCAATTTTATAATTCTGACTATAAATTAATAAAAGGATTATTTTCTAGATTGATTGGCTAAACCTTGGACTCTTCCTTATTTACTCATGTTGCCACTTTCGAGATTGATTTTTGGCATCAAAACTAGATGAGATCTGGGGTTCCACATGAAAAATTATCCCTGGAGTCCCTCTGATCAAATAATAAGTGATTTGGTCAAAGTGGGACACTATATGGCTTTGGGTTTTTAAACCTTTTCTCATGCCATTAAGAAGGTATCGCATGAAATTATTTTCCACACCCAAGTGCTGTCACCCATACCATATCCCACACCCCCTCTATCCTCTTTCTCCCTCTCTTCTACATGCTCAAAAAGTTAGGCACAAATCAGAGAAGAAAGTCCCAGTATTTCGGTGCAAGATTCAGATTCTATGGAACGGTGTTCGTGAGACGGACGGACTACCTTCAAAAATTATTTTGAAGGACTTATATATTAGATCCAGATCTAATCTTTTGAAGAGAGATTTACAAGAAGAAGATATTTAGATCATTCCTAAGTGGATACCGATAGAGGTTAGGCACGTGTGTGGTTCCTTCTAGAACCTCAAGAACGATCAGGATCATCGCAGGATAATTAGATTATCCAATCAGGTACTTAAAATTAAATCTAATTTAATTTAATTTTTATTTTTAATATTAGATCAACATGATCAGATATGAGAACTCTTAGATTTGATTGGATCATAGGAATTTTTGTAGAAAATTTTATCTCATATCAAATTAGATCTAGACGATCCTACGGTAGAAAATTAGATTTTCCTTCAATTGGTATCAGAGCTGCATTAGTAGTTCTTCAGATCTATTTTTGATCTAATTTAATTTTTATTTATGATTTGATGTTAAAAAATTTTAGATGTTACATCAGATGTGATTAGATCTAAAATTAAAAAATTAAAAATTATATGATTTAGATCTATAATGTATGAGATGTATGACTAGACTAGGAATAGAATAGTTCTTTGTGTAGTCTAGTATAATCATATTACTAATTTAATTAAATATAATTTTAGATCTATTTTATTTTTATTTTTATGATGTTATAATTATTGTAACCAGATCTAAAAAGTAGAAAATATAATTTTTAATTTTCAATTTCTTCATATGAGATATGAAAGATGGATGCTTAGACTAGTTATAGAATAGTTCTATAAAATATCTAGAATAGTTTTATTTTGATATGATTAAATTTAAATTCTATTTTTTAGATTTAATATGTGATATTTCAGATCTAGAAGCATGCATGGTTATTTGAGTTTTGATATATGAGATGTATGCAAGGTATGTATAGCTTAGATCTTTGATTGTATATAAGATATATGATTTAGATCTAACTTATTTTGTTTTAGAAAATATATTTTTGATTAAGGTGTTCTCCTTGGCCATCTAGTCATAAGAACAAAATAGAGTTTAAAGTCCCTCTCTTTTCATTCAATGGGATGTTCTTATGATGTGTAGGGATGCTGCATGTTCATCCTTAATCAGAAATTAAAATTTATTTTCTGCAAAATTTTAGATCCTGAAATCCTAGGATTTTATTACATATTTTATTCATGAATCTAAACTTAATTAAGAATTAAGATTATGAAATTAATTATATCTAAGAATTATGAATTTTCAAATCTAAGACATCTTCATAAAATTGGATTTGGGCTTGGGTAGCTCAATTAGGTCTAGTGGTTGATCAAACCGAATCAAGAGTTGGTTACATGGAATCAAAGAAAGCTTAGAATTGACCAGCCTAATAGGATTAAGTCTGAGTTAAGATTGAATCACATTGAGATGTGACTCGATCAAGTCAAGACCAAATTTGGTTTCGTGGTTCGAGCCTGGATTGTAGGCTAGCTCGATTGGTTCTGATTTGATAATTTAGTGTCTAAGGTAAGTCTGACAGATATAATTGACTAATTTTTAATTGGAAGCTACTCAATCTGAATACATTCTTATCGAGTTAATGGCATATCCCTTCCACCAATCTCACTTACCTAGCCATTTATGTGGATCCAATTTTGATTTGAGGTGGCTAACAATTTGAGCTAACTCATGCCACTAGATTAGTCATAATTATTATGACTAAATCAAGTTAAGTTTAAAGAGACCTAAATTAAATCTTTCTAAGAAAATATTAAGTCTATGGTCTTCCACCATTGTAGATGTGCAGGCCCTTCTCGGGGATGACTGTTCTCGATTGGATATAGTGGTTCAGTTGCACCAAAAAGACATAACTATGTCTATTAGGCATTGGATGTTACAAGTTGTAGGATGGGTTAGGCTCAATATTCTGAATATAGTGAGAGATCCAATCAAAAATTCAATTCGTGCAAATGGTGGATCTGACTTAACTAAGGAGTGGAGCAATATTGTAGGTATGGTGAGCTTCATGAATTAGAGATCAGGTTTGGATGCACCATGATTAGAAAATTATTGGACAAGAGTTGTCCACTCATTGATTGACCCATCACCAATAATTGTTAGGTGAGGTAGTGAGCCAGTCAGTGGAATCGCACCATCCACTAGAAATCTATAATCTTGAAGATTTTTGCATCTCTACCAAAGGAGTGTATGGATCTGAGTAAATAG
Organism: Cocos nucifera; assembly: GCA_006176705.1. Taxonomy (NCBI): domain Eukaryota; kingdom Viridiplantae; phylum Streptophyta; class Magnoliopsida; order Arecales; family Arecaceae; genus Cocos; species Cocos nucifera. Next base: position 114,465 of record QRFJ01003265.1, read on the forward strand.
TGGGAGTCTAATTTATTTAAAAATAAAACCACTAAATAAATTGATTAAGTCTAATTATAAAATCTAACTAAAAACTAACTCTCTATAAAAAAGTATCTGCATCCAATCCACTAGCCTATATCCTGGACACCCATAAACTGACTGAATCCGACTACAAGGATTAGCTCCAAAATTTTAAAATAGTTTTGGATTTTGAGAAGTTGACTTATGTGTTGGAATAGGATCCTCCCACTTTACTAGCATGTCCATCCATTGATTAGAGAGCATCTCTGAAAAAATGAATGGATGAAGATAACAAAGTCAGGTATTACATGTTGGGCTCGATGTTTGATGAGTTACAGCACCAACATTAAAACATTACGACTAGCCATCAAATGATGTCTCACCTACAAAAGTTGTTTGGTGAACAAAGTCGCGCAGCCAAATATCAAGTCACTAAAAGATATTTTAAGGCTCAGATGCATGATGGGTAGTCGGTCCAAGATCATTATTTGATGATGATCAAAGATGTGGAAGAGCTTGAGAAACTCTGTGTCAAGTTAGATCAGGATTTATAGATTGATATAATTCTATAGTCTTTGATTGATGCATATGGGCAGTTCATCATGAACTACCATATGCATAAACTATAAATACCTTTGCGGAACTTATGAACATGCTGGTTACTACTGAGCTCTCTATGAAAAGTTCAAAGGACTCAGTGCTTGCTATGGAGCAGACTTTTTCTAAGAGAGTATCTTTAGGAAAGAAGAAGAAGACCATGAAGAAGCAGAAGGTGGAAGGTGGGAAGAAGAAGAAGGCAAAGCCAAAGAAGAAGGCTGCTGACAAGAAAAAATATTTTTATTACAATATAGATGGCCACTAGAAGTAGAATTGCCCTCTTTACTTGGCCAGCCTAAAGAACAAGAAGGAGACAGGTCCTTTTGAAGGTATGCTCGTTATAGTATCTAACTTTATGGTTTCTTCTACATCTAGTTGGATGCTTGACTGTGGTTCTAGTGCTCATTTATGCACTTCTATGCAGGGTCTTGAGGATAGCAGGAGGCTGAGGGATGGTGAGATGATCCTACACATCAAAAATAGAGTAAGAGTTGCTGCTTTGGCCGTGGGAACCTACCCTCTTTGACTACCATTAGGATTATATCTAATTCTTAGAAATTATTTTTATGTGCCTACAGCAAGCAAAAATTTGATTTCTATTTCATGTTTAGCATAAGAAGGCTATGTAATTAGTTTTCTTAAGGACCACTATAATATTCTTTATGAAAGAAATAAAATTGCAAGTGGTTTCTTTGTAAATGGTCTCTATTAGTTACATATTGATGTTTCTAATTTTAATATCGAGCAAAACTTGAATGCCATAAGATCAAAGCGACCTAGGGATAGTCTAAATGATAGGTATCTTTGGCACCTTAGGCTAGGTCATATAGCTGAAGACAGGATTAACAAATTGAAGAAATCTGGGCTATTGAGTTCATTGACTTTCGAGTTATATCCAATTTATGAATCATGCCTTCATGGCAAAATGACCAAGCTTTCTTTTATAGGACATTGAAAAAGGGCCACAAACCTACTTGTCCTAGTACATACTAATGTATGCATCCCATTTGATGTATCGGTCAGGGGTAATTTTGTCTACTTCATCATCTTTATCGATGATCTATCTCGATATGGGTATGTGTATTTAATGTGACATAAGTCTGAAGCCTTTGAAAGATTCGAGAAATTCAAACTCAAAGTAGAAAAATAAATAAAAAAATCCATTAAGGTTCTTCGATTAGATCGAGGAGGCGAATATCTTAGTCAGAAATTTCTAGACTATCTTAAGGATAATGGCATAGTCTCACAATGGACTCCACCTGGAATACCTCAACTCAATGGGATTTCAGAATCGAGAAACTAGATCCTATTAGACATGGTTCAATCCATGATGAGTTTTACGGATCTTCCTAAGTTTCTTTAGGGACATAGTCTAACTGCTATATATTTACTGAATAGGATTTTCTCTAAGACCGTTCCTACCACACCATATGAGATATGGCATGGTAAGAAACCAAGTCTGAGTCATCTCAAAATATGAGATTGTCCAGCTCATGTCAAGAAATAACAGGTTGACAAATTAAAGTCTAGGTCCTTTAAAGCTTGATTTATTGGATATCTTAAAGAGTCATTAGGATATTATTTCTATCTTTCGAAAGATCATAATGTGATTGTGAGTCGACATACCATCTTTCTTGAAAAATAGTTTATTCAAGATGGTGGCATCGAAAGATAGATTAAACTCGAGGAGAATGTCTCCAATGAGAAACGAGCTAAGAAACCTATGAAACCCAATCAGATTGAGCCAACTCAAACAATACCTCCTCCACCTCATAGATCAAGTAGAATTTTTCATCCTCTAAAAAGGTACTTAGGTACTATCTTAGAGGACATAGAGAAAATATTCCTTACAGAAAATGGAGTTCATGGTGATGATCCCAAAACCTATGATGAGACGATATCAGATATCGACTTTGAAAAATGGTTAGAAACAATGAAGTTAGAGATTGACTCAATGCATTCGAACTAAGTCAAGATCTTGGTAGATCCACCTAAAGGTATAATTCCTATTGGATGTAAATGGATCTTCAAGAAAAAGATAGATGCCGATGGAAATGTAGCGACACTTAAAGCAAGGCTTGTAGCAAAAGGGTATAGTCAGCACGAAGGTATTGACTATCAGGATACTTTTGTGCTAGTAGCCATGCTCAAATCCATCCGCACATTGCTTGCTATTGTAGTCTATTTTGATTATGAAATATGATAGATGGACATGAAAATGGCATTCTTAAATAAATATCTTGTGGAAGATATCTATATGGAGCAGCCATTAGGTTTCACATCCAATGATGATGATCATAAGGTATGCAAGCTGCAAAGATCCATATATGGACTTAAGCAAGCATCTTAGAGCTAGAATGCTTGTTTCAATGATGTAATCAAATCATTTGAATTCATCAAGAATAAGGAGGAGTCTTGTATTTTCAAAAAGATCAGTGGGAGTGCTGTTGTCTTCCTCATACTGTACGTGGATGACATCCTCCTAATTGGGAATGATATTTTCATATTGACTACAGTCAAAATGTGGTTATCTAAGGAGTTCTCTATGAAAGATCTAGGAGAGACATCCATTAATCTAGGAATTAAGGTCTATAGGGATAGACCGAATAGGATGCCGGATCTCTTATAGAAGATGTACATAGAGGAGGTGCTGAAAATGTTCAACATAAAAAACTCTAAAAGAGATTTAGTATCCTTTAGACATGGCATTCATCTCTTCAAGAACATGTGTCCTAGCACACCTAAGGAGATTGAACACATGAGCAAGATCCCTTATGTTTCGGCAATAGGGAGCTTCATGTATGCCATACTATGTACACCACCTGATATTGCCCATGCTATGAGTGTTACTAGCAGGTATTAGTCGAATCCAGGCAAAGAGCACTGGACTACTATGAAATATATCCTTAAGTACTTGAGAAGGACTAAGAATATGTTTCTAGTTTTTAGTAATAGAGAACTCCAGGTCCAGGGGTATACAAACTTGGATTTTATGTCCGATATAGATAATCAAAAGTCGACATCTGGAAGTCTATTTATTTATAATAGTGGAGCTGTCAGTTGGAAGAGTTCCAAGTAGATGGTGATTGCAGACTCCACTATGAAAGTAGAGTACATCACTACATCGGAGGCTGCTAAGGAGATATTCTAGTACAAAAAGTTTGCCATAGAGCTTGAAGTGATGCCATAAAATGCCATCCCTCTGTACTACGATAACAATGGTGCCATAGCCCTTGCTAAGGAGCCTAGTTCTCATCAGAAATCCAAGCATATCGAGCAGTGATACCACCTCATCTACGATTATCTTGAGAAGGCATACATCGAGGTCAAAAGAGTTAACACTGCAGACAATGCGGTCGACCCACTGATAAAGCTATTAAGCCAGCAAAAGATCAAAGCTCACCTTGAGAAGATGGGACTTAGATTTGTATCCAATTGGCTTTAGGTCAAGTGGGAGTTTGGTAGATGTTTGCCCTAGAAGCTAGATTGGCTAAACACTTGTAATACACATCTAAGAATAATTTTATAATTTTGATTATAAATTAATAAAAGGATTATTTTCTATCATAATGTGTATTTAAACTCTATGATATATTTTTTGAGTTTATGGTAATGATAATTCATATTTTCAAGAGTTGAAAATTTAAGACATGAATTTTCATAATTAACTTATAAATTGCTTCCGACCGTAGGATCATCATGAGGATGGTGATCGATCTGAAAGGTTGGTTTATAATTGCTTCCTTAGGATAGATGAGTCTTAAGTCTATGGTGTAGAGACACCAGTGTGAGAGTATATATACTCGTTAGAGAACAAGGACACTGAGCGTGACCGCCTCGAGTAGTCATAAGGAAGTCTATCTTCTCGTCGATAACATGCTCGATGCTGTAATTGCATGTTTGGTTCTTTGACCTAAGGTGCATCGGTAGTTCACCTTGAGGGTGTTATAGTTTGACTACACCATAACTCGATCTCCTAGCCATTTGAAATCCTGAGGTGTATGTTGGTTATAGCATGTTCATTGTAGAAATTGGATTGCACTAATAGGGGATCTATCTAACTTGGTAAATGAGGAGTAGTCCTATGATAATCATGAGATTGAGTCCTTAAGCCCATGGCCATGGTAGAGTGAAGATGATGAAAAGAGTTTCTATCAGGGTTTCACATTAGACTTGAATCGAATGATTAATTCATATGACGGATGTTGGGTTTGACGAGTTCACCTTAACCCTAATCCTATCAGGGCTCAAGATAGAAGAATCCAATCACACAAGTAACTACACTGAGAGGTTCACTTTCAGTTTTAATGGGTTGTCATCATATATTGCTACATGTCACTGATGGATTTTGAGAGCAATTAGAATGATTTTGATGGTCGATCATTCTAATTGTATGAATCAGAAAAGTTCTGATTCATCGAAAGGTGTTTCGATGATGTCAATGATAGAGATCATGACATGTCTCATTACCATACAAAATTGAACCTAACTATATCATACAAACAAGGGTTTGGGTCTGGATGTCATTAATTGAGCTAATTTAGTTCAATTGATTTGAATTGAATCCAATCAGGTTCAAGGTAATCGTGCTAGCACACGATTGAGCCTAGCTTTCTCCTTCTGTAATATTTTTGATTCATCACAATCAAGTTAAATTTGATTTGACTCATTTATCTATCTTGAATGGGTTTATTTTCCTCTAATTAGAACTAGTCCAGGTTAGATTAATTATTGAAATTTAATCCATTCCTAGTGCAATTAGACTAGGGTCAAAAATTGACATATTTGAGAGAATTGAGGGTCACATGATTAGATGCTTCTAGAAAATTCTCTAGAAATCTTTTTGTTCTAATTTTGGGATATGTGATAGGGCTCAAGGCATTCTATAGGTGTGCCAAATTTTGTGATTTATGGTGATGGTTTGACTAGGTTTCTATAGAGTTTGATTTGGATCAAACTCTTGAGGGAAGAGTCCTAGGCACAATGGACTCTTCCTTATCTACTCATGTTGCCACTTTCTAGATTGATTTCTGACATCAAAACTAGATGAGATCTAGGGTTTCATGTGGAGATTAATCCCTAGAGTCTCTTTGATCAAATAATAAGTGATTTGGTCAAAGTAGGACACTATATGGCATTGGGTTTTTAAACCTTTTCTCATGCCATTATGAAGGTATCGCATGAAATTATTTTCCACACCCAAGTGCTGTCACCCATACCATATCCCATGCCCCCACTATCCTCTCTCTCTCTCTCTCTCTCTCTCTCTCTCTTCTACATGCTTAAAAAGTTAGGCACAAATCAGAGATGAAAGTCCAAGTATTTTGGTGCAAGATTCAGGTTTTACGCGATGATGTTCATAAGACCGATGAGTTACCTTTAGAAATTATTTTGAAGAAATTATAGATTAGATCCAGATTTGATCTTTTGAAGAGAGATTTGCATGGAGAGAACGTTCAGATTCTGCCCGAGTGGATACTGATAGAGGCTAGGTGCATGCATGGCTCCTTCTAGAACCTCAAAAACGATCAGGATCATCGTAGGATAATTAGATTATCCAATTAGGTACTTAAAATTAAATTAAATTTTATTTTATTTTAATTTTTAATATTTGATCACCATGATCAGATCTAGGAACTCTTAGATCTGATTGGATTATAGAAATTTTTGTAGAAAATTCTACCTTAGATCTAATCAGATTTGGATGATCCTATGGCAGAAAATTAGATTTTTCTTTAGGTACACCTATGGAGGACTAGCATGGAGAGCAATCTATCTTAGAAGAAGTGTAGAGACAGCCATAAGTAGCAAACTTACAGGATACTGTAAGGAGAGTGGCACTGCACAAGTCGATGTGTACTATTTACAAACTCGTGCGGTATGGCATTGATGAGACTATCTCTTATGCTCTTATCACTGCCAATGGAGATCTAGAAAGCTTTGAGGAGGCCATAGAAATTTTGTGTCAGAAGTCATGGATGCAGGCCAAGATGGAGGAGATGGAGTCTTTCAAGAAAAATCGAACATGGCAGCAGGTAGATCTACCAAATGATGCTCTATCCATTGGCTCTAAATGGATTTTCATCAAAAAAGAGGGACCTTTAAAGTAAGGTAGAGTGTGGTACAAGGATAGGCTGGTAGCCAAAGGGTATTTATAGAGAGAAAAGATTGATTACTCAGAAGTCTTCTCTCTAATTGTCAGACATACATCCATTGGGGTACTGTTGAGTGTAGTTGCTGCTCATGACTTGGAGCTAGAGCAAATGGACATTAAGATAACATTCCTCTATGAAAATTTGGAAGAGAATATATACATAGAGTAGCCACAGAGTTTCAAGGAGCCTAGGTCAGAGGGAGAGGTCTGTTTACTGAAGCAATCACTATACGAGTTAAAATAGTCACCTAGATAGTAGTACAAGCAGTTTGACACTTATGTGAGAAGTATTGAACTTTTCAGGTGTGATCATGACCCGTGTATATATGTGAGGTCTTTGGAAGATAGATCTTGGTTATACCTGCTCTTATATATAGATGACATGCTGATAGCATGCAAGAGTAAGAAAGTTGTATAGAATTTGAAAGAAGCTTTGTCTCGAAAGTTTGAGTTGAAGGATTTGGGGCCTGCAAAGAAGATCCTTGGTATGAAAATTGTTAGAGATAGAACTAAGAGGCTGCTACATCTATCTCAAGAAGGATACATCAAGAAGATCTTAGAGAGGTTTAGTATGAAGGAGGCTAAATTGGCAGAGCTACCACTTGCTAGACATGTTAGAATCTCTAAGATCATGTCACCACAAATTGAGATAGAAATTCAGAAGATTGAAAAGGTTCCATATGCTTATAGTATGGAAAGTATTATGTACTTCATGATGTGTTATAGGATAGATTTAGTCCACGCATTGAGTCATGTAAGCAAGTTTATGGCTCATCCTTGAAAGGAGCACTGGAGAGCACTAAAGGGTATCTTTAGATACTTGGTAGGTTCAGTTGGGATTGACATCTGTTATGGTCAGCAGGAAGGTGCTAGGAATATCCTAACATGTCTAAGAAAGCTCAAGGGCTAATAGAGGGATTTATGGATGCATATTTTGGTGGAGATGTGGATACTCGACGTTCGACTATAGATTTTATATTTAGCTTGTATGGAGGTCCAATCTTATGGAGATCTTGCTCGTAGCCAATTACGATCTTGTCCACTACTGAAGTGGAGTACATTGTCATCATGGAGGTAGCAAAGGTGGCTTTATGGTTGAAGGGCCTAGCGCTGGAGATGGGATTCCCATAGAATGCAGTCAGAATGCATTGTGATAGCCAGAGTGCTTTGTTGCTCGTACAAAAATCTGTATATCATGTGAGAACCAAGCACATTGATATCTGATACCACAAGATTAGGGAGCTAGTGGAGGATGGTGAAGTGGAGCTGGTGAAGGTTTAGACCAAGAAAAATTCAGCTAATATGCTCACAAAGGTACTTTCATGAAATAACTTTTACAATTGCATGGTATTGATGGGGTTGATGGAAAGAGCTGAGTTCACAAGGACATGGGAGCACCAAGCTGGAGATTGTAAGCTCAAGTATGGTGCTCTCAAGCCTTGGAAGCAGGTAGAAAGGGAGCAAGGAGCAAATGAAATTAATGAAAAAGCTTCAGCAAATGCTTCAAAAGAGTTGGCTCGATTCTTGTCAGAGCCAGCTTAAGCAGAAGTCCAGAAAGCATATCAAGTTGATATGTTAGAAGAGCTGGCTTGATATCTGTTAGAGCCAGTTCAAGTAGAAATTGAGCCAGCTCGAATCCTGAGAGAGTTAGCTCGAGCAGCAAAATAGAGAGTGGTGATTCAGGCTCTTATAGGAGACATCACCATCGAGCTGGCCCGATTGCTAATCGAGCTGGCTCGAGTTGTGAATAGAACAGAACATGGTTTCTGTTATAGCCTAGGATTGGGTTTAATCCTAGGAACTTAGGACCCTTGTTTATAAGATCTTAAGGAGGCTAACCTATGGATTGGACTGGAATTTATCCAATGGGTGTGTGCATGGGAGACATGGGTGTACATGGGCTCGGGAAGTGCATCATATTAGGTTAGCTAGAAAAGTTTTTTAGGTTGTCTTACTTGACCAGATATATATATTCTATATTGAGTTTTATAAACTAAGCACGAAATCAATACAAGACTTTAGTCTCTTAAATCTCTCTTACTCTCTCGTTCTCTCCCTTTTCTCTATGCCCTAGGATTTACTAGGGTTTCAACAGAATGGCCATCCCATTTCTCGGATCCTTGTTGCTATTTCCATAATCATCGAGTAGCAAGAGTTATTTCCAATAGATTGGTATCAGAGCAGCCATCTAAAACAATGTCCACTATTTTCTCGAATTCCTACACTCTCTTAGTAGAGATGCAAAAGTCTCCATGATTAATGACTTTTAGTGGATGGTGAGGTTTCATTGACTGGGGCACCAGCTCACCTAACAGTTACTGATGATGGATCAGTCATTGGGTGGACAACTCTTATCCAATATTTTTTCAAACATGGTGCACCCAAACTTAATCTCTAATTCATGAAGCTCACCATGCCCGGAATATTGCTCTAATCCTTTGTTAAGCCTGACCTATTATTTACATGAACTAGATTCCTGATTGGGATCTTCACCATATCCAGAATATTAAGCCCAACCCATCCTCCAATCTATAGCATCCTATGCCTAATAGATGTGGTTGTGTCTTCCTGATGCAACTAAACCACTATATTCAGTCAAGAATAATCAACCCCAGAAAGGGCCTGCATATTTACAATGATAGAAGACCAATGACTTAATATTTATTTAGGAAGATTTGATTTAGGTCTCTATGATTCGACTTAGTCATAACGAATATGACTAATCTAATGGCATGGCTCAGCTCGAATCGTTAGCCACCTCAAACTACAACTAGGTCGAGCCAATCGATCAGGTAAGTGAGATCGATGGGAGGGATATGCCATTAACTCACCGTGAATGCATTCAAGTTGAGTAGCTTCCAATTAAAGACTACCAATTGAATCTACCAAACTTACATTAGACATCGACTTGTCTGACCAGAATTGATTGGGCTAGCCTACAATCCAAGCTCGAACCATGTAACAAAATTAGATCTTAAAGTGGTCAAGCACATATGACTGTGAGTTGACCTTGACCAAGACTTACATCTAATGGGTTGATCAAATCTAAACACTTTTGATCCCACCTAACCAACTCTTGATTCAGTTTAATCAACCACTTGACCTAATTGAGCTACCCATATCTATACCCATGTTTTATGTAGGTATCTTAGATCTAAAATTTCATAATTTTTTGAACTAATTTATTTTATCAACTTAACTCTTAATTATGTCTAAAGGTTCATGAAACAAAACATGCATCAAAGATCGTAAGGTTTTAGAATCTAGGGTTTTGCAGAAAAATAAGTTTTGATTTTTGATTAAGGGCAACCATACAGCACCCATACACGCCATAAAAGCACCCCATCAAATGAGAAGAGAGGATCTTTAAACCCTTCTTACTCTTATGATTGTGATGATCCTATGATTGAAAGCAGTTTATGAGTTAATTATGATAACGCATGCCTTAAAGTCTCAACTCTTGAGAATATGTGTTATTATGCCCGTTAACTCAATGGATATATCATGAATATGTTAAATACTCAATATGATAGAAAATAATCTTTTTATTAATTTTAATTTAAAATTATAAAAATACTCCTAGAAATTATTTTACAAGTGTCGGTCAATCTGGCTTCAAGGGCACTCATCTAATTGTTCCTACCCAATCTGCTTGTTGATCAAGAGTCCCACTTGACTGGGACTCTTAAACTAAGAATCTTGGAACTTGGAGTCCTACTTATCTAGAACTCTATGATCAAGAGTCCTACTCATCCAGGACTCTATGATCATGAGTTTCACTTGTTTTGGACACTAGGGTCAAGAGTTCTACTAGTTTGGGACTCTTTGATCAAGAGTTTCGTATCGATAGAACTCTATTATCCGGATATCCACTGTATTTGGACTTTATGCTTGTGAGAGATTTAATTAATGACTTGATTACTAATTAGCTCAATTTGATGGAGTAATGAATTTTGGATCAAGTCCAATTGAATTGGATTCAGTTGGGTTTGACCCGATTAGGTTATGAGATGACCTAATCATCGAGGAGATTTGTTCCTTAATTTGATTAGGGGTTGGGCTTAATCAATTCTTGATTTAATTAAAATTTAATTAAGCCTATTTAAGTCTAAATAAGTTGGATTTAATCTGATCTAATTGGGTCTAATCAATTTGGATTGGAATGGCTTCAATTGGATAAAGTTTGATTTAGACTAGTTTGACTAGTCTACCCACCACCTCACCCCGTTCTTGCACCCATCTAATTTTCTATGAGAAATTATTTCTTGTAACAATTCTCCATGCATAAAGGGGCACATGCCCATGCTTCTCACACCCCAGGTGGATAAGAACAGCTTGGTTGCCATTTGAATTCAAAAAGAGTTTGAATTCAAATGGACAACCAGTTCATTCTTATCCTCCCACACTATTTTGACTCGATCTTATGCAAAATAAAAAGCGTTTCCTTGAGGCATGCACAATTATAGAGGAGAGAAAACTTTCATCAATCCCTTCTACATGAGAGAATTGAATTCAAAAATTCCAAGAGAAGAAAAATACAGAGAGAGCTTGGGATAGGGTTTTGGGTGTGTGCATGCCTTAGGGTTTCGACCTAGGGTTCGGGGATCCATTTCATGAGCTACAAGTGTCATGAGCCCATGAGACATTTAGGAGAGCCTCCTCTTCCTCACTCCCATCTCTGTTGGTGATTTGGAGCATCCAAAGAACCCATGGAGGAAGATCAAAGGAGTTGGGTCGAGATTAGCTGCCAAAAGCATCCGATGTTGAGCTAGTACTTCAGAGGAATCGATCAGGGTCAGGGCCTCATGTGGACGATCCACGAAGGCCAAGTGAGTTGTGAGGCTATGTCATGTTGAGAGGACCTCCCCAGTGGCATGCAAATTATGGTGTTCGGCTATCTGTGCAAGGTATCATGTTCTGATCACGTAGAGTAGTAAAACTGTTTACTGCTGTTGATTTAATTTTCAGATTTTAAAAGCATGTATATCACATTTAGATCCTTTATATATAAGATTTTTGATATGATCAATAGCTCTTAGTTATTAATTAGATTAATAATTATTTTTTCTACATAAATTTTTTGAAATTTTTTTTTGAAAATAGAGCTAGAAACCCTGCATGTTTTCATTCCATGGTATCAGAGCAAGGTTCATTAGATGTGATTTATATGCTTCAAAATTTAAAAATATTTGCATATTAGATATATCATACTTTCAAGTAGCCTAGTAATCGAGCTTGAATGAGACATCAAGCCATCCAGTCATAAGGGATAAGTATGGTTTAAAGGCCATTTCCTCCCATTCGTTGGGAATCTTTTATAGCGGTAGGAGTGCCACCATGAACTCATTCCTGAAGATAAATGATGAAAGAATTTTTAAAATTAGTTCAGTCTTTTTTAATCATGAATGTATTTAGATAGGATCTAACATGATTCATGATTTTTTTGTATTATACATAGATTTAGTTTAAAACCAACAACTAGTACTGTTTGTGAAATGAGCTGATTTATTTTTGAAAGGAGTCGACCCATTTAATGAACAGTGCTAGGTTATAAATAAATTTTTAAAATTTTAAAAAATATTTTTAAAATGCTGAACGTGCTTAAAAATATAATTAAGAATTAAGTGTTATGAATTAGAGTCTAGAATTATGAATTAAAGATCCTAAGTCATTGATCATAAAATATGGATTATTGGGTCAAATGAATTAGATTCATTAATTTGGTTGGACCTAAGGTTAGTTTAAAGAAATGGACTAAATTAGAGTAATTGATCAAATCTAACCAAATATTGAACTAGTTTAGGTAAAGAACACTTTAGACTCAATTACGGTAGTTGTAGTTAGTCAAGTCCATGCCTTTAACCAGAACCAAATAGACTTTATTCATGGCTATGTGGTCGAACCCAAAATTATTAGGTTGGTCAAATTAAAACTAATGAACCAGATGGTGTCTGTTAGGGATAAACCTTACTCTCGTCGAAGTCCAGTCTGATGCTTAGCCTAATGCAACTGGCAATCATGGAAGATCTTCGATCAAAAATTCTTTCTCCAACGATCGAACCCCAACCGAACTCCTCCAGTGGTCGAACCCTAGCCAAACTCCTCCAGCGATCGGACCCTAGCCGAACTCCTCCAATGGTTGAACTTCTTCTACGATTGAACTCCTCCAGCAGTCGAACTTCTTCCGAACTTCTCCTTCAGTCGGATTGCTCCAGGAGCCAAACTCCTTCCAAATTTCTTCTTCAGTCAGATTCCTCTAGGAGCCAAACTTCTTATGGACTTCTCCTTCGGTCGGATACCTCCAGGAAACGAACTCCTTCTGGACTTCTTCTTCAATCAGATTTCTTCGAAAGCTGAACTTCTTTGGGACTTCTACTTCAGTCGGATACCTTCGAGAGTCGAACTCCTTCGGGATTTTTTCTTCAGTCGAATATCTTCAAGAGCCGAACTCCTTCCAGACTTCTCCTTCAGTCAGATTTCTCCAAGAGCCAAACTCCATCGGACTTCTCCTTCATTCGAATTTCTCTAGGAGCTAAACTCCTTTTGGACCTCTCCTTCTATCAGATTCCTCCAGTGGATTGCTTTCAGATTTCAACTAGCATTCCTCTTGGATGATCTCTGATAGGAACGTGATGTAGTCGTTAGGACACCATATTTATCAATTTAATTTAACTTCTTAAAATAATTAAAAATATATAGATAGCAGTGAGTTGGGTCGAATCTATAGGAAAGGTAGTGTTTTTAAATTTGAAATCTTTAATTTTATAAAAGAAAAAGAAAAGAGTAGAGTTTTGGGATCAAAAGTGAAGTCAAAAGATAAAAAAAGTAAAAATTAAAATGTGCAGGAATTTAAACTTGGTACTAAGATCTACTAGTTAGATCTTAGCATCTACTTGCAATAAAATAAAAAGTAATAATTAAAATATAGAAATTAAATTGCAATAAAAATAAAGAACATGAAATTTAAGAGCATAAAAATAAATATTGCATTAAAAAATTTATAATTTAAATATATAAAATAAAAAAAAAATAAAATAGGCTGATCTCTGATCTTGGATCGGCATTGATGGAAAGATGGTGTAGAAGCCTAGCTCTTCTTCTCAACATCCATTATTTTGAAGCAGCCATTGATCTATAGCCTGGCTTCATCCTATACCAAAGCTTCACCTTAATCTGAGATGTTGATTTCTGGAGGCCTGGGGTCCTTTTTATAGAGCTAGGAGGGCTGGAGAGTTTGCTTCTGTGCAGTGTGGGACTAAGAGACTCTTTGATCATTAAAATATGAAGAAATTTGAGTAAAAATTGGATTAAAAGGATGAATTCTGCTACTCGGATGTGTATTAGCCTAGATTAGGTCGGATTAAATTCTGACCGTTCGATCGTGCGTTGATGGAGGAAATCTGGCCGTTGATCGTGCATCGAGAGTTCTGATCACCATCAGGAGCATTCTAGATTGTTGGATCATCCCCTGGATCGAGCGCTGCCATTGGATGGTGATCCATGTGAAGTCTGATGTAGAAAAACTTCCTCCACTGTCCGATCTTGACCGTAAGCTACCAGAGCCGTCCGATGGTGTAATTACTATTCCCATAGACCGCATGGACCGATGACACCGCACACCACATCCAATTAGCACTCCTATCATTGAGTGAAAAGACCAGATTGCCCTATGAGCTGCGATAAATTTCTATGGACCCTTTAAGGGTCTAGGTCCGCCATGTGTCACACCGTGATTCGTCGGATTTTGCTGAGCTAACGGTCCACTCGTAGATCGTGGACTAGCTGATGGCTTCAATGGCTGAGTCAGCTTCGACTGCTTGGCTTGGCTTGGTGGCTTGGCTTGCGGAGCCGGCTGAGCCATTTTCTTTTTTTTTATTTATTTTTTTATCTTTAAAAATGTATATCTTCTCCGTTTTAGCTCCGTTTTGCTTTAAATTTATTTTATTGTGATAAAAAAATGAGATCTTTCTATTGATAATAAAATTTTATATTTTAATTTTTATTATTTTTTAATTATTTTTAATTAATAAAAATATTAATTTTTTAAAAATTATATATAAATTGATCATTAATTCTTAAAAATTAATATAAATTAATTAATAAATTAATATTTTTATTGATAAATTTATGATACTTATCATACCCTCAACTTAAGCTTTGCTCATCCTCGAGTAAAGAAAGAATTTAGTTTTAAATACCTTTTAACTTTAGAGTTTCGAATTTTACCTAAGTAGTTTTCAAAATAATCATTGATATTCAGTAGAGCTTAAGTGAGATATATCATTATGGTATTAATACTTATCAATAAAAAAATTAAATAAAGAATATTAAATTTTTCTAAATTTTTTTCTAAATTATCCTACCTTTATCTCTGATTTGTCTAAACTTTTATATAGATAAGTGTATTGCTACTTCCACCCTTTATTTATTAATTTTTATTTTCACATTGCCCATTTTTTTGATGCGAATATCATTGCTTACTTAGGCAATGGGATCTGGTTACTTGGTGGAAAACCATTTTTTTTTTTTAATATTGCACCACTATTGAGTTTCTTAATCCATTAAGCTTTCTATTTGATCCATGTAGTAAGTCGTAGGCCAATGACTCCCAAACTAGTTGACTTTAGGCCACTAGGTATAGAATACCCCTCAGACTTACTAGCTCGAATCAAATAGGCTACGAGTTAAGACTAGCTTTACAATGAGCTTTTTTGCCCTTCCCACCTTTTGACGTGAAACTCAATGCTTGCTTAGGCAAAGAGATCTGGTTACTCAGTGAGAAGTATTTGAAAACTATTTTATTTAATTTTTTTATATGAAGAAATGTATAGTTATCCTACACAAGCTTATAAAAAGTTGACTTTTCTTTGATGCTAGTAGAAAAAATTAGAAATACTCCAAGAAAAAACCTTTTATGTTTTGGACTTAATTTTTTATTGAATTTTCTTAATACTTGATTCCTCCATATCTCACAGATTCTCTGATCTGTGCATCAATTTTTTTTAAAAAAATGCTTAGTTTAATTCAATTGTTAAGCATAATCAGGTGTCTAAATACTAAATACTAACATTTTTTAGGACTTAAAATTTTAAAATTTTTATTTTTCTCCTCCTAACTTAATCGACATTATCCTCAATGGAGAAAAAAAAATAAAGGATATAATAAAGAACATGAAAGAATACACCTAACTCAGTATATTTTGGTCCAATACATGCTTTTGAAAATTTGGGCTCTCCCTCCAACTTATTCAAATTATCCTAAAAAGAAAATCAAATAAAAAGATAAATTAGATAAAAACTAAATATTGGGTTGCTTCCCAACAAGTGCTAAGTTTACCATCTTCAGTCAGACACAATGCAGCTTACTATCCTGTGTCAAATATTGGATTGACAAATTTCAATGGTTTTAGATTGCCAATCTCAGAAAGTTGATTTATAATCCCATTATTGATATATTCACTATTAATTTTAGGGACATAATTTATGACCCCATTCTCAGACCCATGTTTATCAAGAATTTCTCCTATTTGCTCTTCTAAAATACTCATTAATTGAGTTTTTATATTAAGAGTTAAGTTTGATTAAATGGGTGCTGGAATGGTGATTAAAGATGGTTTTAATTCTGAAGGTAAATTAATATGATCTTACTTAAATAACTTCATTGACTCTTCATTACATGCCTCTTGATTTTTATAAGAAGAACCTGCTTCTAGGGTTGAAGGGAATAGGCTTTTAGGTTTATAAGTTTCAGGTAATTCATCTATTCTCTTTTTTCCTACATCTGTCTCATTTAAACTGAAACTAGCATCAGTACTAATTCCTGGCTTAGGTTCTTTTATGTGGTTAGTCTCAGTACTAACCAATTCCTCTAAATTTTCATTTTGAACTATGGAAGGGCTTATTCCTTTAATGTCTGTCATGGTCCAGCCTATTGCTTCTTGATTTTCTCTTAAGACCACTAATAATTCCTCCTCTTGGTTAGGATTCAGGTCTGATGCAATAATTACAGGCAAGGTTTTCTTTGGACCAAAATATGCATACTTTTGATGCTCATGGAGGGGTTTCAACTCTACTTTGGGTGCCTCTTCTTTTGATGACTCAGGTGATGGTTTAGTCATTTCTATGAATGGTTCAGTGGGAGGCTCAACAGACTCAGCACTCAAGTCTTCTCTAGTATTAGGTGTATTTACCTTATTATCCACTTATTTTTCTGATCTCAAGGAATGAATAGCATTAACTTAATTAACCTGGTTTCCTTGAGATGGTCTACCATTTTGATTTCTTGGGTTGGGCTCAGGTTGGCTAGGTAGCCTACCTCATTCACCTTCATTTATGGTAGATGCCAGCTGACCAATTTCTAGGCGGGCTATGGCCTGAGAATTTGAATTCAGAATTTGACCCGTGGTTTGCATGAAATTGCTTAAGATGGTATTAGTGTCAATATTATATTTGGCTAGGGCTTCCAGGCTTTTCTCTAAAGAAAAAAATTTCTTTTCATTAATATTAAAGCCTGATGGTGGCATGGTGTTTATCACAGGATTAGGCCTTGGGTTCTGCTGATTGAAACTTGGACGGTCTACATTTGGATTTTGTAACCATGAAAAATTTGGATGATTCCTCCAACCTGGGTTATAGGTGGGTGCATAGGGATTGTTCAATGGTCTCTGATATGTAACATTCACTTATGCACATCCATTATCTAATTGGTTCATTGGGAGTGGACAATCCTCAAGGACATGGTCTGGTGCATTGCACCCGTTGCACATAGGTGCAGATACTTGGTTCACACTAGCTGATCTCTGAAGTTCTAAGGCCTCTAGCCTACGTGTCAATGTTGCAATTTTGGCTTCTGCAGCTAAGGAGGTTTGAATTTGGTATATTCCACCTCTTGAAGGTGTAGATTTTTTTGGTTCCCTAGTTATTTCCCATTGTAAACTTTTTCAGCTTGGCCTTCTAAAAATTGCTAGGCTTCATTTGGTTCTCTGTACATAAATTGTCCCTGGCACATGGACTCTAGCATTGTTCAAGAATTTGAATCTAATCCTTCATAAATTATTTGGCATAGCCTCCAAGTTTCTATTCCATGGTGTAGGTATTAGGTCAAGAGGTTCTTGAATCATTTGAAGTATTTCCAAAATGATTCACTAGCTAGTTGATAGAATTGGTTTATTTTATTTCTAATTCTTGCTGTTTTGTGATGAGGAAAATATTTTTTTTAAAATATTTTCACAAAGCCCTCCCAGGTCATGATAGATTGATTTGGAAGACTGTAAAGCAACTTTTTGGCATTATCCTTAAGGACAAATTTGATTAATCTTAGTTTGATTTTGTCCTCTGACAATTATTGTAGTTTCATGATTGCACAAACCCCTTCAAATTTCCTAATGAATATATATGCATCCTCTATTTTTATGAATTTTGGATGCATGTTAATGATTTGAGGTTTAATTTCAAAATTGTTTACTGTGGGTTGGGGCAACTAGATACAAGAGGGTTGGATGGAACCAACTGGATAACATAAATCTTTAAGGGTTTAAGGCTGAGACTGATTTGCTAAATTCATTATGGATGTTGAGGTTATAGGATCTGAAATAGAAACTAAATTCATTTTGATTAGTTGACCTAAAATCCTTCTCCACACGGGTGTTGGAGAATTCACTATATTCTCAATGTCCTCAATCTTTTTATTTTTATATATATATATATTTTTTAAACTCTCTTTTATTTTTAGTTCTAAGTTAATTCACCCTTTTCATTCCCTAGGACAACCATGCAACATAACATTCCGTTATGCCAGGGCAACCTTATGTCAGGGCAATAGGGATTGAAAATACCTAAAGTAAAAATTTTTATTTTCAAACAAGTTTCAAAAAAATTAGTCTTAACCTAAGATCAGCCTAGACCTAGATAGCTCCTAACAATTCCAAGTCAGCCTTCGAGCACTCCAAGTGTAGGATCAGCCAATCAACTGGCCAGATAAGTGTAAGGTCGGTGGGAGTCCCCCCGTTGCTTGTCTTAGACATCAATTGTGCTTGGCCAGGTAAGCGAACGGAATCAATTAAGTAACCACCTTCCTTCGAAACTAGTCATCCCTGAACCACTTTCCTAGACACC
>QRFJ01003265.1:134331-280712 GCA_006176705.1 Cocos nucifera
TCTGGTTACTCAGTGAGAAGTACTTGAAAACTATTTTATTTAATTTTTTTATATGAAGAAATGTATAGTTATCCTACACAAGCTTATAAAAAGTTAGACTTTTCTTTGATGCTAGTAGAAAAAATTAGAAATACTCCAAGAAAAAACCTTTTATGTTTTGGACTTAATTTTTTATTGAATTTTCTTAATACTTGATTCCTCAATATCTCACAGATTCTCTGATCTGTGCATCAATTTTTTTTAAAAAAATGCTTAGTTTAATTCAATTGTTAAGCATAATCAGGTGTCTAAATACTAAATACTAACATTTTTTAGGACTTAAAATTTTAAAATTTTTATTTTTCTCCTCCTAACTTAATCGACATTATCCTCAATGGAGAAAAAAAAATAAAGGATATAATAAAGAACATGAAAGAATACACCTAACTCAGTATATTTTGGTCCAATACATGCTTTTGAAAATTTGGGCTCTCCCTCCAACTTATTCAAATTATCCTAAAAAGAAAATCAAATAAAAAGATAAATTAGATAAAAACTAAATATTGGGTTGCTTCCCAACAAGTGCTAAGTTTACCATCTTCAGTCAGACACAATGCAGCTTACTATCCTGTGTCAAATATTGGATTGACAAATTTCAATGGTTTTAGATTGCCAATCTCAGAAAGTTGATTTATAATCCCATTATTGATATATTCACTATTAATTTTAGGGACATAATTTATGACCCCATTCTCAGACCCATGTTTATCAAGAATTTCTCCTATTTGCTCTTCTAAAATACTCATTAATTGAGTTTTTATATTAAGAGTTAAGTTTGATTAAATGGGTGCTGGAATGGTGATTAAAGATGGTTTTAATTCTGAAGGTAAATTAATATGATCTTACTTAAATAACTTCATTGACTCTTCATTACATGCCTCTTGATTTTTATAAGAAGAACCTGCTTCTAGGGTTGAAGGGAATAGGCTTTTAGGTTTATAAGTTTCAGGTAATTCATCTATTCTCTTTTTTCCTACATCTGTCTCATTTAAACTGAAACTAGCATCAGTACTAATTCCTGGCTTAGGTTCTTTTATGTGGTTAGTCTCAGTACTAACCAATTCCTCTAAATTTTCATTTTGAACTATGGAAGGGCTTATTCCTTTAATGTCTGTCATGGTCCAGCCTATTGCTTCTTGATTTTCTCTTAAGACCACTAATAATTCCTCCTCTTGGTTAGGATTCAGGTCTGATGCAATAATTACAGGCAAGGTTTTCTTTGGACCAAAATATGCATACTTTTGATGCTCATGGAGGGGTTTCAACTCTACTTTGGGTGCCTCTTCTTTTGATGACTCAGGTGATGGTTTAGTCATTTCTATGAATGGTTCAGTGGGAGGCTCAACAGACTCAGCACTCAAGTCTTCTCTAGTATTAGGTGTATTTACCTTATTATCCACTTATTTTTCTGATCTCAAGGAATGAATAGCATTAACTTAATTAACCTGGTTTCCTTGAGATGGTCTACCATTTTGATTTCTTGGGTTGGGCTCAGGTTGGCTAGGTAGCCTACCTCATTCACCTTCATTTATGGTAGATGCCAGCTGACCAATTTCTAGGCGGGCTATGGCCTGAGAATTTGAATTCAGAATTTGACCCGTGGTTTGCATGAAATTGCTTAAGATGGTATTAGTGTCAATATTATATTTGGCTAGGGCTTCCAGGCTTTTCTCTAAAGAAAAAAATTTCTTTTCATTAATATTAAAGCCTGATGGTGGCATGGTGTTTATCACAGGATTAGGCCTTGGGTTCTGCTGATTGAAACTTGGACGGTCTACATTTGGATTTTGTAACCATGAAAAATTTGGATGATTCCTCCAACCTGGGTTATAGGTGGGTGCATAGGGATTGTTCAATGGTCTCTGATATGTAACATTCACTTATGCACATCCATTATCTAATTGGTTCATTGGGAGTGGACAATCCTCAAGGACATGGTCTGGTGCATTGCACCCGTTGCACATAGGTGCAGATACTTGGTTCACACTAGCTGATCTCTGAAGTTCTAAGGCCTCTAGCCTACGTGTCAATGTTGCAATTTTGGCTTCTGCAGCTAAGGAGGTTTGAATTTGGTATATTCCACCTCTTGAAGGTGTAGATTTTTTTGGTTCCCTAGTTATTTCCCATTGTAAACTTTTTCAGCTTGGCCTTCTAAAAATTGCTAGGCTTCATTTGGTTCTCTGTACATAAATTGTCCCTGGCACATGGACTCTAGCATTGTTCAAGAATTTGAATCTAATCCTTCATAAATTATTTGGCATAGCCTCCAAGTTTCTATTCCATGGTGTAGGTATTAGGTCAAGAGGTTCTTGAATCATTTGAAGTATTTCCAAAATGATTCACTAGCTAGTTGATAGAATTGGTTTATTTTATTTCTAATTCTTGCTGTTTTGTGATGAGGAAAATATTTTTTTTAAAATATTTTCACAAAGCCCTCCCAGGTCATGATAGATTGATTTGGAAGACTGTAAAGCAACTTTTTGGCATTATCCTTAAGGACAAATTTGATTAATCTTAGTTTGATTTTGTCCTCTGACAATTATTGTAGTTTCATGATTGCACAAACCCCTTCAAATTTCCTAATGAATATATATGCATCCTCTATTTTTATGAATTTTGGATGCATGTTAATGATTTGAGGTTTAATTTCAAAATTGTTTACTGTGGGTTGGGGCAACTAGATACAAGAGGGTTGGATGGAACCAACTGGATAACATAAATCTTTAAGGGTTTAAGGCTGAGACTGATTTGCTAAATTCATTATGGATGTTGAGGTTATAGGATCTGAAATAGAAACTAAATTCATTTTGATTAGTTGACCTAAAATCCTTCTCCACACGGGTGTTGGAGAATTCACTATATTCTCAATGTCCTCAATCTTTTTATTTTTATATATATATATATTTTTTAAACTCTCTTTTATTTTTAGTTCTAAGTTAATTCACCCTTTTCATTCCCTAGGACAACCATGCAACATAACATTCCGTTATGCCAGGGCAACCTTATGTCAGGGCAATAGGGATTGAAAATACCTAAAGTAAAAATTTTTATTTTCAAACAAGTTTCAAAAAAATTAGTCTTAACCTAAGATCAGCCTAGACCTAGATAGCTCCTAACAATTCCAAGTCAGCCTTCGAGCACTCCAAGTGTAGGATCAGCCAATCAACTGGCCAGATAAGTGTAAGGTCGGTGGGAGTCCCCCCGTTGCTTGTCTTAGACATCAATTGTGCTTGGCCAGGTAAGCGAACGGAATCAATTAAGTAACCACCTTCCTTCGAAACTAGTCATCCCTGAACCACTTTCCTAGACACCAATTAAATTGATTAATCCTAACCTATTTCAACTCTAAGATTTTCTTATCCTATTGAGCTCGAGTTCCTAGGGTTGATGTCTAATTGATTTTGAAATTAAAGGGTTAGGTCAATGCAGGATGTTGGTTGGTTGTTTGTGGGCCAAGGCAGGGTAATCAAATCTCCATCTTATCTTTTTTAATTGGGTTGTGCCCTTAATTTAGTTTAATATGAATATGCACACACAAAAAAAAAATCAATTAAAGGGTTCTATGTAATTTAAACTAGATGCATGCAACTAATTGAATTCTGAAAGGCTTAGCTTGCCTCCAGTAATCACCAAAAAAATAAAAATAAAAATAAAAATAATATGATGCATGCTCAAAGCAGTTAGAATTTCTAATCTTATCATGAGATTTTTAATTAGATTTAAATAAATATTTTTTAAAATTAATTTAAAAATAAAATAAATAAATAAATAAAATAAAAAGAAAAGAGAAGTAGGATTAGGATTGATCTCACTAAGCAAAACTCTTGGTTATTTTTGTTCTTTAATCTCTTTTTCTATAAAATAATAAAAATAATTAGCAAGCAATATTTATAAAAAAATAAAAATTTTATTTATAATTTATTTATAGAAAAATCAAAGAGATAAAAAATTTAATGTCCATGCCTGCCCCGACAACGGTGCCAAAAATTTGATAGGAACACAATGTAGTCATTCAGACACCATGTTTATCAGTTTAATCTGACTTCTTAAAATAATTAAAAATTTATAGATAGCAGTGAGTCGGGTCGAATCCATAGGAAAGGTAGTATTTTTAGATTTGAAATCTTTAATTTTACAAAAGAAAAAGAAAAGAGAAGAATTTTGGGATCAAAAGTGAAGTTGGCAAATAAAAAAAATAAAAATTAAAAGGTGCAAGAATTTAAACTTGGTACTAAGATCTACTAGTTAGATCTTAGCATCTACTTATAATAAAATAGAAAGCAATAATTAAAATATAGAAATTAAATTACAATAAAAATAAAGAGCATGAAATTAAAGAGCATAAAAATAAATATTGTGTTAAAAATTTCATAATTTAAATACATAAAATAAAAATAAAATAAAATAAGCTGATCTCTGATCTTGGATCGGCATTGATGGAAAGATGGTGTAGAAGCCTAGCTCTTCTTCTCGGCACCCATTGCTTTGAAGCAATCATTGACCCATAGCCTGGCATCACCCTATACCAAAGCTTCATCTTAATCTGAGATGTTGATTTCTGGAGGCCTGGGGCCCTTTTTATAGAGCTAGGAGAGCTGGAGAGTTTGCTTCTGGGCAATGTAGGACTAAGGGGCTCCTTAGGACTATGGAACTCTTTGATCAATGAAATATGGAGAAATTTAAGTAAAAATTAGATTAAAAGGATGAATTCTACTGCTCTGGATGAATCTGGCCGTCAATAGAAATCCAACAGTCCAAAAATCATCAAAATCGGATGTGTATTGGCCTAGATCAGGTCGGATTTAATTCTGGCCATCCGATCGTGCATTGATGGAGAAAATCTGGCCGCTGATCATGCGTCGGGAGTCTTGATCACTGTCGGGAGCATTTGGACCATTGGATCATTCCCTGGATCGAGCGCTGCTGTTGGATGGTGATCCGCGTGAAGTCTGACGTAGAAAAACTCCCTCCACCATCTGTCTTGATCGCAAGCTACCAGAGCCGTCCGATGTTGCAATTACTGTTCCCAAGGACTGCATGGACCAACGGCACTGCACACTGCATCCAATCAGCACTCCTATCACCGTGTGAAAAGACCAGATTGCCCTATGAGCCATGATAAATTTATGTAGGGTCTAGGTCCGTCATGTGTCACGCCGTGATTCGTCGGATTTTGCTGAGCTGGCAGTCCACGCCTAGATCATGGACCGGCTGATGGCTTCAATGGCTGAGTCAGTTTTGACGGCTAGGCTTGGCTTGCAGAGCCGACTGAGCCATTTTATTTATTTATTTATTTTTTTATATTTCAAAATTCATATCTTCTCCATTTTAGCCCCATTTTACCTAAAATTTATTTCGTTGTGATCAGAAAAATGAGTTCTTTCTATTGATAATAAAATTTTATTTTTTAATTTTTATTTTTTCAAAATTATTTTTAATTAATATAAATATTAATTTTTTAAAAATTATATATAAATTGATCATTAATTCTTAAAAATTAATAAAAATTAATTAATAAATTAATATTTTTATTGATGAATTTATGGTACTTATCAATCTTCTATAGCCGTATTTTCTTTAGAAGTCCGAACTCCTTTGAAATTAATATATGTCAAAGTTCTTCATCAATCAATGTCTGCTTCCTTCGAACTTTGACTATTAAATCTCAACAAACGGGCACATCAGTCAGACGACACATCTCTCTCCATAATGAACCCTATGCTATCCCAAGCGGTCCACTACCAGATGGTTATGGCTGTCACTATCAGTCTGCTACAGACGATACCTCTCCCTCTCCGTACCAAATCCCATGCGGTCCCGAGCGGTCCACTATCGGACGGTATGGCTATCACTATCAATCCACTATAGGCTTCATCCATAAAAAGGGATCCTCCAGATATATTTTCTCTAAGCTCTCTTCTCCTTCTCAAAACTCTACTGAGTTCTTTCCTGAGCACTCTATTTTTATTGGCCAGAAGAGCTGACTTGGTCGTTGGAGGGTCCTGCTAGAACCACCACCATCGATTCCAAGCAAAATTTTGTTTTGCAGGTCACCGATGGCGACATCTTCTTCCTCAACTCTAGCTTGATTCAACATCGACCAGATTCTGCACCAATAGGATTGACGCTAGAGGAAGGGCCCTCTGTTCCTGAGGTACCCTTATTCTTAAAGAAGTGCTCAGTCGATCATGTGGATCTTCTTCTCCAAGGTCCATCTCTATTCTCTCCCTCAATCCTAAGAAATGCCTTCAAAGAAGATGACTACCCAAAAATCTACCGCTTCTGCTATCTGATTTGAGCCAGATCCGCCCATTCCTGCTCAAGTGCCAGTGCTTCAACCTCCTCCTCCACCGACAGCCATGGTAGATCAGAAGCAGTTTAACCAACTGCAATGGATTCAAGGCCTCATTGAGATGGTGCAGACCATGCGGCAGCCCTCAAAGGTAATTTTGCCAGGAAACCCACCATCGAGATGTCAGAAATTGGTCCCAAGAAAGAGCGCTTAGGCTAGCATACCCATCACCCCTGGAAAAGAAAAATAGAGAGCAAAGGATTCTTGTTCGGATCGTGATTCTTCTTTGAAAAGAACCTTCGCCATCTACAATCGAAAGTCTTCCAAGGTCTGCGATCGAGATGACATCCTCGATCAGAAACTATGAGAGATGGATCGATGGATTGAGAAACTCTGCCACATCACCCCCAGCTCATCATGACAACATTCATACCGATCCCTCCTTTTCTCTCCCCGAATTAAGCTAGAGCCCATTCTATCGAACATTAAGCTTTTCCAATTTGAATGCTACGATGGAACCACTGATCTGATCGATCATCTGGAGGTCTTTCGAACTATGATGCTGCTTCAGGGTGAACTTGACGCCATCTTATGCCAAGCTTTCTTGTCTACCTTAAAGAAAGTAGCAAGAAACTGATACTCGATGTTGAAGCTGGGTACGATCTTCTCCTTTGACTAGATGGGCCATTAGTTTATGGCTCACTTCGTTAGTAGCTAACATCCGCACCGAGGTTCAAATTTTTTGATGAATATCAAGAAGGAGGGGGAATCTATCTGGCTTACATCACCTAGTTTAATGCTGCTGCATTGGAGATCCAAAATCTGGACTAGTCTATTGCAATGGCCGCACTTAAGGGCAGCCTTCAGAAGAACGATTTGCTATTCTCCCTAGAGAAGAACTACCTCAGAAACTTTGTTGATCTGCTAGCTCTGGCTAAGGGATATGCTCGAATGGAAGAAGCCTTCAAATTGAAAGATGAGGAAGCCGTAGGAGAGTGGCAGGTGAACGAGTCTAATAAATCCATAGCTGATGGAGGGCTGAATGAAGTTGGACCACGCTCATGGACTCCCTCTGAGTGCTAGCAAGCCCAAAGACCTCCTCGAGCTCGTCATCAAAGAAGCTCCGATAGAAGGGCATGACGAAGTTCTCCCTCCAGAAGATTTTACAACTATGCCCCCCTCAATGCTCCATAGATGCCGGCCTGAAGCAAGAAAAGATCGATCGAGGGCATTGCCGCATCTAGAACCACCAAGGAGGGAGGAATAAAAAGGAGATCGGCTGCCTCTTGACATCATCAATACTATCTCTGGGGGACTTAGTGCTTTGGCGAGCTGCCATCTCTCAACCTCAAAATCAGGGGAAGCTTGCCCCAAATTAGAATGATCCATATGAAATAGAGGAAATCATACGACCCGGAGCTTATCGACTGAAGGAGCTCAGAGGAAAAACACTCCCACGACCTTGGGATTCAGAAAATCTAAGAATGTGCTACCAATAATTTTTCTCCAATAAAACTCCTCCATTTCAACATTATTATTTCTTGGTGCAAAAACTATGTGATGACAGAAAAGAAGAAATTGAAAGTGGCCTTGTTAGGAATAGGAGGAGAACCTCATCACAACATGAGCAAGTTGAAGACCTTCGATTATTTAAGATAGGAGGAGGGGAGAGGCCCATTCAACGACCCATCTATGCCCCTATTATCATGTTAAGAATAGAAGGAGAACCTCATCCTAACATGAGCAAGTTGAAGACCTCTGATTATTTAAGATATGAGGAGGAGAGAGGCCCATTCAATGGCTCATCTATGTCCCTATTGCCATATTAGGAATAGGAGGAGAACCTCATCCTAACATGAGCAAGTCGAAGACCTCTGGTTATTTAAGACAAAAGGAGGAGAGAGGTCCATTTAACGGCCCATCTGTGCCCCTATTGCCATGTTAGGAATAGGAGGAGAACTTTGTCCTAACATGAGCAAGTCGAAGACCTCCAATTATTTAAGATAGGAGGATGGGAGAGGTCCATTCAATGGCCCATCTATGCCCCTATTGCCATGTAAGGAATAGGAGGAGAACCTCATACTAACAAAAGCACATCAAAGACCTCTGATTATTTAAAATAGGAGGAAAGAGGCCCATTCAATGATCAATCTGGACACCTATTACATGTTAGGAATAGGAGAAAAACCTCATCCTAACATGAGCATGTCGAAGACCTCCGATTATTTAAGATAGGAGGAGAAAAGAGGCCCATTCAATGGTCCATTTGTGCCCCTACTATCATGCTAGGAATAGAAGAAGAATCTCATCCTAACACGAGCAAGTCGAAGATCTCTGGTTATTTAAGATAGGAGGAGGAAAGAGGCCCATTCAACGGCCCATCTGTGTCCCTATTGCCATGTTAGGAACAAGAGGAGAACCACGTCGTAATATGAGCAAGTCGAAGATCTCTGATTATTTAAGATAAGAGGATGGAAGAGATCCGTTCAGCAGCCCATCTATGCCCCTATTGCCATGTTAGGAACAGGAGAAGAACCTCATCCTAACATGAGCAAGTCGAAGACCACCGATTATTTAAGATAGGAGGAGGGAAAAGGCCCATTCAATGGCTTATCTGTTCTCCTATTGTCATGTTGGAAATAGGAGGAGAACTTCATCCTAACATGTGCATGTCCAAGACC
The DNA here is from genome assembly GCA_006176705.1 of Cocos nucifera. Taxonomy (NCBI): domain Eukaryota; kingdom Viridiplantae; phylum Streptophyta; class Magnoliopsida; order Arecales; family Arecaceae; genus Cocos; species Cocos nucifera. Next base: position 143,344 of record QRFJ01003265.1, read on the forward strand.
TCTAGTTATTTAAGATAGGAGGAGGGAAGAGGCCCATTCAATGGTCCAACTATGCACCTATCGCCATGATAGGAATAGGAGGAGAACCTCGTCCTAACATGGGCATGTCGAAGACCTCCGATTATTTAAGATAGGAGGTGGGGAGAGGCCTATTCAATGATCCCTCTGTGCTCCTATCGCCATGTTAGGAATAGAAGGAGAACCTCGTCCTAACATGAGCACGTCGAAGATCTCCGATTATTTAAGATAGGAGGAGGAGAGAGGCCCGTTCAATGGCCCATCTATGTCTCTATTTTCATGTTAGAAATAGAAGGGGAACCTCATCCTAACATGAGCAAGTTGAAGACCTCTGATTATTTAAGACAGGAGGAGGGGAGAGGCCCATTCAACGGCCCATCTATGCCCCTATCGCCATGTTAGGAATAGGAGGAGAACCTCATCCTAACATGAGCAAGTCGAAGACCTACGGTTATTTAAGATAGGAGGAGGGAAGAGGTCCATTCAATGGCCCATCTGTGCTCCTATCGTCATGATAGGAATAGGAGGAGAACCTCATTCTAATATGAGCAAGTCGAAGACCTTTAGTTATTTAAGATAGGAGGGGAGAGACCCATTCAATGGCCTATCTGTGCCCCAATCATCATGATTGAAATAGAAGGAGAGTTTCGTCCTAACATGAGCATGTCGAAGACCTTTGATTATTTAAGATAAAAGGAGGGGAGAGGCCCATTCAATGGCCCATCTGTGCCCCGGTCGTCATGTTAGGAATAGGAGGAGAACTTCATCCTAACATGAGCGAGTTGAAGATCTCTGATTATTTTAGATAGAAGAAGGAAAGAGGCCCATTCAGCGATCCATCTATGCCCCTATTGCCATGTTAGAAATAGAAGGAGAACCTCATCCTAACATGAGCATGTCGAAGACCTTCGATTATTTAAGATAGAAGGATGAGAGAGGCCAGTTCAACAGTCCATCTGTGTCCCTATCGCCATAAGAGGAATAGAAGGAGAACCTCATCCTAACATTAGCACATCGAAGATCTTTGGTTATTTTGAGATAGGAGGAGGGGAGAGGCCCGTTTAATGATCCATCTGTGCCCCTATCGATATGTTAGGAACACGAGGAGAACCTCATCCTAACATGAGCACATCGAAGACCTCCAATTATTTAAGATAGGAGGAGGGATAAGGCCCATTCAACAGTCCATCTGTGCCACTATTGACATGTTAGGAACGGGAGGAGAATCTCTTCCTAACTTGAGCAAGTCAAAGACCTTCGATTATTTAAGATAGGAGGAGAGAGGCCCTTCCAATGACCCATCTGTGTCCCTATTGCCTTGTTAGGAACAGGAGGAGAACCTCATCCTAATATGAGCAAGTCGAAGACTTCCAATTATTTAAGACAAGAGAAGAGAGGGGCCCATTCAACGGCCCATCTATGCCCCTATTGTCATGATAGGAATAGGAGGAGAACCTCATCCTAACATGAGCAAGTCGAAGACCTTCGATTATTTAAGATAGGGAGGAGAAGAGAGGCCCATTCAATGGCCCATCTGTGCTCCTATTGCCATGTTAGAAATAGGAGGGAGAACCTCATCCTAACATGAGCAAGTCAAAGACCTTTGGTTATTTAAGATAGTTAGAGGGGAGAGGCCCATTCAAGGAACCATCTGTGTCTCTATTGCCATGTTAGGAATAGGATGAGAACCTCATCCTAACATGAGCAAGTCGAAGACCTTCGATTATTTAAGATCGGATGAGGGGAGAGGCCCATTCAATGGCCCATCTGTGCCCCTATTGCCATGTTAGAAATAGGAGGAGAACCTTATTCTAATATGAGTAAGTCGAAGATCTCCGATTATTTAAGACAGAAGGAGGGAAGAGGCCCATTCAATTACCCATCTATGCTCCTATTATCATGTTAGAAATAGGAGGAGAACCTCATTCTAACATGAGTATGTCGAAGATCTCTAGTTATTTAAGACAGGATGAGGAGAGAGTCCCATTCAATGGCCTATCTATGCCCCTATCACCATCTTTGGAATAGGAGGAGAACTTTGTCTTAACATGAGCACATCGAAGATCTCCGATTATTTTAAGATAGATGGAGGGAAGGAACCCATTCAACGATCTATCTATGCCCCTTTCGCCATGTTAGGAACAAGAGGAGAACCTCATCCTAACATGAGCACATCGAAGACCTCCGATTATTTAAAAGAGGAGGGGATAGTCCCATTCAACGGCCCATCTGTGCTCCTATTGCCATGTTAGGAATAGGAGACGAACCTCATCTTAATATGGGCAAGTCGAAGACCTCTGATTATTTAAGATAGGAGGAGGGGAGAGGCCCATTCAACGGTCCATCTATGCCCCTATCATCATCTTAGGAATAAGAGGAGAACGTTGTCCTAGCATGAGCACGTCGAAGACCTCCGATTATTTAAGATAGGAGGGAAAAGGCTCGTTCAATGGCCCATCTATGCCCCTATTATTATGTTAAGAATAGGAGGAGAACCTCATTCTATCATAAGCAAGTCAAAGATCTCCAATTATTTAAGAAAGAAGAAGGGGAGAGGCTCCGATAATGGTCCTTATGTGCTCCTACAGTCCATTAGAAATAGGTGGAGAACCTCATCCTAATGTGAGCAAAGTCGAAGGCCTCTTTCATTTTAGATGATGTGAGAAGAGAGGCCCTGACAATGGCCCTAATGTGCCCCTACAGCCTATTAGGAATAGGAGGAGATCCTCATCCTAACGTGAGCAAAGTCGAAGGCCTCGTTCATTTTAGATGAGATGAGAAGAGAGGCCCTAACAATGGCCCTAATATGCCCCTACAATCCGTGAGAAATAGTAGGAAAACCTTATCCTAACATGAGCAAAGTCGAAGGCCTCGTTCATTTTAGATGAGGTGAGAGGAGATGCCCGGACAATGGCCCTAATGTGCTCCTACAGCTTGTTAGGAATAGGAGGAGAACCTCATCCTAACATGAACAAAGTCGAAGGCCTCATTCATTTTATACGATGTGAGAAGAGAGGCCCCGACAATGGCCCTTATGTGCTCCTATAGCCCATTAGGAACGGGAGGAGAACCTCATCCTAACTTGATCAAAGTCGAAGGCCTCATTCATTTTAGATGAGCTGAGAAGAGAGGCTTCGACTCGGCTGGAGATAAGATCTTCCCTAAGCTTCAATCTCAATAGGAGATAAGATCTCCTTCAACCTTGACTGAAGATAAAATCTCCTCCGAGCCTCCCCCAAGCCTTAATCTCAATAGGAGATAGGATCTCCTTCAACCTCAATTGGCGATAAAATCTTCCTCGAGCCTCAACCTCAATAGGAGATAAGATCTTCTTCAACCTCGGTCGGAGATAAGATCTCCTCCGAGTATCAACTTCAACAGGAGATAAGATCTTTCTTCAATCTTGATAGAAAATAAGATCACCCCCGAGCTTCAATGTCAACCTTAATAGGAGATAAGATCTCCTTCAACCTCAGCTGGAGATAAGATCTCTCCTGAGCTTCAACGTCAAACGTCAATAGGAGATAATATCTCTTTCAGCCTCAGTTGGAGATGAGATCTCCTCCGAGCTTCAACGTCAACCTCAAAAGGAGATAAGATCTTCTTCAATCTCGACTGGAGATAAGATCTTCTGAAAGCTTCGACTTCAATGTCAACATCAATAGGAGATAAGATCTCCTTCAACCTCGGCTGGAGATAAGATCTTCCTTGAGCTTCGACTTCAATGTCAACGTCAATAGGAGATAAGATCTCCTTCAACTTGAACGGGTGTAGAGTCCAAGAAAGGACTTCGGCAGTCATCTTTTTTGTACTTCCTTCAAATTTTGAACTTGAGAGTGGGAGTACTATTATTGGGAATAAACCCCACTCCCGTCGAAGTCCAGTCTAATGCTTAGCCTAATGCAACTGGTAATCATGGAAGAGGTTTGATCGAAAATTCTTCCTCCAGGGATCGGACCCCAATCAAACTCCTCCAATGGCCGTACCCCAACCGAACTCCTCCAACGACCGGACCCAACCAAACTCCTCCAACAGTCGAACTCGTTCAGTGGCTGAACTCCTCCATTAGTCAAACTCCTTCCAGACTTCTCCTTCAATCCGATTCCTTTAGGAGCTAAACTCCATATGAATTTCTCCTTTAGTCAGATTCCTCCAGGAGCCGAACTCCTTTCGGACTTCTCCTTCAGTCGGATTCCTCTCGAGCCAAACTCCTTCTAAACTTCTTCTTCAGTCGGATTCCTTCAGGAGCCAAACTCCTTCCTTCAGTTGGATTCCTCTAGGTGCCAAACTTTTTTTAGACTTCTCCTTTAGTCAGATTCTTTTGGAAGTCGAACTTCTTCCAAACTTCTCCTTCAATCGAATACCTTTGGGAGTCAAACTCTTTCGAAACTTCTTATTGAGTCAGATACCTCTAGAAGCTGAACTCCTTCGAGACTTCTCCTTCAGTCGGATACCTTTAGGAGCTAAACTCCTTTCAGACTTCTTCTTCAGTCGGATTCCTCTAGGAGTCAAACTCCATCGGACTTCTCCTTCAGTCAGATTCCTCCATGAGCCGAACTTCTTCTGAATTTTTCCTTCAGTCGAATACCTTCGGGAGCCAAACTCCTTCCAAACTTCTTCTTCAGTTGGATTCCTTCAAAAGTCAAACTCCTTCCTTCAATCAGATTTCTCCAGGAGCTGAACTCCTTCCAGACTTCTCCTTCAATCGAATTCCTCCGAAAGTCGAACTCCTTTCGGACTTCTCCTTCAGTCAGATATCTATGGGAGTCGAACTCTTTAAGGACTTTTCCTTCAGTCGGATACCTCCAGGAGCAAAACTCCTTCGAAACTTCTCCTTCAGTCGGATACCTCCAGGAGCCGAACTCCTTCTAGACTTCTTCTTCAGTTAGATTTTTTCAGGAGCCAAACTCCACCGGACTTCTTCTTCAATCGGATTCCTTTTACATGCCGAACTTCTTTCGGACTTCTCCTTCAGTCGGATTCCTCTAGGAGCCGAACTCCTTCCGAACTTCTCCTTCAGTTAGATTTCTTCAGTGGATTACTTCTAGATTTCAGCTAGCATTTCTTCCGGATGATCCCCTGTAGCCATATCTTTTTTAGGAGTCTGAACTTCTCTGGAATTGATATATATCAAAGTTCATCACCAACCAATGTCTACTTTTTTCGAACCTCAACTATTAAATCTCGATGAACTGGCACATCAGTCAGACGACACTTCTCTCTCTATAGTAAATCCCATGCAATTTCGAGTGACCCACTATCGGATGGTTATGGTTGTCACTATCAGTCAACTATAGGTGACACCTCTCCCTCTCCATACCAAGCTTCATGCAACCCACTACCGGATGGTATGGCTATCACTATCTGCTATAGGCTTCATCTATAAAAAGGGATCCTCTAGATATGTTTTTTCTAAGCTTTCTTCTTCTTTCCAAAACTCTATTGAGTTCTTTCCTGAGCACTCCATTTTTGTTGGCCAGAAGAGCTGACATGATCATTGGAGGATCCTACCAGAGCCACCACCACCGACTTCGGGCAGGACTTTATTTTGTAGATCACCAACAATGACCTCTTCTTCCTCAACTCCAGCTCGATCCGACGTCAACCAAATTCTGCACCAACAGTGTCTAAGATAAGTTTGGCAGTCCAAACCAATGGTTTTTAATTGAGAGCTATTCATACTAATTCAATCTTTAATGAGTTAATGGCATATTCCTTCCACTGATCTCACTTACCTAGCCATCCTGATGAATTAGATTTTGATTAGATCACTTGGTGATTTGGCCTCACCCATGTCAATTAAGTAACTTAGCATGACTGATTTAGGTGCTCCTAAAGCTGGCTTGAATTAGATCCTTTTTTATCTGACTTGGTGAAGTCAATAGGAGGATCGAAATTGCCTGGTTAATCTTCTATCTTCTTCTTAAAATGAATCAATTAAATTCTCTAAAATTATTATGTTCATAAAAATGATAAAGTTATAGTAACAACTAAGTCATAGCCTTTCATTAAGTTAGGTAATAATGAGATTATTAGTTTAATAATCATTGGAGGCCCAAAGGCCCAGTGCTTATTGACTAATGAAATTATCATTCATAATATGATGATTTGATCGTATCTTTCTAATGGTGGTCAGGTTGATTGGCCAAAGTCAAATTTGATTATTTGTTGATCAAATGCACCAAATACGGTTATGTTAATAGTTGGACCTAATCGGACCTTTTTAGTGGAGGCCAAAGCCTACTAATTAGATTTTTAAGGCAAAATTAAAATTTTTAGAAGTTATTTAGAGAAATAATTGGTTATGAACCTACCCATTGATGCATATGGGTTGACTGACCAAAGTCGTGCTTATGTGTAGTCTATGTGGATTCTAATACTCACTAAAAAATTAAAGTAATTTCTTGAATTGGAGGTAGACACTACCAGTTCGTATAAAATAGTGGAAGAAACTTTGGACTAAAGTCCAAGTCTTCAGTAAAATAATTCACATATTAATGAGATTTTTTTTTTTTTGTTTAGCTATGGCTACTACCCTATCGCTACGGTCATTATTGTACAATGATAAACTTATGGGATCCAACTTTGATAGTTGGTATCAAAAGTTGAAAATCATCCTGGAGCATGAGTGGATCCTACATATTTTCACAGATCCAATATCTAAGGAGCCAGCTCTAAATGCTAGAGGAGCGATCTGAGATACTTATTAGAAGTGGCTCAATGACCACACCACCATTTGATATATTATGCTGGCAGTAATGAATGATAAGTTTAGCCATAAGTTTGAGAATGCCCAGCCATAGGAGATGCTTCATATACTGAATGACTCCTTTAGCACGCTTGACGATGTTGAGAGGCATAAGACTAGTTGTGTCATTTTCAATGCTTGAATAAGGGATGGGGCATCGATCATCGATCATGTATTGTACATGATCGAGATGATTGAGTGCTTGAGTAAGCTAGGCTTTTTCTTGCATGAGCAGCTTAGGAAGGATGTTATACTAAAGTCTCTACCCAAGTTCTTCCTCCCCTTCCTTACTCATTTTCGAATGATAAAATCTATAGTAAACTATCATGGATTGCTGGGGTTACTACAGAACTTTAAGAAGGATCATCAGCTCCAAATGGAGTCGGTGCATGTAGTGGGAGGGTCTTCTTCTAGTCATCGACCTTTTAACAAAGGAAAGAAGAACAAGAAGAAGAAGAAGAATAAGGTGCAGCTACATGCCAGGACATCTAATAGGGTTAGACGAAGAAGCCCAACCTCGATCAGAGAAGTAGGGGCACTGAAAGAGAAACTGTCCTTAGTATATTGCCTCCCTAGATCTGAATAGGTTGAGGAAGAAGCAAGCAGTTGCTGCGCAAGATAATTATATGATAATACCATGCAACTTCTCAATGTGTGATACTACTGCCTGGATATTAGATACCGAAAGCCCTTATCATATTTATAATTTGATGTTGGATTTGCAGGTCAGTAGAAGATTTAATGAAGGTAAGAGGTTCCTAAACATTGAAGATAAAAGATAAGTTCCAATTCTAGTTTTAGGAATCATGAACCTTATAATCAATTCTCATAAAGTTATTCTATGTGATTATTACATTTGTCTAAACTTTTTGTTGAATGTTATTTCTATAAGTGTTTTGGCCAAGAACAGTTATGAATATTCAATAAAAAAAAATTTTGTAATATCATTTTGAATGATATTAAGATTTATGTTGGATAATTAAATAATCATATTTATTTACTATCATAGCATGTTAATATGGTCTAGTCTATTAGATATGTGCCCTAGAAGCCAGATTGGTTGACACTTGTAGTACACATTTTAGGAGCATTTTCATAATTTTGACTATAAATTAATAGAAAAGTTATTTTCTATCACATTGAGTATTTTAAGTATCTATGATGTATCTTTTGAGTTAACGGGTATGATAAACACATATTTTTAAGAGCTAAAAATTTAAGGCATGTGTTCTTGTAATTAACTAATAAACTACTCCCGATCGTAGGATCATCATGAGGATGGTGATCAATCTAGAAGATCGATGTATGATCACTTTCTTAGGATAGATGAGTCTTAAGTCTATAGTATGGACACATCAAAGTAAGATTATAGGTACTCACTAGAGAACCAGGGCACTGAGCATGTCCACCTCGAGCAATCATAAGAGAGTCTATTTTCTCATCGATGACTTACTCGATGCTTTAGTGGTGTGTCTGGTTTTTTGATTTGAGATGCATCGACAGTTCATCATGAGTGTGTTATAGTTTGACTACACCATAACTCAGTCTCCTAGCGATTTAAAATTTTGAGGTGTATGTTGGCTATAGCATGTTCATTGTAGGGACTGGTTCGCACTAAGATGGGATATATTAACCTTGGTAGAGGAGTAGTAGTCCTATGACGATCATGAGATCAAGCCATTAAGTCCATGGCCATGGCATTGTGATATAATAGAAAAGAGTTTTCTATTAAGATTTCACATCGAACTCAAATCGAATGATTCAATCATATGATGGGGTGTTAGGTTTGACGAGTTCACCTTAACTCTACTCCTATGGGGACTCATGATAGGAGAACCCAATCACACAAGTAGCTGTATTGAAAGGTTCATATTTAATTTTGATGGGTTACCACCATATATTGTTAGGTATCATTGGTGGATTTTGGGAGCAATTAAAATGATCTTGATGATCGATCATTCTAATTATGTGAATTGAAAAAATTCTGGTCCATCGAAAGATGTTTTGATAATGTCGATGATAGAGATTGTGACATATCTCATTATCATACAAAATTGAATCTAACTAGGTCAGATAAACAAAGATTTTTTGGATGTGATTAATTGGACTAATCCAATTCGATTGATTTGCATTAGATCCAATTAGGTTCAAGAAAATCGTGCGAGCATATGATTGAGCCTAACATTCTCCTTCTATAGTCTTTCTGATCTATCTCGACTGAACCAAATTGATTTAGACTCATCTAGGAATCCTATATGGGCTTTTTTCTAGTCTGACTAGAGCTTATCCAGATCAAAAAAAAATTGTCTTAATCTATCAGATGGAAATAAGACAATACCTGCCAATTCCTGACACAACCTGCTATTTTTGGTTTCATTAGGACATTGATCCGATCTTTGCAGGAATTGAAGGGTATGAGATGCACCCCCTATATTTGATCTTGAGCACATGCCCTAAAGAGTTTTCATTGGCAAAATAAGGTGAGTCACCCCATATTGTGTGCGCATAATGAGGGGAGGCTATTAGATATATGTGCCCTAGAAGCCAGAATTGGCTGACACTTGTAATACACTTCTAGGGGCAAAATTATAATTTTGACTATAATTAATGAAATGGGTTATTTTCTATCACACATGTGTATTTAGTGTCTGTGATACATCCTTTGAGTTAATGGTAATGATAATTCATATTTTCAAGAGTTGAAAATTTAAGACATGAATAATCATTATTAACTCATAAACAGCTCCCGACCATAGGATCATCATGAGGATGGTGATTGATCCGGAAGGTTGGTGTACGATCGCTTCTCTTTAGTAGATGAGTCTTGAGTCTGTGGTGTGGAGACACCGGAGCAAGAGTACAGGTACTCGTTAGAGAACGAGGGCACTGAGCGTGACCACCTCGAGTAGTCATTAGGAAGTCTACCTTCTCGTCAATGACTGACTCGATGCTGCAGTAGTGTGTCTGGTTCTTTGACCTGAGGATGCATCGGCAGTTCACCTTGAGGGTGTTATAGTTTGACTACACCATTACTCGATCTCCTAGCCATATGGAACCCTGAGGTGTATGTTGGCTATAGCATGTTCATTGTAGGAACTGGATTGCATCAAGATGGGATCTATCTACCTCGGTGGTAGAGGAGTAGCCCTATGATGATCATGAGAATCAAGTCCTGAAGCCCATGGCCATGGCAGAGTGAAATAATAGAAAGAGTTTCTATTTAGATTTTCACATTGGACTCGAATCGAATGATTACATCATATGACAGAGACTAGGGTTTGACGAGTTCACCTTAACCCTAATCTGATCGGGGCTCAAGATAGAAGAACTTAATCACACAGGTAGCTGCACCAAGAGGTTCACATTCAGCTCTGATGGGTTGCCACCATATACTGCTAGGTGTCACTGGTGGATTTTGGGAGCAATTAGAATGATTTAGATGATCGATCATTCTAGCTGTTCGAATCAGAAGAGTTCTGATCCATCGAAAGGAGTTTCGATGATGTCGATGATAGAGATCATGACATATCCCATTACCATACAGAACTGAACCTAACTGGGTCACACAAACAAGGGTTTGAATCTGGTGATCATCAATTGAACTGATCTAGTTCAATTGATCTGAATGAGATTCAATTAGGTTCAAGGAAATCGTGCTAGCACTCGATTGAACCTAACGTTCTTCTTTTACTATCATAAATAAGTTGTCCTGACTGAGCCAAAGGAGTTTGTGCTCAATCAGAGGCCTTCATATGGTCTGACTGGAGGTTGTCCAAGTCAGAATAGGTTGTCTTATTTTGTAAGACATTACCTGCCATTTTTGGTCACCTGCCATTTCTTGTTCTTTGACTTTGGTCAAAAGTCTACCTTTGACTGGTCAAACGTTGACCATTTACCCTTTGACTTTTGACCACATGTCATGCACCTATTGGAGAGCTGGTGGGGGCCTGTCCCCCTGCCAGAACCTGGCAAGGAGAAGGGCGCACGCCAAGGGTGGCGTGAGCCCAAGTAGGAGGCGCCTAGGAGTCCTTGTTGGACAAGGACTCCACCTCCCTTTTGGATTCCAATCAGAGTTCTACTAAGAATCCAGTTTGACTGGTCTTAGGCGCCCTCTAAGGAGGAATCCAGGGGTCTCTATTCCAACCAATCAGATTTAGATCTGATTTCACAAAGGGTTGTGATTGGTTGAGAGGAAGAGGAGTTGGATCACAAGAGGTCTATAAATAAGACCCTGCGCCCAACCCTAATTCGAAGTGAATGCTATTAGATACGCCCCAAGGCTGCCTCTCCCCTCCTTCTCCATGCCATAGTCTCTTCTCCTCTTGCTCTCCACGTCCAAAAGGTGTTTTGGACTTAGTTTGGTGCGATTCAGATCAAGGAAAGGCGATCAAAAGCAAGAAGGCTGCGCTGCTGCAAAAGGACGACTGCAGATCTTCAAAAGAGTTTTGAAGATCCTCCAGATCAGATCCAGATCTGATTTTTGGAGGTGTGATAGAGAAGAAGAGGATCTCCAGATCCAACCCGAGTGGATACCGGTAGAGGCTAGGCGCTTGCATGGCTAAGATCCAGAACCTTCCGCTGCAATCAGGATCATCTACAGGGTAATAGGATTACCCAAATCAGGTAAATTAAATTTGATTTAATTTATCTTATTTTATTTTATTTATTAAAATAATAAGAATCAGATCTGAAACATATCAAGATCTGATTGAGATCAAGAGAAAATTTTTGAAATATATCTCTTGATCTAATCAGATCTGGACGAACCTGGACCGGGAAATCAGGATTTCCCTTCAACTGGTATCAGAGCCATGGTTCTAAATTATTTAGATCTAATTTTAAATTTATTTTAATTAAAAATAAAGTGATTTCAGATGTCACATGAGATGTGATCAGATCTGAAATCAGAAAAAATTAAAATTAAATGATTTGGATCTAAGATTATGAAGATATGCATGACTAGTTCTAGAATAGAATAGTTCTATAGAATAGTTTTGCATGTCTTTGATTTAATTCTGATTAAATCATATTTTAGATCTTCTTATTTACTATTTTTCTGATATTATAAGTGTTATAATAACATCTAAATAAACAGCAAATAAAAATTATTTAATTTTAAATATCATATGAGATATGATTAGATGCATGTCTAGACTAAGTTGTAGAATAGTTCTACATAATTGTCTAGATTAGAATTTATTTTGATTAGATCAATTTAAATCTAATTTTTTAGATTATTATGAGATAATTTAGATCTGAAAATATGCATGATTTGATACATGAGATGTATGCAAAATATGCCTTGATTAGATCTAAATTTGTATATGAGATATATGATATAGATCTATAACTATTTTGTAGTATTTACATGTTCCTGATTAAGGCGTTCCTCTTGGCCGTCCGGTCATAAGAACGAAGAAGGGTTTGAAGGCCCTCTCTTCCCATTCGATGGGGTGTTCTTATGATGTGTAGGGGTGCTGCGTGTTCGTCCTTAATCAGAAACCCAAAACTTACTTTCTGCAAAACCCTAGATCCTGAAACCCTAGGATTTATTGTGCATATTTTGTTTATGAACCCAACTTAATTAAGAATTAAGTTTATGGAATATTAATTAGGTCTAAAATTGAGAATTTTCAGATCTAAGACATATTCATAATACTGGGTTCGGGCTTGGGTAGCTCAATTAGGTCTAAGCGGTTGATCAAACCGAATCAAGAGTTGGTTAGATGGGATCAACAATGCTTAAATTGACCAGCCTAATAGGATTAAGTCTGGGTCAAGATCGAGTCACGATCAAGCAAGACCTAATTAGGCTCAGAGGTTAGAGTCTGGATTGTAGGCTAACCCAATTGGTTCTGACTCAACAATTTGGTGTCTAAGGTAAGTTTGGCACATACGACCGACTGGTTTTTAATTGGAAGCTACTCGACCTGAATGCGTTCTTGTGCGAGTTAATGGCATATTCCTTCCACCGGTCTCACTTACCTGGCCATATCTGTTGACACAGTTCTGATCTGAGGTGGTCAATAATCCGAGCTAACCCATGCCACTAGGTTAGTCATAATTGTTATGACTAAGCCAAGTCTAGTTTAATGAGACCTGAATCAATTCTCCCTAAGAAAAGATTAAGTCCGAGGTCTTCCACCATTGTAGACGTGCGGGCCCTTCCCGGGGTTGATTGTTCTCGGCTGGATACAGTGGCTCAGTTGCACCGGGAAGATGCAACCATGTCTATTAGGCATTGGATGCTATGGGCTGGAGGATGAGTTGGGCTCAATATTTCCGGATACGGTGAGAGACCCAATTAGGAACCCAGTCTATGCAAATGGTGGGTCTGACTTAACTAAGGAGTGGATCAATATTTCGGATACGGTGAGATTCATGAATTAGAGACCAAGTTTGGGTGCACCATGATTAGAGAATCATTGAACAAGAGTTGTTCACTCATTGGCTAACCCATCACCAATAACTGTTAGGTGAGGTGATGAGTCAGTTGGTGAGACCGCACCACCCACTAGAAATCATTAATCGCGGAGATTTTCGCATCTCTACAGAGGGAGTGTAGGGATCCGAGAAAATAGTGGGAGCTAATTTGTTTAAAAATAAAATCCCTAAACAAATTGGTCAAGTCAAAATTACAGTATCTAACTAGAATCTTTGACTCTCTACAGGAAAATGTCTGCGTCCAACCCATTGGCACGTATCCTAGACACACATAGACTGACTGGACCCAATTATAAAGATTGGCTCAGGAACTACAAAATTATTTTGGGTTCAGAGAAGTTAACACATGTTTTGGACCAGGACCCTCCCACCTTACCAGCCTCGTCCATCCACTGAACAGAGAGCGTCTCTGGAAAAATGGATAGACGAAGATAATAAGGCCAGATATTACATGTTGGGCTCGATGTCTGATGAGCTCCAGCGCCAACATGAAGATATCGGGACTGCTCGCCAAATGTTGGCTCACCTGCAGGAGATGTTTGGTGAACAGAGTCGCGCAGCCAAATATCAAGTCACGAAATGACTTTTTAAGGCTAAGATGCGTGATGGGCAGTCAGTCCAAGATCACTGTCTGACAATGATCAAGGACATGGAAGAGCTTGAGAAGCTCGGTGTGAAGTTGGACTTGGATCTGCAGAACGATATTATTCTGCAATCCTTGACTGATGCATATGGGCAATTCATCATGAATTACCACATGCATAAACTTCAAAATTCCTTGGCCGAAGTTAATGAATATGCTGGTTACCGCTGAGCTTTCTATGAAAGGTTCTAAAGGCTCAGTTCTTGCTATGGAACAGACTTCTTCCAAAAGAAAGTCTTATGGAAAGAAAAAGAAGTCTGTGAAAAAGCAAAAGGTGGAAGGATCAAAGAAGAAGAAGGCAGAACCGAAGAAGAAGGTCGATGGCAAAGGAAAGTGTTTCCATTGCAACAGCGACGGCCATTGGAAGCGGAACTGCCCTACTTACCTGGCCACCCTGAAGAACAAGAAGGAAGGTCCTTCTGGAGGTATGCTCGTTATTGAGTCTAACCTTACGGTTTCTTCTGCATCCAGTTGGGTGCTTGACTCTGGTTCTAGTGCTCATCTGTGCACTTCTATGCAGGGTCTTGAGGATAGCAGGAGGCTGAGGGATGGAGACATGATCCTACGCGTCGGTAATGGAGCAAGAGTTGCTGCAGTAGCCGTGGGAACATACCCTCTTCGATTACCATCTGGTTTAGACTTAGTTTTGAAAGACTGTTATTATGTGCCTGCAGCTAGCAGGAATTTGATTTCTGTTTCATGCTTAGCACAAGAAGGTTATGTGATCACCTTCTTTAAGGACCATTGTAACATTCTTTATGAAAGAAATAAAATTGCAAATGGTTTCCTTGTTAATGGTCTTTATCAGTTGCATATTGATGTACCTATTTTAACTATCGAGCAAAACGTGAATGCCAAACGACCTAGGGATAGTCCAAATGATAGATATCTATGGCACCTGAGATTAGGTCATATAGCAGAAGATAGGATTAACAAATTGGAGAAAAATGGGCTATTGAGTCCATTGACTTTTGAGTCATATCCAACTTGTGAATCTTGTCTTCAAGGCAAAATGACTAAACTCCCTTTTGTTGGACATGGGGAGAGGGCCACAGATCTCCTTGCCCTAGTACATACTGATGTGTGCGGCCCATTCGATGTGCCAGCTAGAGGCAATTTTGTCTACTTCATTACCTTTACCGATGATCTGTCTAGGTATGGGTATGTGTATCTTATGAGACACAAGTCTGAAGCCTTTGAAAAGTTCAAAGAATTCAGACATGAAGTAGAAAAACAAACTGGAAAATCCATTAAGGTTCTTCGATCAGATCGAGGAGGTGAATACCTTAGCCGGGAATTCCTAGACTATCTTAAGGAAAATGGCATAGTCTCTCAATGGACTCCACCAGGAACACCTCAACTCAACGGGGTTTCAGAACGGAGAAATCGGACTCTATTGGATATGGTTCGATCCATGATGAGCTTCACAGACCTCCCTGATTTCCTTTGGGGACATTCAATATTAACTTCAATCTATTTACTGAATAGGGTTCCCTCTAAAACCATTCCTACCACACCGTATGAGATATGGCACGGTAAGAAACTAAGTCTGAGTCATCTCAGAATTTGGGGTTGTCCGGCTTATGTCAAAAGACAACAAGCGGACAAGTTAGAATTTAGGTCCTTTAGAGCTCGATTCATAGGATATCCTAAAGAGTCATTAGGATACTATTTCTACATTCCAGAAGACCATAATGTGATTGTGAGTCGACATGCCATATTTCTTGAAAAACAGTTTATTCAAGATAGTGGCGTTGGAAAGCAGATTAAGCTTGATGAGAAAGTCTCACAAGCAGAAAGAGCTAAGGACCAAGTGGAACCAAATCAGGTTGAGCCAATAAGAACACTACCTCCTCCATCTCGTAGATCGGAAAGAGTTTCCCCCCCCTGAAAGATACTTAGGTATTATTTCAGAGGACGTAGAGGAAATGTTCTTCGTAGGTAATGGTGCTCATGGAGATGATCCCAAAACCTACAACGAGGCGATATCAGATATCGACTCTGAGAAATGGCTTGAGGCAATGAAGTCAGAGATCGACTCGATGCACTCAAACCAAGTCTGGACCTTGGTAGATCCACCAGAAGGTATAGAACCTATTGGGTGTAAATGGATCTTCAAGAGAAAGATTGGTGCAGATGGGAATGTGGAGACATTCAAGGCTAGACTGGTGGCAAAAGGTTATATCTACGTGAAGGCATTGACTATCAGGATACCTTTTCCCCGGTAGCTATGCTAAAATCCATCCGCACATTGCTTGCCGTTGCAGCCTATTTCGATTATGAAATATGGCAAATGGACGTTAAAACGACATTCCTAAATGGATATCTTGAGGAAGATATCTATATGGAACAGCCGCTAGGTTTCACATCCAGTGATACTGATCACAAGGTTTGCAAGCTGCAAAGGTCCATATATGGACTTAAGCAAGCATCTCGGAGCTGGAACACTCGTTTCAATGATGTGATCAAAAAGTTTGGTTTCATCAAAAACGAAGAGGAACCATGTGTTTTCAAAAGGGTCAGTGGGAGCGCTGTTGTCTTCCTCGTATTGTACGTGGATGACATCCTCCTTATTGGGAATGATATTCCCATGTTGACATCAGTCAAGAGTGGTTGTCCAAGGAATTCTCCATGAAAGACCTAGGTGAAGCATCCTTTATTCTAGGAATTAAGGTCTATAGGGATAGACCGAATAGGATGCTAGGACTTTCACAGAAAATGTACATAGAGGAAGTACTAAAGAGGTTTAGTATGGAAAACTCTAAGAGGGGATTAATATCCTTCAGACATGGTATTCATCTTTCCAAGAAGATGTGCCCCAGCACACCTGAGGAAATAGAACGCATGAGCAAGATCCCTTATGCTTCTGCAATAGGGAGCCTCATGTATGCCATGCTATGTACACGACCTGATATAGCCCATGCTATGAGTGTCACAAAGCAGATATCAGTCAAATCCAGGTGAAGAACACTGGACTTCTGTGAAATGTATCCTTAAGTACTTGAGAAAGAACTAAGGAATTGATGTTGGTCTTTGGTAACGGAGAACTCCAAGTTCAAGGATACACAGACTCGGACTTCATGTCTGATATAGATGATCGAAAGTCGACATCTGGAGTCTGTTTTGTGCAATGGTGGAGCTGTCAGCTGGAAAGAGTTCCAAGCAAACTGTTGATAGAGATTCCACCATGGAAGCAGAATATATAGCTGCATCAGAGGCTGCAAAGGAAACGTTCTGGTACAAGAAGTTTGCTGCAGAAATTGGAGTAATGCCATCAGATGCCATTCCTCTTTACTGCGACAATAATGGCGCCATAGCCCTTGCTAAGAAGCCGAGGTCTCACCAGAAGTCCAAGCACATTGAGCGGTGATATCATCTCATCCGCGATTACCTTGAGAAAGGTTACGTTGAGGTCAAGAGAGTCAACTCCGCAGATAATGTGGCAGACCCACTTACAAAGCCGTTGGGATAACAGAAGTTCGAAGCCCACCTTGAGAAGATGGGACTTAGACTTGTAGCCAATTGGCTTTAGGACAAGTGGGAGATTGTTAGATATATGTGCCCTAGAAGCCAGAATTGGCTGACACTTGTAATACACTTCTAGGGGCAAAATTGTAATTTTGACTATAATTAATGAAATGGGTTATTTTCTATCACACATGTGTATTTAGTGTCTGTGATACATCCTTTGAGTTAATGGTAATGATAATTCATATTTTCAAGAGTTGAAAATTTAAGACATGAATAATCATTATTAACTCATAAACAGCTCCCGACCATAGGATCATCACGAGGATGGTGATTGATCCGGAAGTTGGTGTACGATCGCTTCTCTTTAGTAGATGAGTCTTGAGTCTACGGTGTGGAGACACCGGAGCGAGAGTACAGGTACTCGTTAGAGAACGAGGGCACTGAGCGTGACCACCTCGAGTAGTCATTAGGAAGTCTACCTTCTCGTCAATGACTGACTCGATGCTGCGAGTAGTGTGTCTGGTTCTTTGACCTGAGATGCATCGGCAGTTCACCTTGAGGGTGTTATAGTTTGACTACACCATTACTCGGTCCTAGCCATATGGAACCCTGAGTGTATGTTGGCTGTGACATTTTCATTGTAGGAACTGGATTGCATCAAGATGGATCTATCTACCTCGGTGTAGAGGAGTACCCTATGAGATCATGAAATCAAGTCCTGAAGCCCAGCCAATGCAGATGTGAAATAATAGAAAGAGTTTTTATTTAGATTTTCTCATTGGACTCGAATCGAAATGATTACATCATATACAGAGGACTAAGGGTTTGACGAGTCTCACTTAACCCTAATCTGATCGGGGGGTCAAGATAAGAAGAACTGAATCACACAGGTAGCTGCACCAAGGAGTTCACATTCCAGCTTGATGGGTTTGCCACCATTTATGCTAAGTGTCACTGGTAAATTTTGGGAGAATTAGAATGATTTAGAATGATCGATCATTCTAGCTGTTCGAATCAGAAGAGTTCTGATCCATCGAAAGGAGTTTCGATGATGTCTATGAGATAGAGATCATGACATATCCTATTACCATACAGAACTTGAACCAACTGGTTCACACAAAACAAGGGTTTGAATCTCGTGATATCAATTGAACTGATCTATTCAATTATTGAAATCAATGGATCTAGTTCAAGGAAATCAGAGCTAGCACCGAAACAACGTCTCAAGATCAAACGAGAATGCCACACCGAGCACACCTAAGCTTCTTCTTTTTACTTCGATAACATAAGTTTGTCCAACATGAGCCAAAGGATTGTGCTCAATCAGGGCCTCATATAGGTCTGACTGGAGGTTGTCCAAGTCAGAATAGTTGTCTTATTTGTAAGACATTACCTGCCATTTGGTCACCTGCCATTTCTTGTTCTTTGACTTTGGTCAAAAGTCTACCTTTGACTGGTCAAATGTTTGACCATTCACCCTTTGACTTTTGACCACATGTCATGCACCTATTGGAGAGCTGGTGGGGGCTGTCCCCTGCCAGAACCTGGCAAGGAGAAGGCGCACACCAAGGGTGGCGTGAGCCCAAGTAGGAGTGCCTAGGAGTCCTTGTTGGACAAGGACCACCCTCCAATAAGGACCTCCACCTCCCTTTGGATTCCAATCAGAGTTCTACTAGAACTCAGTTTGACTGGTCTTAGCGCCCTCTAAGGAGGATCCAGGGGGTCTCTATTCCAACCAATCAGATTTAGATCTGATTTCACAAAAAGGTTGTGATGGTGAGGGAAGAGGAGTATCCACAACGACGATGGAGGGTCTATAAATAAGACCCTGCGCCCAACCCTAATTCGAAGTGAATGCTATTAGATACGCCCCAAGGCTGCCTCTCCCCTCCTTCTCCACGCCATAGTCTCTTCTCCTCTTGCTCTCCACATCCAAAAGGTGTTTTGGACTTAGTTTGGTGCGATTCAGATCAAGGAAAGGCGATCAAAAGCAAGAAGGTTGCGCTGCTGCAAAAGGACGACTGCAGATCTTCAAAAGAGTTTTGAAGATCCTCCAGATCAGATCTAGATCTAATTTTTGGAGGTGTGATAGAGAAGAAGAGGATCTCCAGATCCAACCTGAGTGGATACCGGTAGAGGCCAGGCGCTTGCGTGGCTAAGATCCAGAACCTTCCGCTGCAATCAGGATCATCTACAGGGTAATAGGATTACCCAAATCAGGTAAATTGAATTTGATTTAATTTATCTTGTTTTATTTTATTTATTAAAATAATAAGAATCAGATCTGAAATATATCAAGATCTGATTGAGATCAAGAGAAAACTTTTGAAATATATCTCTTGATCTAATCAGATCTGGACGAACCTGGACCGGGAAATCAGGATTTCCCTTCAGAGGCATGGAGGAAGATTTGTTATGGAACAAACTCTTGGAGATAATTCTTCATGCCACCACCCTTCTCTCATCTATTTTGTGTGACAACTCTAGGGACTTTTTGGGTGACAAAAACTAGGTAGAGACCTAGTATTTCTCATGGGAAATCACATTAAAATCAAATTAAATGAAGTAATTAGAATACTTGATCAAATAGGACTCTGTGTATGGCGTAGGGTCTATTTAAAGGACCCTGCACCCTAGGGTTTGCAATCCTTGATCTCCCACGCCCCTAGGCTGCCACCCCACCTTCTCTTTATGCCTCTCTTTGATCCTCTCTTTGTTCTCTATGCCCATACAAAGTTGGGTGCAGGTTCAGCATTCAAATGTTGATAGAAGCTAGAGTAGAGATCACGACAAGGTGTTCTACATCAAGAGATCAGGTGTAGACTTAGAAATTATTTTTGAAGCCTTTAGAGATTCAGATTTGATCTGAATTTTTGACATTAGATCCAGAAGGAGAGTGCATCTAGATCCAGTCAAAGTGGACTCTGGTAGAGGCCAGGCATCTGCCTAGCTTGATCCAGGACCTTAGGCTTCCATTGATCATCGTCAAGATAATTGTCTACCTTGAACAGGTAACAACTATTGTCACTAATTTATTTTTAATTTTTATTTTTAATATCAGATTATTAAGATCAAATTTGAGAACTCTTAGATCTTATTAGAGATTTATAGAAAAATTTTAAAAATTTTTACTACAGATCAGATCAGATCAGATCGATCTTGTGGTGGAAAAAATAGCTTTTTACTTCAACTGGTATCGGAGCGACATTTATACTTCTTCAGATCATATTTTGATCTAATTTTTATTTTATTTTTAATTTGATATTAATAATTTTAGATTTCACATCAGATGTGATCAGATCTAAAATTAATAGATTAATTAAAAATTTTATATATATGCTGATATATGATGATGTATGAGATGCATGACTATACTAGGATTTTAGAATTATTCTATGTGTAGTCTAGAATAAATTTCTTGTTAATATGATCAATTAGGTTTTTTGTTAGATTTTTGTTTTTAGATGTTATAAGAGTTATAATTATATCTAAAAATAGAAAATTAAAATTAAAATTAATATATGAGATGTATTTGAAGCATGTCAAGACTGGCTATATAGAATTATTCTATGTATTGTCCAGAACAAAATTTTACATGACATGATCATTTAATTTTTTTTTTTCAGATGTTATATGGGATATATCAAAAATGAAAATATGCATATGTTGATTAAATTTTGATACATGAGATGTATACAAAGCATGCATTATTAGATCTATAATTTTATATGAAATATATGTTGTAGATCTAATTATTTTATAGTGTAATTGTTAATTTTTTATTAAGACATTCTCATTGGTCATCCAGTCATAAGAGTAAGAAGGGTTTAGAGGCCCTCACTTTCCATTCAATACAGTGCTCTTATGACATGTAGGGGTGCTTCATGTCTATTCTTAATCAGAAATCAAAACTTACTTTTCTGCAAAATTCTAGATGTTGAAATCCTATAATTTTTTATGCATGTTTTGTTTATGAACCTAAATTTAATTAAAAATTAAAATTATGAAATCAATTAGATCCAAAAATTATGAATTTTTAGACCTAACACACCTTTATAAAATTAGGTTCGGGTGTGGGTAGCTCAATTAAGTCTAGTGGCTGATCAAACTGAATCAAGAGTTGGGTAGGTGGGATTAAGAGTGCTTAAAATTTATCAGCCCAATAGGATTTAGTCTGATCAAGATCTATTCATAATCATAGGTGGTCGACCAAATCAAGACCTAATTTAGCTTCATGGTTCGAGCCTGAATTGTAGGCTAACCCGATTAGTTCTAGTTTGACAAATTAGTATCTAAGGTAAGTTTGACAGATATGGTTAGTGATCTTTAATTGAAAGCTACTCAACATGAATGCCTTCACGACGAGCTAATGGCATATTCCTCCCATTGATCTCACTTACCTGGCTAATTGGATCGATCTAATTTTGGTTAGAGGTGGCTAACGATTCAAGCTAACCCAAGCCACTAGGTTAGTCATAATTATTATGACTAAGTCAAGTCAAGTCTAAGAGATCTAAATCAAATCTTTCAAAGAAAATATTAAGTCATAAGTCTTCCACTATTGTAGATGTGCAGGCCCTTCCTTGGGTTGATTGTTCTCGACTAGTTACAATGGTTCAGTTGTACCAAAAAGATGCAACTGTGTCTATTAGGCATTGGATGCTATGGGTTGGAGGATGGGTTAGGCATAATATTTTGGATACGATGAGGGATCCAATTAGGAATTCAATTCATGCAAATGGTGGGTTTGACTTAACTAAGGAGTGGAGCAATATTTTGGGCATGGTGAGCTTCATGAATTAGAGATCAGGTTTGGGTGCACCATGATTAGAGAATCATTAGATATGAGTTGTCCACCCATCGGGTTGACCTATCACTAATAACTATTAGGTGAGGTGGTGAGCCAGTCGGTGGACCACCCACTAAAAATTAGTTATCATAGAGATTTTTGAAACTTTGCTAAAGGAGTGTAGGGATCCGAATAAATAATGGGAGCTAAATTTATTTAAAAATAAAATTTCTAAATAAATTGATTAAGTCTAATTACAATATCTAACTAAAAACTTTGACTCTCTACAGAAAAATATCTTAGTCCAACCCACTAGCCTGAATCCTAGACATCCATAGACTGACCGAATCCAATTACAAAGATTGACTCTAGAACTTTAAAATTATTTTGTATTTTAAAAAGCTGACTCATGTATTGGACCAGGATCCCTCACCTTGCTAGCACATCTATCCATTGATCAAAGAGCATCTCTAGAGAAATGGATGGATGAAGATAACAAAGCTACGTCCTACATGTTGGGCTCGATATCTAATGAGCTTTAGTGCTAACATGAAGACATTAAGACTGCTCACCAAATGTTGGCTTACCTACAGGAGTTGTTTGGTGAAGATTGTCGTACAGCCAAGTATCAAATCACAAGAAGACTTTTTAAAGCTCAAATGTGTGATGGGTAGTCCATGAAAGGAATATGCCCACAAGCTAATCGAAATTTATATTTTGATGGGCTATTTTTTATCTTCCAAACTCATGTAATGACTTTTTTAAATAAATAAAACCATTTAGTTTATCATATGCTGCATCTTAATTATTTATTTAAGATTATGATGAAAATTATAAATTAGGACTATGATTTTAGGATTATGATGAGATCATATCTGTGAGACCTAAAATCTTAAAATTTTAATTTAAAATATTTTTAGTCAATGGAACATTGAGTTTGGGATCAATATTTTTGGAAAGACTGGCACATCCTATGTATACTTGATGAAAGGATGATTGATCTCACTATCACTTGTGTATGACACTAATATAAGGATATGGGTGCTCATTAGAGAATGAGTTCACTGAATTGATCCAACTCGAGAACATCTAATGAAGTCTTATCTACATGTCAATAGATAGTTCTCATTAGTGAAAGTTATGCATGTAATCCTTTGACCTAAGACTACCATAGAACCTTATATGTATGAATTCATATTTTGGTTCATACTCATTCATGACTTAGTCATGTATGGGTTGTTTTGGATATGGTGGATTATATATGAAGGTTGTGAGTAGATCAATATGGAATCGATCACTCCTGGTAAGAGGAGATTGCATCCTACCTGCTTCAATCAAATGATGATTCAGGAAGTCTTTGATCAAAGCATGATGAAAATTAGAAATAGTTTCTAATGTTTTATTAATCGAATCATCATCATAAGATTGAGAGAAATATGAATATGATATTGGGATTAATATATTTTCATACCTAAGATCATATTCAGGATGCAGGTGTTAGATATGTGTGCCCTAGAAGCTAGATTAGCTGACACTAGTAATACACTTCTATGGGCAAAATTATAATTTTGACTATAAATAATAAAATGAATTATTTTCTATCACAACGTATATTTGAAAGCATCTGTGATACATTTCTTGAGTTAATGGCAATGATAGTTCATATTTTCAAGAGTTGAAAATTTAAGACATGAATTTTCATTATTAACTCATAAAATGCTCCCAACCATAGGATTATCATGAGGATGGTGATTGATCCAAAAGGTTGATGTATGATCATTTTCTTAGGATAGATAAGTCTTAAGTCTACGGTGTAGAGACATCGAAGCGAGAGTCCAGATACTCGTTAGAGAATGAGGGCACTGAGCATGACCACCTCGAGTAGTCATGAGGAAGTTTGCCTTCTCGTCGATGACTGGCTTGAAGCTGCAGTAGTGTGTCTGGTTTCTTAACCTGAGGTGCATCGGTAGTTCACCTTGAGGGTGTTATAGTTTGACTACACCATAACTCAGTCTCCTAGCTATTCGAAACCCTAAGGTGTATGTTGGCTATAGCATGTTCATTGTAGGAATTGGATTGTACCAATAGAAAATCTATCTACCTCGATAGAAGAGGAGCAGCCCTATGATGATCATGAGAATCAAGTCCATAAGCCCATGACCATGGCAGAGTGAAATAATAGAAAGAGTTTCTATTAGGATTTTCATATTGGACTTGAATTGAATGATTAATTCATATGATGGAAATTAGGATTTGATGAGATCACCTTAACCCTAATCCGATCGGAGCTCAAGATAGAGGAACTTAATCACATAGGTAACTACATCGAGAGGTTCACTTTCAATTCTGATGGATTGCCACCTTATGCTGTTAGGTGTCACTGGTGGATTTTGGGAGCATTTAGAATGATTTGGATGATCGATCATACTAGTTGTGTGAATCAAAAAAGTTTTGATCCATCGGAAGGTGTTTCGATGATGTCGATGATAGAGATCATGACATATCCCATCACCATACAGAACTGAACCTAACTGGATCACACAAACAAGAGTTTGGATCTACATATCATTAATTGGATTAACTCAGTTCAATTGATTTGAATAAGATTCAATTATGTTGAAGAAAATCATTCTAGAATACAATTGAGCCTAATGTTCTCTTTTAACAATCATTAAAACTTATCTCGATTGAACCAAATATATTTGGACTTACTCAGAAAGCTTTATTTGGTCTAACTGGAGCTTGTCTAGGTTAGAAAAGGGTTGTCTTAATTTATGAGATAAATTTGAGACAACACCTGCCATTTTCCGTCACCTGCTAAATCTTGTCTTCGGACTTTGGTCAAATGCTGACCTTTGACACTTTGACATCTGCCCATGTGTCATGCACTCATAGGAGAGAACCATGGCTCTTGTCTCCCTACTAAAAAGTAGATAGACAAGGGGTGCATGCATAGGGAGGCGTGCGCCCCATGTGGATAAGATTTGGAGTCCCATACAGATGGGACTCTAGTTGCTTCAGGGAATCAACCTAGATGGCACCAGAAAGACTTGTTGGACCCAGTCTTGGCACCATCTATGGAGAGTTTTGAGGGACTCTAATTTGATTAGATTAGATGATGTCATCTCACCAATTAAATTTAGATCTGATTGCACAAAGGGGCATGATTGGTCGGGATGATGTGGCACTACATGGCGCAGTAGGATCTATATAAACCTTGTCTGTGCCTAGAATTGAGAGCTCCTGCCTTAACCCATGCCACAAAGCTTTTCTCCCTCCTTCTCCACACCACCCTCTAGTCGTCTCTCTCCTCTCCATGCTCAAGAGTTTTTGGGCACGTGTTAGGTTGATCCAAGCTAGTAAAAGACGATAGGAAAAAAAGAAGGCAGTAGCAGCAAGAGACAATGGTTGTTCTTCAAATAAGTTTTTGAAGACCTTCGAGATCAGATCTAGATCTAATTTTTAGAGGATTGATTGAGAAGAAGAAGATCTCCAGATCCTGCCTAAGTGGATACCAATAGAGGTCAGGCGCTTGAGTGGCTATGTCCGAACCTCAAGCAAACATCAAGATCATCATAGGATAATTGGATTATCCAAAATAAAAAAATAATTAAATTAGATTTAATTTAATTTTTATTTAATTTTATTAGATCAATAAGATTAGATTTGAAGAGTCTCAAATTTAATTAAGATCATAGAGAAAAATTTTTAAAATATCCCTCTTGATCCAATCAGATCTGAACAAATCTGACCCAGAAAATAAGGTTTTTTCCTTCAGCAGGATGATCGAAGGATCTTGTTGCATGGTAACTTTTCACTAAAGAATATTTTTGATATTTTTATTAAAATTCTATATCTTTTGGATAGATATGATATGTTGCTAGATATCAATCTTGTCTTGTGGGTTTGATCAAATTAAAGTGCTTAATTTGATCATTTATTAGAAAGTGTTCTAATTGGTTGAATCGGGTTAGCTAGTTTTGACCTAAATCGGTTTGGTTGGATTCTAACTAGATTAGGTCAAATTGCATCCAGACCCACTACTGGCTATATGTGGAATCTAATGGGTCACACACAAAGAGAATTGATCAAGGATCTAATTGGATTAGATCACATTTGCTTGTTGAATATGCTAGCACATATTGCAAATCCTAGCACCAAGATTCGAATCAGATTCAAATCGGGATCCAATTTAGGCTAATTAAATTCAATTTGAGTCAAATCAAATTTGGCTAATTGATTGGGTTGACTTGGCTTACTGACCAATGGATTGGGTGTCATAAATAAGCCACCCATGCACTAGAGACTCTCTGTCTTTGGCATATGGGATTTGGTCCATGCTCTAGGGACATGTGGTGCGTGGATTTATTTTGATGCCAAAGTCTTCCTTAGCTTTTCATGTAAATTTTGTTACATGATTTTAGATGAAGAGAGGGTGCAGAAAAGTCCTTCTGCTAGTTATTTTCTTTGTTGGTTATCATGTTTTTGGATAACCAAAGAGTCTTTGCCACCCCCTTGCTTGTAGGCGCCCCTTGGACCAAGTCAAAGCTTTTGAAACTTTGACTCTTCCACGCCAATTTTCTCCATGCTAAAATTTAGATGAGGCATCCCCTTTCTTGGCCATTGGATGGCCATCTTATCTGATCTCATCCCTTGTTTTATGGTGCCACATATTGAAGTGTTGCAACTCTTCGGAAGAAACTTACGTAGAAATTTTACGAAGAGTCCTGCTGGTTTAAGGCACCTCTTTGTATTAATTCTATGTATTTCGAATGGCATTTTCTTCTGAAGGGTTGTGAGATAGGCTGATGGGCATGAGATTTTAAATGAGAATAGGCATAAGAAAAATGAGGAGGCACCCCTACATACATTATAAATAGGGGCGCACTCCATAGTGTTAAGGGAATTTTGAGAACTCTTCTTTCTTTCTTACCGCTATCCATAGTTATCCAATTTCTTTCTTCCTTTCCTTGTTAAGACAAGTCCTAATTAAGGACAAAAGGTTTGGTTTAGGACAAGAACTTAGGAAGATTGCAAAGGAAGACAAGAAAAGAAAGAAAGATAAGAAAGGGTAGGAAAGAAGAATGACAGCAAAGGTTTGGGAAGGTTCTACCCAAATAATTAAAGTTCTTCTTATAAGAATTTTAGTTAAAATAATCAGAGGTGCTGGTGTCTTGATCAAGTCCTCGTGTGGATCAACATTAGAGGATGAACACGTGGGCACCAGGTGGAACCCCTGATGGACTGCTGCCGGTGATCAGAGTCAAATTAGGGTTTTGCGATTAGAGGTATGTTCCAATACCCTCTTATATATCATAAATGCATATTATATGATTCATATTCTAATAAGCTGGTCCTAGGGTTTGGATTTGATTTTATAATTTTATTATTTTATTTTTGAAATCCATGCTTCCGCTCTGCACACCAAACCCAACAGTGGTATCAGAGGAAACCTTATTAGGCTAAGTCATATGTTATTATGTTTATGATATAATGGCAAAATTGTCAATATGATATGATCATATTTGAAATTTTAGCATGTTTTTAATGTGATGTGATCATGTCTAATTATTCATAATTAGATTATGATGTATATCATTCTATAAGGTTGCCCTGGCATAGTGACAAATGTTCACTATGTGATGATGGTTGTCTTAGAATGATTATACATGCTATTATGTTTGTTATATATCATGATTAATATATATTCTTATATTTAGTATGATTTTGAATTAGAATGTGCAAAGAGATCATTTAAAGCCCTCTATAGAAACTTTATTAAGTTGTAGTGCAATCAACCGATAGCAGAATCAATCTGGACGTAAAATTGATCAATCGATGTCTAGAAAAGTGGTTCATGATTGCCAAAAAGAACATGGTTTTTAATTGGTTCCATTCTCTGACCTAGCCAATTCATTGGTGTCTAAGGAAAGCAACGGGGGACCCCCACCTCTCTCCTACTTACCAAGCCAATTCGATTAATTTAATTCTAGATTGGGTGCTTAAGTATTGCTGTTGAAATTTGAATTCAATATTCAATCGAGCTGGCTCGAATACGCAGCTGAGCCAGCTCAGGATGAGATAGAGTTGGCTCGAGGCAGATTCAAGCCAACACTCTTAGGTAGACTGAAAGTGATGCTCGGCCAGACACTATCGAGTTAGCTCGACCATGGACCGAGCCAGCTCGATGGATGGATTCTTTTGATTCACTACATTAAAGGCCTTCATGCTAGTTCATTATTATGTCATAAACTATATTAGGTTTGTTGTATAACCACAAGATCGATTATGAAACTAATGTAATATTGATCTAGTGCATAATAATGCTTACGATATTTTGGATATACTGCTTTATTGTGTAACCATAAGGATAGTTTTATTTTGTTATGACTATATAGAAATGAAGGATCTTGCTTAACTAAAATATTATAGTTTGTTGTGCTAACACAAGGCTATTAATATTTTAGAGGCCAAGAATATATTGAGAATCGCATGAGATGCAATTGAAAAGAGTTTTTTACCTTTGAACTTATAAAAGGTTTGTTGTGCAACCACATTACCTTTTTATAATAAATTAGGATCTCAATCCCTCTAAGAAAAATAATTAGATTTTCTCAATTATCATATTTGAGGGTTATGATATTCGATAAAATAGTGAGAGACATAAATTAATTAAAGTCCTAGTTTAATTATGTACGTCATCATGAGTTATTTGCTCATGTAATGTTCTTTATTATGTAGAATAAATGGCTTCTTCACTTTTACTACGTTCAATTTTGGATTCAAACAAGTTGATCGGTCCTAACTATGTGGATTGGAAAAGAAATCTAAAAATAGTACGCAGTCAAGAAAAACTCTCCTATATTCTTGATGCCCCTAATCTTGAGCCATTAGGAGAAGATGCTACGAAGAAAGAAAAGTCCACATACAAGATGTGGCAAAATGATTCTCTTACCATCAAGTGCATCATACTTGCATCCATGTGTAACGAGTTATAGAGGCAGCATGATGGCATGAATACTCAATCCATATTCCTCAATCTATCAAAACTTTATGGAGAGCAGAGTAGGACTACTAGATATTAGATATCTAAGTAGTTATTCCATGCCAGGATGGCAAAGGGTTCATCCATGCAAAATCATGTTCTGATGGTAATTGATCTAATAACTCGATTAAGTCAATTAGGTTTTGTCATGGATGGAGAGTTGAGTCAGGATCTAATCCTGCAATCACTTTCAAAATCATTTTCTTAGTTTGTCATGAACTATCATATGAACAAATTGAATACTTCCTTGCCTGAGCTATTAAATATACTTAAAATAGTAGTGAGCCATATCAAGAAGGATAAGGCTTCTCATTTTCTTGTAGATGGGATCTCCAAGAAGAAGGCAGGCCGAAAGGGTTCTAAGAGGAGGCTGAATCCTAAATGTGGCATAAATAAGAAGGAGGAGAAGAAAGCCTCTTGATAGATGACCTATTTTCACTATGATAAAGTCGGTCAATGAAAGAGAAATTGCTAGGCTTACCTTGCAATTGTGAAGACTGGTGCAAATATTGCACCAAAAGATATGTATGAGATACATACAATTTTATCATTAAATTCTTTTATTTCAAATTCTTGGATATTGGATACCGACTGTAGTTTTCATATCTACAAATCATTGCAGGGGTTGCAGAAAATTAGAAGTTTGATCAAAGGTGACTTTGAGCTCTACAACATCGGAGGAGAGTCCATCCAAGCAGAAGCTGCAGGGACAAATATATTGAAGTTACTTTCTAAATAGATCTTAAAGTTGATAAATTATTATTATATACCTAAGATCATTAAAAATATTGTATCTATACCCTTGTTATTAAAATAAGTTTATAGTCTTAATGTAACAAGCAATGGTTGCTCGATCAAACATTCTAATGAAATAATATGTTCTGGCATTTGTAACAATGGCTTGTTGACTCTATGTTTCGATGATAATATTTTTCATGTTGATGAAAATAGAAAATATAAGAGAGAAGACATAAATAATACTTTACTTTGGCATTGTCGACGTGGTCATATTAGTGAGATCAGGATTAACAAGCTATATAAAGAAAAGTTCTTTGATGCTTATGATTATGAATCATTAGGAACTTATGAATTATGTCTCATGGGTAAAATGACCAAGACTCCATTTAGTAGACATGGAGAAAGGACAAGTGAGTTATTAGGACTTATACATACAGATGTATGTGGTCCTATGACAGCTCAGGCCAGAGGCGGATACTCTTATTTTATAATGTTCACTGATGATTTATCTAGGTTTGGATATGTGTATCTTATGAAACACAAATTCAAAACCTTTGATAAATTTAAAGAGTATCAAAGTATGGTTGAGAAATAAATTGAAAAGAGTATAAAAATTCTTCGATCTAATTAGGGAGGAGAATACTTGTCCAGTGAAGTTCTAGACTATTTTAATGTAAAGAATATTCTCTCTAAATGGACCCCTCCTTATACAATATAATTAAATGGTGTAGCCGAAAGGAGAAATTATACCTTATTAGATATGGTACAGATTATAATATGCTTCACAGAATTATCTATTTTCTTCTGGGGTCATGCCCTAGAGACTGTAGTATATATCTTGAATAGAGTGTCTTCTATGTCTGTATCTAGCACTCCATATAAGATATGGAGAATAAAGAAACATAATCTTAAGTATCTTAAGATATGGGATTGTCTAGCATATGTAAAAAAAAATTTTGGACATAAGCTAGATGTTAGAGTAGACATATGTTTATTTTTAAGATATCCTAGAGATAATATGGGATATTTATTCTACCATCCTACTGAACAAAAGATGTTTGTAAGTAGGCATGCCACTTTCATGGAGAAAGAATTCATTCTAGAAAGAGGCAGTAAGAGAAACATTGAACTTAGTGAAGTTTAAAAAATATAAATAGATGTTTCTCAAGTAAATAAACACATAAATAAGGAAGAACAAAAATATACAACTTCAATCCATAGGTCTGATAGAGTGCGACATGCACCTATGAGGTACGGATTTATTATTGAGAATAATGAAGCCCAAGTCATTGAGAATGATGAACCTTTAACCTATACGGAAGCTATCATGAGTAGTGACTCAGACAAATGGCTAGCTACCATGCAATCCAAAATGGACTCCACATACACCAACAAAGTATGGACTTTGGTGGATACACCAGAGGATGTGAACCCTATTAGGTGCAAATGGATCTATAAGAAAAAAATTGGAGCAGATGGTCAAGTTGAAACCTATAAGACTAAATTAGTGGCTAAGAGTTTTAGGCAAAAATAGGATATTGGTTATGATGAAACATTTTCACCTGTTGCCATTCTCAAATCTATTAGGATTATGCTTGTAATAGCAGCATACCATGATTATAAAATATGGCAAATGGATGTGAAGGCCATCTTCCTTAATATTTTTCTTAAGGAGGAGGTCTATATGTCACAGCCAGAGGGATTTATCTCAAATGAGAGATCAAATCAGGTATGCAAGCTTAAAAGATCCATTTATGGATTAAAGCAAGCATCAAGAAGTTGAAATATCTACTTTGATATTATAGTCAAAGAGTTTGGTTTCATTAAGAATGTGGATGAACCATGTGTGCACAAGAAGACTAGTGGGAGTATCATAGTTATTTTTATTATATATGTAGATGACATACTCCTCATTGGAAATGATATCCCAATGTTGCGATCGATCAAGTTATGGCTATCAAATAAGTTTTTCATGAAAGACTTGGGAGAAGCATCATATATACTTGGAATAATGATCTATAAAGATAGATCTAAGAGGATGCTAGGCTTGTCCCAGTCTAGGTACATTGACTTAATATTGAAAAGGTTCAGTATGGATGGAAGTAAAAGAGGTTACTTACCCATGAGTTGAGGCATACATCTCTCTAAAAAGATGTCTCCTAAGACACTTGAAGAGAGAAATAGAATGAGTCTGTTCCTTATGCTTCGACTGTAGGATCAATAATGCATGCCATGTTATGTACCAGGCCTGATGTTGCTTATACTTTAGGCATAGCCAGTAGATTTCAGGTTGATCTAGGAGAGGATCATTGAAAAGCTGTGAAAAATATTCTTAAGTACTCGAGAAGGACTAAGAATATTTTTCTGGTATATGGTGGATCTGATCTCAAACTAGAAGGGTATTCTAACTCTAGTTTTCAATCAGATCTAGATGATAGCAAATCCATTTCAAGGTATGTCTTTACTCTAAATGATGGAGCAGTGAGTTGGAAGAGTACTAAGCAACCAACTATAGCTGACTCAACCATTGAGGTAGAGTACATAGCTGCAAGTGAAGCCACCAAGGAAGCTGTCTAGATGAAGAAGTTCATCACTGAATTGGGTGTTGTTCCTAAAATTGAAAACCCAGTACCCCTTTATTATGATATTACTAGAGCAGTTGCTCAAGTAAAGAAACTAAAGTCTCATCATAAATCCAAGCACATTCTAAGACGTACGCTTCCATCTCATTCATGAAATTATTGAAAGATAAGATATTGTCATTGAACTAGTAGATACAAAAAACAACATAGTAGACCCATTCACTAAGGCTTACCATAGCAGTAATTCAATTGCCACCTTGATTGTATGGGATTAAAATATAAGGGCGATTGGCTTTAGTGCAAGTGGGAGATTGAAAGAAATATGCCCTCAAGCCAATCAAAATTTGTATTTTGATGGGCTATTTTTTATCTTCCAAACTCATGTAATGACATTTCTAAATAAATAAAGATATTTATTTCATCATATGCTGCATCTTAATTATTTTTTTAAGATTATGATGAACCCCATAAATTAGGACTATAATTTTAGGGTTATGATGAGATCATACCTGTGAGACCTAAAATCTCAAAATCCTAATTTAAAATATTTCTAGTCGATCAAACATTGAGTTGGGGATCAATGTTTTCGGAAAGACTGGCACATCCTATGTATGCTTAATGAAAGGATGATTGATCTTACTATCACTTATGTATGACGCTAACATAAGGATGTGGGTGTTCATTAGAGAATGAGTTTACTGAATTGATCCAACTTGAGAACATCTAATGGAATCTTATCTACATGTCAATGGATGGTTCTCATAGTGGGAGTTGTGCATGTAATCCTTTGACCTGAGACTACCATAGAATCTTATATGTATGAATCCATATTTTGGTTCATACTCATTCCTGACTTAGTCATGTACGAGATGTTTTGGATATGATGGATTATATATGAAGAGTGTGAGTAGGTTAACATGAAATCGATCACTCCTAGTAAGAGAAGATCGTATTTTACCTGCTTCAATCAAATGATGAATCAGGAAGTCTTTGATCAAAACTTGATGAACATTAAAAATGGTTTCTAATATTTCATTAATCGAATCATAATCATAAGATTGAGAGAAATATGAATATGATATTGGATTTGACATATTTCCATACCCAGAGTCATATTCGGGATGTATGGTGATCGAAGGATCTTATTGCACGGTAACTTTTCACTGAAGGATATTTTTGGTATTTTCATCAAAATTCTATATCCTTTGGATAGACATGATACATTGCTAGACGTAAATCTTATCTTGTGGGTTCAATCAAATTAAAGAGTTTAATTTGATCATTAATTAGAAAGTATTCTAATTGGTTGAATCGGGCTAGCTAGTTTTGACCTAAATTGGTTTAGTTGAGTACTAACTAGATTAGGTCAAATCGCATCCGAATCAATTGCTGGCTAGATGTGGAACCCAATGGGTCACACACAAAGAGAACTAAACAAGGGTCTAATTGGATTAGATCATGTTTGCATGTTGAATATGCTAGCACGTATTGCAAACCCTAGCACTTATATTTGAATGGGATTCAAATCGGATTCTAATTTGGGCTCATTAAATCCAATTTGAGTCAAATCAAATTTGGCAAATTAATTGGATTGACTCTTGGCTTGCTGACCAAGAGATTAAGTGTCATAAATAAGTCATGCACATGCCAGAGACTCTCTTTCTTTGGCATGTGGGATTTGGTGCATGTGCTATGGACATGTGGCACATGAAGGAAAAATCCTATTTTCCGGGTCAGGTTCGTTCAGATCTAATTTGATCAAGAAGGGTATTTCAAAATTTTTCTCTTAGATCCAAGTTAAATTTGAGATTCTTTAGATCTAATTTTATCGATCTAATAAAATAAAAATAAAAATAAATTAAATTAAATCTAATTTAATTATATCTTGTTATGGGTAATCCAATTATCCTATGATGATCTTGATGTTTGCCTGAGGTTCTGGATGTAGCCATGCAAGTGCCTGGCCTCTATAGGTATCCACTCAGGTAGGATCTAGAGATCTTCTAATTCTTAATCTATACTTCAAAAATCAGGTCTGGATCTGATCTTAAAGGTCTTCAAAACACCTTTTGAAGATCGGGTGTTGTCTCTTGCAGCAGTGCTGCCTTCTTCTTTCTTGTCGCCTTTCTCTTGCTTGGATCACAGCAAACTTGAACCCAAAGCTTCTTGGGCATGGAGAGGAGAGAGAGGATCTAAAGATGGCATAAAGAGGGAGGGAGAGAAGCATTGTAGTGTGTGCAAAAGGTAGAGAATCAAAATCTTAAGCGTAGATAGGGTTTATATAGACCCTGCTACGCCATGTAGTGCCACTTCATCCCGATCCAATCACAACTCTTTGTGAAATCAGATCTAAATCTGATTGGTGGAAATAGAGATCATCCTGGATTCCTCCTTAGAGTCTCTCACAAACCTCCTCAGGTGGTGCAAGACTAGTCAAAGATGACTCTTTGGCGCCACCCAAGTTGAATGCATGAAGCAACTGGAGTCCCATCTGTATGGGACTCCAATCCTTATCCACTTTGGGTGCATGCATTCCTAGGCGTGCACCCTTTGCCTTTCTACTATTTAGCAGGTGGACAAGGGTCAAAGCACTCTCCTATGGATGCATGATATATGGTCAGATGTCTAAGTATCAAAGGTCAACGTTTGACCAAAGTCAAAGAACAAGAAATAGGCAAGGTGATGAAAAATGGTAGGTAATGTCTTACAAATTTATCTTATAAATTAAGATACCTTGGACAAACTCCAGTCAGACCAAGTAAAGGCTTCCTAAGTTGAGCACAAAATATATTTGGCTCAGTCGAGACAACTCTTTAATGATAGTTGAAAAGAAGAACGTTAGGTTCAATCGAGTGCTAGCACGATTTCCTTGAACCTAATTGAATCTCATTCAGATCAATTGAACTGGATCAGTTCAATTGATGATCATCCAGATTCAAACCCTTGTTTGTGTGACCCAGTTAGGTTCAGTTCTGTATGGTAATGGGATATGTCATGATCTCTATCATCGACATCATCGAAACTCCTTTCGATGGATCAGAACTCTTCTGATTCAGAACAGCTAGAATGATCGATCATCTAAATCATTCTAATTGCTCCCAAAATCCACCAGTGACACCTAGCAGTATATGGTGGCAACCCATCAGAGCTGAAAATGAACCTCTTGGTGCAGCTACCTTGTGTGATTAAGTTCTTCTATCTTGAGCCCCGATCAGATTAGGGTTAAGGTGAACTCGTCAAACCCTAGTTTCTGTCATATGATGTAATCATTCGATTCAAGTCCAATGTGAAAATCTAAATAGAAACTCTTTCTATTATTTCACTCTGCCATGGCCATGGGCTTCTGGACTTGATTCTCATGATCATCATAGGGCTACTCCTCTATCCACCGAGGTAGATAGATTCCATCTTGATGCAATCCAGTTCCTACAATGAACATGCTATAGCCAACATACACCTCAGGATTCCGATATGGCTAGGAGATCGAGTAATGGTGTAGTCAAACTATAACACCCTCAAGGTGAACTGCCGATGCACCTCAGGTCAAAGAACCAGACACACTACTGCAGCATCGAGTCAGTCATTGACGAGAAGGTAGACTTCCTAATGACTACTCGAGGTGGTCACGCTCAGTGCCCTCGTTCTCTAACGAGTACCTGTACTCTCGCTTCGGTGTCTCCACACCATAGACTCAAGACTCATCTACTAAAGAGAAGCGATTGTACACCAACCTTCCGGATCAATCACCATCCTCGTGATGATCCTATGGTCGGAAGCATTTTATGAGTTAATAATGATTAAATTCATGTCTTAAATTTTCAACTCTTGAAAATATGAATTATCATTACCATTAACTCAAAGGATGTATCACAGACACTAAATACACATATGTGATAGAAAATAACCCATTTTATTATTTATAGTCAAAATTATAATTTTGCCCCTAGAAGTGTATTACAAGTGTCAGCCAATTCTGGCTTCTAGGGCACATATATCTAACAATCTCCCACTTGTCCTAAAGCCAATTGGCTACAAGTCTAAGTCCCATCTTCTCAAGGTGGGCTTCGATCTTCTGCTGGCCCAACGGCTTTGTAAGTGGGTCTGCCACATTATCTGCGGAGTTGACTCTCTTGACCTCGACATAACCCTTCTCGAGGTAATCGCGGATGAGATGGTATCGCCGCTCAATGTGCTTGGATTTTTGGTGAGACCTCGGCTCCTTAGCAAGGGCTATGGCGCCATTGTTGTCGCAGTATAGAGGAATGGCATCTGATGGCATTACTCCAATTTTTATGCAGCAAACTTCTTGTACCAGAATGCTTCCTTCATAGCTTCTGATGCAGCGATATATTCTGCTTCCATGGTGGAATCTGCTATCACGGTTTGCTTGAAACTCTTCCAGCTGACAGCACCACCATTGCACACAAACAGACTCCCAGATGTCGACTTTCGATCATCTATATCGAACATAAAATCCGAGTCTGTGTATCCCTGGACTTGGAGTTCTCCATTACCAAAGACCAACATATCCTTAGTTCTTCTCAAGTACTTAAGGATACATTTCACAGAAGTCCAGTGTTCTTCACCTGGATTTGACTGATATCTGCTTGTGACACTCACAGCATGGGCTATATCAGGTCGTGTACATAGCATGGCATACATGAGGCTCCCTATTGCAGAAGCATAAGGGATCTTGCTCATGCGTTCTATTTCCTCAGGTGTGCTAGGGCACATCTTCTTGGAAAGATGAATACCATGTCTGAAGGGTATTAATCCCCTCTTAGAGTTTTCCATACTAAACCTCTTTAGTACTTTCCTCTATGTACATCTTCTGTGAAAGTCCTAGCATCCTATTCGGTCTATCCCTATAGACCTTAATTCCTAGAATAAAGGATGCTTCTCCTAGGTCTTTCATGGAGAATTCTTTAGGACAACCACATTTTAACTGATGGTCAACATGGGAATATCATTCCCAATAAGGAGGATGTCATCCACGTACAATACGAGGAAGACAACAGCGCTCCCACTGACCTTTTTGAAAACACATGGTTTCCTCTTCATTTTTGATGAAACCAAACTAATTTTGATCACATCATTGAAATCGAGTGTTCCAGCTCCGAGATGCTTGCTTAAGTCCATATATGGACCTTTGCAGCTTGCAAACCTTGTGATCAGTATCACTGGATGTGAAACCTAGCGGCTATTCCATATAGATATCCTCCATAAGGTATCCATTTAAGAATGTCGTTTTCATATCCATTTGTCATATTTCATAATCAAAAATGGCTGCAACAGCAAGCAATGTGTGGATGGACTTTAGCATAGCTACTGGCAAAAAGGTATCCTGATAGTCAATGCCTTCACATTGACTATAACCTTTTGCCACTAATCTAGCTTTGAATGTCTCCACATTTCCATCTGCACCAATCTTTCTCTTGAAGATCCATTTACACCCAATAGGTACTATACCTTCTGGTGGATCTACCAAGGTCCAGACTTGGTTTGAGTGCATCGAGTCAATTTCTGACTTTATTGCCTCTAACCATTTCTCGGAGTCGATATCTGATATCGCCTCGTTATAGGTTTTGGGATCATCACCATGAGCACCATTACCTATGAGGAACATTTCCTCTACTTCCTCTGAAATAATACCTAAGTATCTTTCAGGAGGATGGAAAATCCTTTCCGATCTATGAGGTGGAGGAGGTAGTGTTCTTATTGGCTCAACCTGATTTGGTTCCAATTGGTCCTTAGCTCATTGCTCCTTGTGAGACTTTCTCATCGAGCTTGATCTGCATTTCCAATGCCGCTATCTTGAATAAACTATTTTTCAAGAAAGATGGCATGTCGACTCACAATCACATTGTGGTCTTCTGGAATGTAGAAATAATATCCTAATGACTCTTTAGGATATCCTATAAATCGAGCTCTAAAGGACCTAAAGTCTAACTTGTCCGCTTGTTGTCTTTTGACATGAGCCGGACAACCCCAAATTCTGAGATGACTCAGACTTGATTTCTTACCATGCCATATCTCATATGGTGTGGTAGGAATAATTTTAGAGGAAACACTCCCTATTCAGTAAATATATAGCAGTTAATAGACTATGTCCCCAAAGAAAATTAGGAAGGTATGTGAAGCTCATCAAGGATTAGACCATATCTAATAGGATCCGATTTCTCCATTCTGAAACTCCATTGAGTTGAGGTGTTCCTGGTGGAGTCCATTGAGAGACTATGCCATTTTCTTGAGATAGTCTAGGAAATTCCTGACTAAGGTATTCACCTCCTCGATCTGATCGAAGAATCCTTAATGGATTTTTTAGTTTGCTTTTTCTACTTCATGTCTGAATTCTTTGAACTTTTCAAAAGCTTCAGACTTGTGTCTCATAAGATACACATACCCATACCTAGATAGAATCATCGGTAAAGGTTAATGAAGTAGATAAAATTTGCCTCTAGCCGGCACATCAAATGGGCCACACACATCAGTATGTACTAGGGCAAGGAGATCTGTGGCCCTTTCTCCATGTCCCAACAAAAGGGAAGCTTTAGTCATTTTGCCATTGAAGACATGATTCACAAGTTGGATATGACTCGAAAGTCAATGGACTCAATAGCCCAATTTTCTCTCCAATTTGTTAATCCTATCTTCTGCTATATGACCTAATCTTAGGTGCCATAGATATCTATCATTTGGACTATCCCTAGGTCGTTATTTTATAGGCATTCACATTTTGCTCGATAGTTAAAGATAGATACATCAATATGTAACTGATGGAAGACTGTTAATGAAGGAAACCACTTTGCAATTTTATTTCTTTCATAAAGAATGTTACAATGGTCCTTAAGAAAACTAATTACATAGCCTTCTTGTGCTAAGCATGAAATAGAAATCAAATTTTTGCTTGCTGCAGGCACATAATAACAATTCCTAAGTACTAAATCTAAGCTAGATGGTAGTCGAAGAGGGTAGGTTTCTATAGCCATAGTAGCAACTCTTGCTCCATTTTCGATGCGTAGGATCATCTCACCATCCCTCAGCCTCCTGCTATCTTCAAGATCCTGCATGAAAAGTGCATAAGATGAGCACTAAAATCAGAGTCAAGCATCCAACTGGATGCAGAAGAAATCGTAAGGTTAGATTCAATAACAAGCATACCTCCAGAAGGACCTATCTCCTTCTTATTCTTCAAGGTTGGCCAGGTATATAGGATTGTTCCACTTCCAGTGGCCGTTAGTATTACAATGGAAATACTTTTCTTTGTTAGTAGCCTTCTTCTTCAGCTCTGCCTTCTTTTTCTTTCTACCTTCCATCTTTTTTCTTTTCACCGACTTCTTCTTCTTTTTAGAAGACTTTCCCTTGCAAGAAGTCCATTTTATAGTAAGATTGAGCTTTTAGAATCTTTCATAGAAAGCTCAGCAGTAGCCAGCATGTTCATACGCTCGGCCAAGTAATTCTTGAAGTTTATGCATGTGGTAATTCATGATGAATTGCCCATATGCATCAGTCAAGAATTGCAGAATTATATCATTCTGTAGATCTTGGTCTAACTTCACTCCGAGCTTCTCAAGCTCTTCCAAGTCCTGGATCATCATCAGACAGTGATCTTGGACTGACTGTCCCATCACGCATCTTAGCCTTAAAAAGTCATTTTAGTGACTTGATATTTGGCTGCGCGACTCTGTTCACCAAACATCTCTTGTAAGGTGAGCCAACATTTGGCGAGCAGTCTTGATATCTTCATGTTGGTGCTGGAGCTCATCAGACATCGAGCCCAACATGTAGTATCTGGCCTTATTGTTATCTTCGTCATCCATTTTTCAAGAGATGCTCTCTGTTCAGTGGATGGACGGATTGGTAAGGTGGGAGGGTCCTGGTCCAATAACATGGTTAACTTCTCGAAATCCAAAATAATTTTGTAGTTCCTGAGCCAATCTTTATAATTGGGTCCAGTCAGTCTATGTGTGTCTAGGATACGTGCCAATGGGTTGGACGCAGACATTTTTCTTTTCCTATAGAGAGTCAAAGATTCTAGTTAGATACTGTAATTTTGACTTGACCAATTTATTTAGGGATTTTATTTTTAAATAAATTAGCTTTCCACTATTTTCTCGGATCCCTACACTCCCTCTGTAGAGATGCAAAAATCTCCATGATTAATGATTTCTAGTGGGTGGTGCGGTCTCACCAACTGACTCATCACCTCACCTAACAGTTATTGGTGATGGGTTAGCCAATGAGTGAACAACTCTTGTTCAATGATTCTCTAATCATGGTGCACCCAAACTTGATCTCTAATTCATGAATCTCACCGTATCCCAGAATATTGATCCACTCCTTAGTTAAGTCAGACCCACCATTTGCATAGACTGGATTCCTAATTGAGGTCTCTCACCGTATCCAGAATATTGAGCCCAACTCTCATCCTCCAGCCCATAGCATCCAATGCCTAATAGACATGGTTGCATCTTTTTAGGTGCAACTGAGCCACTGTATCCAGCCGAGAACAATCAACCCCGGGAAGGGCCCGCACATCTACAATGGTGGAAGACCTCAGACTTAATCTTTTCTTAGGGAGAATTGATTCAGGTCTCATTAAACTAGACTTGGCATAGTCATAACAATTATGACTAACCTAGTGGCATGGGTTAGCTCGGATTATTGACCACCTCAGATCAGAACTGTGTCAACAGATATGGCCAGGTAAGTGAGACCGGTGGAAGGAATATGCCATTAACTCGTACAAGAATGCATTCAGAGTCGAGTAGCTTCCAATTAAAAATCCAGTCGGTCGTATGTCTGCCAAACTTACCTTAGACACCAAATTGTTGAGCCAGAACCAATCAAGTTGGGTTAGCCTACAATCCAGACTCTAACCTCTGAGCCTAATTAGGTCGATTGCACTTGATCGTGACTCGATCTTGACCCAGACTTAATCCTATTAGGCTGGTCAATTTAAGCATTGTTGATCCCATCTAACCAACTCTTGATTCGGTTTGATCAACCGCTTAGACCTAATTGAGCTACCCAAGCCCGAACCCAGTATTATGAATATGTCTTAGATCTAAAAATTCTTAATTTTAGATCCTAATTAATATTTCATAAACTTTAATTCTTAATTAAGTTTAGGGTTCATAAACAAAATATGCACAATAAAATCCTAGGGTTTCAGGATCTAGGATTTTGCAGAAAGTAAGTTTTGGATTTCTGATTAAGGACGAACACGCAGCACCCCTACACATCATAAGAACACCCCATCGAATGGGAAGGAGAGGGCCTTTAAACCCAACTTCTTCGTTCTTATGATCGGACGGCCAAGAGGAACGCCTTAATCAGGAAACATGATGAATACTACAAAACTAGTTAGATCTATATCATATATCTCATATATAAAATTGATCTAATCATTAAAAATATTTTGCATACATCTCATGTATCATAATCATGCATATTTTTAGATCTAAATTATCTCATAAATATTCTAAAAAATTAGATTTAAATTTGATCATATCAAAATAAATTCTAATCTAGATAACTTATGTAGAACTATTCTACAACTAGTCTAGACATGCATCTAATCATATCTCATATGATATTAAAATTAAATAATTTATTATTTTATTTTTTAGATGTTATTATAATATTTATAATATCAAAAAATAGTAAATAAATAGATCTAAAATATGAATTTAATCAATTAAATGAAAACATGCAAGACTATTCTATAGAACTATTCTATTCCTAGAACTAGTCATGCATATCTTTCATAATCTTAGATCCAAATTATTTAATTTTAATTTTTTTTGATTTTAGATCTGATCACATCTCATGTGACATCTAAAATCATCTAATTTTCAAATTAAAATAAATTTAAAATTAGATCTAAATAATTTTAGAACCATGGCTCTGATACCAGTTGAAGGGAAAACCCTGATTTCCCGGGTCCAGGTTCGTTCAGATCTGATCAGATCAAGAGATATATTTCAAAATTTTTTTCTTAGATCTAATTAGATCTAGGATATTTCAGATCTAAATTCTTATTATTATTAATAAATAAAATAAAAATAAAATAAATTAAATCAAATTTAATTTATCCTTGATTATGGGTAATCCTATTACCCTGTTGATGATCCTGATGTTTGCAGCGGAAGGTTCTGGATCTAGCCACGCAAGCGCCTGGCCTCTACCGATATCCACTCAGGGTTGGATCTAGAGATCCTCTTCTTCTCTAATCATGTACTCCAAAAATTAGATCTGGATCTGATCTGGAAGGATCTTCAAAACTACCTTTTGAAGATCGGCAGTCGTCTCTTTGCAGCAGTGCAGCCTTCTTGCTTTCTTGATCGCCTTTCTCTTGATCTGGAATCACACCAAAGTCGAGCCCAAAACTTCTTGGACGTGTGGAGAGGAGAGAAGAGGATCTAAATATGGCATGGAGAAGAGGGATGAGAGAGCAGCCTTGGGGCATGGGCAAAAGGTAGAGAATCAAAATCCTAGGTTGGGCAGACAGGGTCTTATTTATAGACCTTATTGCGCCATGCCAACTCCTCATTCATCTCAATCCAATCACAATGGCTCCTTTGTGAAATCAGATCTAAATCTGATTGGTGGGAATAGAGATCATCCCTGGATTCCTCCTTAGATTAGAGTTCCTCACAAACCTTCTTAGGTGGCACCAAGATTGGTCAAAGATGACTCTTTGGTCCACCTAAGTTGACTCTTTGGTCCACCTAAGTTGAATGCATGAAGCAACTAAAGTCCCATCTTTATGGACTCCTGATCCTTATCCACTTTGGGTGCACACCTTTTTAGGCATGTGCCCCTTGCCTTTCTACTGCCAGGTTTAGTAGGTAAACACAAGGTCAAAGCTCTCTCCTATGGGTGCATGACATATGGTCAGATGTCTAAGTATCAAAGGTCAAAGGTAGACTTTTGACCAAAGTCAAAGAACAAGAAATGGCAGGTGACCAAAAATGGTAGGTGTTGTCTCAAATTTATCTTAAAATTAAGACAACCCTTTTCTGACTTGGACAAGCCTCCAGTCAGACCATATGAAGGCCTCTTGATTGAGCACAAACTCCTTTGGCTCAGTCAGATACAACTTTTATGATAGTTGAAAGGAAGAACGTTAGGTTCAATCGATAGTGCTAGCACGATTTCTTTGAACCTAATTGAATCTCATTCAGATCAATTGAACTAGATCAGTTCAATTGATGATCACCCTAGATTCAAACCCTTGTTTGTGTGACCCAGTTAGGTTCAGTTCTGTATGGTAATGGGATATGTCATGATCTCTATCATCGACATCATCGAAACTCCTTTCGATGGATCAGAACTCTTCTGATTCGAACAGCTAGAATGATCGATCATCTAAATCATTCTAATTGCTCCCAAAATCCACCAGTGACACCTAGCAGTATATGGTGGCAACCCATCAGAGCTGAAAATGCGAACCTCTTGGTGCAGCTACCTGTGTGATTAAGTTCCTTCTATCTTGAGCCCCGATCAGATTAGGGTTAAGGTGAACTCGTCAAACCCTAGTCTCTGTCATATGAATGTAATCATTCGATTCAAGTCCAATGTGAAAATTCTAAATAGAAACTCTTTCTATTATTTCACTCTACCATGGCCATGAGCTTCATGGACTTGATTCTCATGATCATCATAGGGCTGCTCCTCATCCACCGAGGTAGATAGATCTCCATCTTGATGCAATCCAGTTCCTACAATGAACATGCTATAGCCAACATACACCTCAGGGTTCCATATGGCTAGGAGATTGAGTAATGGTGTAGTCAAACTATAACACCCTCAAGGTGAACTGCCGATGCACCTCAGGTCAAAGAACCAGACACACTACTGCAGCATCGAGTCAGTCATTGACGAGAAGGTAGACTTCCCTAATGACTACT
The DNA here is from genome assembly GCA_006176705.1 of Cocos nucifera. Taxonomy (NCBI): domain Eukaryota; kingdom Viridiplantae; phylum Streptophyta; class Magnoliopsida; order Arecales; family Arecaceae; genus Cocos; species Cocos nucifera. The sequence goes on from QRFJ01003265.1 coordinate 187,737, forward strand.
CGAGGTGGTCACGCTCAGTGCCCTCGTTCTCTAACGAGTACCTATACTCTCGCTCTGGTGTCTCCACACCATAGACTCAAGACTCATCTACTAAAGAGAAGCGATCGTACACCAACCTTTCAGATCAATCACCATCCTCATGATGATCCTGTGGTTAAAAGCATTTTATGAGTTAATAATAAAAATTCATGTCTTAAATTTTCAACTCTTAAAAATATGAACTATCATTACCATTAACTTAAGGGATGTATCATAGATACTTTCAAATACATACTGTGATAGAAAATAATCCATTTTATTATTTATAATCAAAATTATAATTTTGTCCTTAGATGTGTATTACAAGTGTTAGCCAATTCTGACTTCTAGGGCACACATATTTAACAGCACATGGATATGTTTTGATGCTAAAGTCTTCCTTAGCTTTTCACGTAAATTTTGTTACATGATTTTAGATGAAGAGAGGGCATAGAGGAGTCCTTTTGCTAGTTATTCTTTTCATTGATTATCAGGTTTTTGGATAACCAAAGAGTCTTTGCTGCCCCCTTGCTTGTAGGCACCCCTTGGACCAAGTCAAAGCTTTTGAAACTTTGACTCTTCCATGCCAATTTTCTCCATGCTAAAATTCAGATGAGGCGTCCTCTTTCTTGGCCATTGGATGGCCATCTCATCTGATCTCATCCCTTATTTTATGGTGCCACGTATTTAAGTCCTGTAACTCTTTGGAAGAAACATATGTAGAAATTTTACGAAGAGTCCTGCTTTAAGGCACCACTTCATATTAATTCTATGTATTCTGCATGGCATTTTCTTCTAAAGAGGCATGAGATAGGCTGATGGGCATGAGATTTTAAATGAGAATAGGCATGAGAAAAATGAGGAGGCATCCCTACATACATTATAAATAGAGGTGCACTCCATAGTGTCAAGAAGATTTTGAGAACTCTTCTTTCTTTCTTACCACTCTCCATAGTTGTCCAATTTCTTTCTTTCTTTTCTTGTTAAGACAAGTCCTAAATAAGGATAAAAGGTCTACTTTAGGATAAGGGCTTAGGAAGATTGCAAAGAAGGATAAGAAAAAAAAGAAAGATAAGAAAGGATAGGAAAGAAGGGTGACAACAAAGACTAGAAAAGATTCTATCCAAATAATTAAAGTTCTTCTTATAAAAATTTTAATTAAAATAATCAAAGGTGCTGATGTCATGATCAAGTTTCCGCATGGATCAACATTGGAGGATGAACATGTGGACACTTGGTGGAACCCGTGATGGACTGCTGCTAGTGATCAAAGTCAAATTAGGGTTTTACGATCAGAGGTATACTCCAATACCCTCTTGTATGTCATAAATTCATATTATTTGATTTAAATTCTAATAATATGGTCCTAGGGTTTGGGTTTGGTTTTATGATTTTATTATTATTATTTTGATATCCAAGCTTCCACTCTGCACACCAAACCCAATAGTCCGTCCAAGATCATTGTCTGATGATGATCAAGGACTTAAAAGAGCTTGAGAAGCTTGGTGTCAAGTTGGACAGGAACCTACAAATTAATGTGATCTTGCAGTCCTTTACTAATTCATATGGGCAATCCATCATAAACTTCCATATGCATAAAGTACAATGTACCTTGGCTGAATTATTGAACATGTTGGTTACTGCTAAGCTTTCTCTAAAAGGTTCAAAGGGCTCAGTGCTTTCTGTGGAGTGGACTTCCTCCAAAAAAAAATCTTTTTAAAAGAAGAAGAAGTCTATGAAGAAGCAGAAGATTGAAGGTGGAAAGAAAAAGAAGAAGGGAGAACCGAAGAAGAATGCCGTTGATAAAGAAAAATATTTTCATTATAACACTGATGGCCATTGGAAGCAGAATTACCTTTTATATCTGGCCAGCCTAAAGAATAAGAAGGAGGCAGGTCCTTGTAGACGTATGCTCGTAATTGAATGTAACCTTATGGTTTCTTCTGCATCCAGTTGGATGCTTGACTTTGTTCGAGTGCTCACTTATGCACTTTCATGCAGGGTCTTAAGAAAAGTAGGAGGTTGAGGGATGGTGAGATGATCTTGCACATCGAAAATGGAGCAAGAGTTGCTACTGTGGTCATGGAAACCTATCCTCTTCGACTACCATCTAGTTTAGACTTAGTACTTAGGGACTATTATTTTGTGCTTGCAACAAGCAAGAATTTGATTTCTATTTCTTATTTAGCATAGGAAGGTTATGTAATTAGCTTTCTTAAGGACCATTGTTCTATTCATTTTGAAAGAAATAAAATTATAAGTGATTTCTTGATTAATGATCTCTATCAATTGCATGTTGATGTATCTGTATTAAATGTCGAGTAAAACGTGAATACCATAGGAACAAAATGATCTAGGGATAGTCTAAATGATAGGTATCTATGGCATCTTAGGCTAGGTCATATAGTTGAAGATAGGATTAACATATTGGAGAAATCTGGACTAATGGGTCTATTAGCTTTTGAGTCATATTTGATTTGTGAATCATGTCTTCAAGAAAAAATATCAAGCTATCTTTTGTAGGACATAAGAAAAGAGCCACAGACCTACTTATCCTAGTACATACTGATGTGTGTGGCCCATTTGATGTGCTGGATAGAGGCAACTATGTCTACTTCATTACCTTCATCGATGATCTATCTCGATATGGATATGTGTACTTAATGAGATACAAGTCTGAAGCTTTTGAAAAATTCATGAAATTCAAACATGAAGTAGAAAAGCAAACCAGAAAGTTTATTAAGATTCTTCGATCGGATCGAGAAGATGAATACCTTAGTCAAAAATTTTTAGACTATCTTAAGAAAAATAGCATAGTGTCACAGTGGACTCCACCTGGAATACCTCAACTCAATGGTGTTTTAGAATGAAGAAATCGGACCCTATTGCATATGGTCTGATCCATGATGAGCTTCACCAACCTCCTTGAGTTTCTTTGGGGATATAGTCTAATGATAGCTATATATCCATTAAATAGGATTCTCTCTAAAATTGTTCATACCATACCATATGAGATATGGTATGGTAAGAAACCAAGTCTAAGTCACCTCAAAATTTGGGGTTGTCTGACCCATATCAAAATACAATAGGTGGACAAATTAGAGTCTAGGTCCTTTAGAGCTTGATTCATTGGATATCCTAAAGAATTGTTAGGATATTACTTCTATCTTCAGAAGATCATAATGTGATTGTGAGTCAACACGCTATCTTTCTTGAAAAATAGTTTATTCAAGATGATGGCATTAGGAGATAGATTAGCCTTGAGGAGAAGATCTTTAAAGAGCAATGATCTAAGGAACCTATGGAATCCAATCAATTAGAGTCAGTCCATATATTACCTCCTTCACCTCATAAATCAACTAGGGTTTTCCATCCTCCTAAGAGATACTTTGGTACTACTCAAGAGGATGTAGAGAAAATGTTCCTCATAAAAAATGGGCTTCATGGTGATGATCCCAAGACCTATGACAAGACAATATCAGATATCAACTCCAAGAAATGGCTAGAGGCAATAAGGTCAGAGATTGACTCAATGCTCTCAAACCAAATCCGAACCTTGGCAGATCCACCGAAAGGTATGTACCTATTAGATGTAAATAGATCTTCAAGAGAAAGATAGGTGCTGATGGAAATGTAGAGACATTCAAAGCTAGGCTCGTAGCAAAAGGATATAGTCAGCATGAAGGCATTAACTATTAGGGTACCTATTTGCCAGTAGCCATGCTTAAATTCATCCACATGTTGCTTGCAATCACAACATATTTTGATTATGAAATATGGTAGATGGACGTGAAAAAGGTATTTTTAAATGAATATCTTGAGGAAGATATCTATATGAAATAGCCACTTGGTTTCACATCCAGTGATAGTGATCACAAGATCTGCAAGCTATAAAAGTCCATATATGGACTCAATCAAGCATCTTAGAGCTGGAATGCTCATTTTAATGATGTGATCAAATTATTTAGTTTTATTAAAAATGAGGAGGAGTCATGTGTATTCCAAAAGGTCAATGGGAGCACTGTTGTCTTCCTTGTATTGTACGTGGACGATATCCTCCTAATTGGGAATGATATTCTCATGTTAACATTCATCAAAATGTGGTTGTTGAAAGAGTTTTCTATGAAAGACCTAGGAGAATCATCTTTTATATTGGGAATAAGGGTCTATAGGGATAGACCGAATAGGATGTTAGGTCTATCACAGAAGATGTACATAGAGGAGATGCTGAAGAGGTTCAGCATGAAAAACTCTAAGAGGGGATTGGTGCCCTTCATACATGGCATTCATCTCTCTAATAAGATGTGTCCCAACACACCAGAGAAGATTGAATGCATGAGCAAGATCGCTTATGCTTCAACAATAGGGAGTCTCATGTATGCCATGCTATATACACGACTTGATATTATACATGCTGTAAGAGTCTTGAGTAGATATCAGTCGAATCCAGGCGAAGAGCACTGGACTTCTATAAAATGCATCCTTAAGTACTTGAGAAGGACTAAGGATATATTTTTGGTGTTTGGAAATGGAGAACTTTAGGTACAAGGATATATAGACTCAGACTTTATGTCTGATATAGATGATTGAAAGTCGACATCTCAAAGTCTGTTTGTGTATAATGGTAGTGCTGTAAAATAGATAGTGATCGTAGACTCAATAATGGAAGAAAAATATATCATTGTATCGAAAGCGATGAAGGAGGCATTTTGATATAAGAAGTTCACCACAGAGCTTAAAGTAATATCATCGAATGCTGTGCCTCTATACTGTGATGATAATGGCGCCATAGCCCTAGCTAAGGAGCCGTGGTCTCACTAAAAGTCGAAGCATATCGAGCAGCAATATCATCTTATTCGAGATTACCTCTTGAAGGATTACGTTGAGGTGAAGAGAGTTGACACCACAGACAATGCAGCTGATCCACTTATAAAGTCATTAAGCCAACAGATGATCGAAGCCCACCTTGAGAAGATGGGACTTAGATTTATAGCTAATTGACTTTAGATCAAGTGAGAGTTTGTTAGATATGTGCCCTAGAAGCCAGATTGGCTGACACTTGTAATACACATTCTAGGAGCATTTTTATAATTTTGAATATAAATTAATAAAAAGATTATTTTCTATCATATTGTATATTTAAAGTGTCTGTGATACATCTTTTGAGTTAATGGGTATGATAAATGCATATTTTCAAGAGTTGAAAATTTAAGACATGTGTTGTCATAATTAACTCATAAACTACTTCCGATCAAAGGATCATCATGAGGATGGCGATCGATCTGGATGATTAATGTATGAATGCTTTCTTAGGATAGATGAGTCTTGATTCTATGGTGTAGAGAGACTAGAGCAAGAGTACAAGTACTTGTTTAATAACAAGGACACTGAGCATGACCACCTCAAACAATCATAAGGGAATCTACCTCCTCATCGATGACTAGCTTGATGCTACAATGGTTTATTTGGTTCTTTGACATAAGCTGCATCGATAGTTCACCTGGAGTGTGTTATAGTTTAACTATACCATAACTCAGTCTTCTAGCCATTCAGAACCCTGAGGTATATGTTGGCTATAGTATGTTCATTGTAGGGACTGGTTCGCACCAAGATGGGATCTATCAACCACGGTAAAGGAGGAGTAGTCCTATGATGATCATGAGATCGAGCCCTTAAGCCCATGGCCATGGCATTATGATATAATAGGAAAGAGTTTTCTATTAGGATTTCACATTGACTCAAATCAAATGATTGAATCATATGACGGGGTGTTGGGTTTGATGAGTTCACCTTAACCCTAATCCTATCGGGGCTCATGATAGGAGAACCTAGTCACACAGATAACTACATCGAGAGATTTGTATTCGATTCTGATGGATTGCTACCATATACTGCTAGGTGTTATTGGTGGATTTTGGGAGCAATTAGAATAATCTTGATGATCGATCATTCTAATTATGTGAATCAAAAAAGTTTTGGTCCATCGAAAGATATTTCAATGATGTCGATGATAGAAATCTTGACATATCTTATTACCATACAGAACTAAACCTAACTAGATCACACAAATAAGAATTTGGATTTGGATGTGATCAATTATGCTAATCTAGTTCAATTGATTTGGATTAGATCCAATTAGATTCAAGAAAATCATGCTAGCACACGATTGAGCCTAACATTCTTCTTTTATAGTCTTTCTAATCCATCTTGGGTGAGCCAAATTAGTTTGAGCTCACTCCAAAACCCTGTATGGGCTTTGTCCTAGTCTGAATAGAGCTTGTCTAGATCAGAAAAGGATTGTTTTAATCTATTAGATGGAAATAAGACAATACCTACCAATTCCTGACACAACCTGCTATTTTTAGTTTTGTCAGGACATTGACCCGATCTTTGCAGGAATTGAAGGGTATGGCATGTGCCCCCTATATTTGATCTGAGGTGCATGCCCTAAGGAGTTTTCATCGAGGAAATAAGGTGGGTCCCTCCATATTGCATGCACAAAATGAGAGGAGGCATGGAGGAAGAATTTGTTATGGAATAAACTCTTGGAGATAATTCTCCATGTCACCACCCTTCTCTCATCTATTTTGTGTGACAACTCTAGGAACTTTTGGGTGACAAAAACTAGGTAGAGACCTGGTGTTTCTCATGGTAAATTAGATTAAAATCTGATTAAATCAAGAAATTAGATTACTTGATCAAATAGGACTATATATGGCGCTATTTAAAGGACCCTGCACCCTAGGGTTTGCAATCCTTGATCTCCCATGCCCCTAGGCTGCCACCCCATCTTCTCTCCATTTCTCTCTCTGATCCTCTCTTCCTTCTCTATGCCCATACCTGGTTGGGCATAGGTTCAACATTCAAAGGTTGATAGAAGCTGATGCAAAGAATGTGACAGGGTGTTCTACATCAAGAGATCAGGTGTAGCCTCAGAAATTATTTTTGAAGCCTTTAGAGATTTAGATTTGACCTAAATTTTTGGCATCATATCCAAAAGGAGAACACATTTAGATCTAGCCTGAGTGGACTCCAGTAGAGGCTAGGCATGTGCACAGCTTGGTCCAGGACCTCAAGCTTCCATTGATGATCATTAGGATAATTATCTACAACTATTGTTACTATTTTTTTTAATTTTTATTTTTAATATTAGATCACTAGGATCAAATTTGAGAACTCTCAAATTCGATAAAAAATTTATAAAAAAAATTTAAAAATTTTTGCTATAGATTTGATCAGATCAGATTGATTCTATGGTAGAAAAATAGTTTTTTACTTCAACTTCCGATAAATACCCTAGAATAAATGATGTGTCTAAAGTCTTTCTTTAATACAGTAGACTAGGTCATATTAATAAGAACAGAATAAATAGTTTGGCTTAAGAAGAAATTTTTAAAGTCAATGATTGTAAATCACTTCTGACCTATGATTTTGGTCTTCTTGGTAAGATGACCAAGTCATCTTTTACTGGAAAGGGTGAGCGAGTTAGTGAACTTCTTGGTCCAGTAGATACTGATGTATGTGGACCCATGAGCTCTAGTGCTAGAGATTGATAATTTTACTTCATATCATTTATAGATGACCTATCGAGATATGAGCATGTCTACTTAATGAAACACAACTTGGAGCCATTTGAAAATTTCAAACTATTCGTAATGAGGTAGAAAAGCAAACTAGGAAGAGTATTAAAACTCTTCGATTTGATTGAGGGAGTGAGTACCTTTCTTGTGAGTTTCAGACAAATCTTGGAGAGAATGGAAGTCTCTTCCAATGGGCTCCTCTTGAAACATGGCAGCATAATGATGTGTCTAAAAAGAGGAATCAGACTCTATTGGACATGGTTCTATCCATGATGGGACTTACTAGTCTATCAATTTTCTTATAGGGATATATACTCGAGTCAGCTTGTTACATTTTATATAGGGTTCCAAGTAAGTTTGTTTCCAAAATGCAATATAAGATGTGGATAGGGCCTAAGCCAGTACTCTCACACCTTAGGATTTAGGAGTGTCCAGCTTATGTCAAAGGTTTAGTAATGGATAAGCTTGCACCTAGGTCTGACAAGTGTAATTTTATAGAGTATCCAAAAGAAATCAAAGGATATTATTTCTACCTAGCTGATGAGCAAAAGGTATTTGTCAGCCTTAAGACAATCTTTTTGGAAAAGAAGTTCCTAGGTGAAGGAACTAATGCCTTTAAGGTTGAACTTGAGAAAGTTCGGTAGGTAGAAAAATCGACACAAGTAGCTAAATCTGAACCGAATTTGATTAGATCAAACTCAGAGCCCAATGAACCTACACCATTAAGATAATTTGGTAAAGTACCACATCAGCTAGATAGCTACTATGATTTCTTGGTTTGGAACATGAATCCTATCGAACTCGATGAGAATGATGAGGAGTTGATCACCTATATAGATGCAATGTAGAGATCCGACTCTGAGAAATGGCTTAAAGCCATGAAATCCAAAATGGAGTCCATAAAGGTCAATGATGTATGGGCATTGATTGATCCACCTGAAGGAATAAAACCCATAGGATATAAGTTGGACTTCGAGAGAAAAAGGGGTGCAGATGGGAAGGTGGAAACCTATAAAGTCCATTTAGTTGCCAAGAGGTATCATCAACATTATGGTATAGACTATGTTGGAAAATGTGTCCCAAAATCAATCATCAGTCTATTGATGATTGAGCTATTTTATAATTATAATTAATTTATTAATTAATAAAATATATTTTTGATATTTTTATCATAAGTTTTCATCTTCTAACGAACTCTATTATTGTGATGAAGTCTTTAGGATTATTTAGGTTCGATAAAGAAAAAATTTATCGATTAGTCCTTAAAACTATTTGTGACCAAATGATAGACTATTAATAAGGACAATAGCATCTATCGAGCATAGATCGCTATATGCCATATAGGTTGGTTGCTCGCTTAACCAAGAAGAGTGAAGACACTAGTATGGAATACAAGTGAGATGTAGGGGTACATCATCACTGAACATGACCAACTTCAGAGCATTCTGCTATCAAGAATATCTCTGATGGGATATAGGTATAAGTATCCCTTAGACTTAAGATCACCTCAGTGACTTGCAAGAAACTCACTGTGCTTTGGTACTAATTCAATTATAGAAGGCTTCTAGGCATAGTCAAGTACTTGTGAAGTCGATGTGTGATCAAGATGGAACTGACCACTCCAAGAGTTGAAGAAGAATGTGTCATTATATTTCAATATAGCAAAACCTTGGCTAGTATAATCCATCAGATGGATTTGATATTTTGAAATATAATATGGACAACCTGATCAAAGTTGACAGTTGAACTCTAAGGTATCCTATAAGCATTTTGGTCAAGGGCATGAATTATATGGAAACTATATCCACATGGATTCTAAGGATGTTGTTCTACATATTTGACCTTTTAGACTGTCGGGTACCATTGCTAGATGGTTACATCAATTGGTATAAAAATTTATTTCTATACTACTGGCTTAGGTTCAGACTTATGAGGTCACATACATTAGAGTTCATAATCTGATCGGATGGTTGATCAATGATTAAGAATCATTCTAAGATTAAACGATCAATACAATTGATGTTTAACCTAATGCAAGTGTTATCGGAGGATTGATTAGCAATTCAATTATTAATTGGATTAATTTGATTATGCCAAAGGGCTGAGATTAAGTTTAATTAAATATAATTTAATTAGATTTGGTTTGGGTTTGATTGGATCAAGTCCAATTGATTTATTGGTAAGCCAAGTGCAAGAAAGAACTAGTCCTAGTTCAACTAGGACTTGGGTCAACATAATTTTTTATTTTGATTAAAAAATTGAATTAGAATTAAATATAATTTAATTTAATTTAATTTAATTTTTAATTTGGTTAGGACCTAATTTAATTAGGTTGAATTAATTTTGGTTTGACTTAGTCTGAGAAACCATATTTGACCAAGTCAAAATAAAAATCCTAGTAAGACTAGGAACTTTCCTCTTTGCGACAAAAACCCCCTCTCCTTGGTCTTCACGCATGCCCACTTTTCTCTCCTATTTCTCTTATGGCAATTAGTTGGGGACCTAGTCAAAGGAGGAAGTTTGAATATGATTTGAATTTTCCCTTGGATGGAGTTTTAGGAAACAAAAACTCCACCAATGCATGCCGCCCTCCTGTCCCTTTTTTTCTCTCCTTTTGTTTGGTGGAAAGGGAGGAATTTTGTGCAAAATGTTTAGGTGGTCCATGCCTAAAACTTACAAGGAGGCACCCATGTGTTGGGCGTCCCAACTAGTTGCCTATTTTGGTCTTTCCTAGTCTAAGAATTTGACTCAACAAGGAATCTTCTATATCTCTCTATATATGATGAATTTTGGGCTGATTTTTGGTTATGTTCTAGAACATTGAGAGACCTTTTGGGTGTATGAAAATCAAGGAGAAAGAATATTGGGATATGGGAATTTTGTAGACACTAAGGTAGGTGTCTAGGTGAGAGAATAGAGAATAAGAAGAGGGTCTTTTTCTAGGGTTGTCTTGTTCATCTCCTTTCCTCCTCCTTTTTTAGAATATTTAAGAGATTTTAGATTTGTAATCTCTTATTTCTCCTCTCATCTTTAGAAGAATTCAAATCTAAAAGAAGAAAGTACCAGATCAACTGTCAAAGAAGGATCATCACAGTACTAGCATACTATGCTGATTTCTTGCATAAGACTTATGATCGTGATTTATGGTCTCGTGTGGATGACTCCTAGAGGTTGGATGCATGTGTGGTTCACAACATCATCCTCAAGCTTAGATCAATAAGTTAGAATGTCTAACTTGCTCAGGTAATAGATTTGATCTGTTTTACATACCTACATTATATGTAGTGTAGATGCATGTTGATGTGATCAACATGTTTTATTTTCTTTCTTATATTTAATTTTTAATTTAATATTATGCTATAATCATATAATAGAATATTAGATCTAGGATATTTTATGATATTTAAAATTAATTTTAATTAATTTTAGTCTTTCACTACCTGATCTTGAGAAGTTTCAAGATCTAGCCTTGAAATCCTAGATCTGATTCCTTTAATTGGTATTAGAGCCTAGGTTGATTATTATATGATTATGTATACATGTTTAGATTACTTTTTAGATTAGATCTAATTTATAATCTGATTATTAAATTTAAAATTAAAAATCATGATTACACGAACTGCTATAAGGTTGTCCTGCTATAAAGTTTACCCCTTATAGTGTGGAGGTTGTCTTAGTTCGTGTAGATCTACTTCTTATCATAAATTTGTTAGATGTGACCTAATTTTATTTATGATTTATTAAATTTAAAATAATTTTAGAACTAAAAATAAAAGTTTTAGATTGCACAGACTGCTATAAGGTTATCCTACTATAAGGTTTATCCCATATAGTGGAGAGGTTATGCTAGTACGTGCTAATTTAAAACATTGATTATAAAATTTTTGATTAGATCTAAGAAATTTTAAGATCTAATTAAAAATTTTTTAATCTAATTTTAATCATAATAAATATGTTAGATTTGATCTAAGGTAATTTATAATTAATTAGAGTTGAAACTATTTCAATTACCTAAACCTATTTAGATTAGATCTAAAGTAGTTTCATGCTTATCTTCCTTGCATACTATTATGAATCAAACATACAACTTGGTTGGTCGAACTATATTGTAAAAATATTTTACAAACATGAAAATGATTTTCAAAAAGTTGAATCCCAATCCTCAGCCCAAAACTTAATTAAGAATTAAGAAGTTGTTTGATTAGGACCTAGGATTGTGAATTGAAGATCCTAAGACACAAATAATAACACATTGGATTAAATAGGTTAGTAGGAATTATATCCAATAATTGGGTTAGATTAAAGAATGGGCTTAATTAGAGAATTAACTAAATCTAATCAATTATTGTCTTAGATTAGGTCAAAGATTCTCTAGATCAATTATAATAGTTGTAGTTGGTCAACTCAATGTCTTTAACGAGATCCAAAATGAACTTGATTCTTGGCTATGTAGTCTAGCATGAACTATTAAGTTGATCTAATCAAAACTAATTAAACCACTTGATGTCTAAGGTAGATTAGACTGATGGTCTTTAATTGACAGCCTGCTTACCTGGCCATTTCTAATGGTGTCAAAGGCAAGCTTTGGCAGATCCTCCTACTGATCGAACTTGGCCTCTTGGTGAAATTATGTTTTGATCAGATTACTTGACTATTCGAGCTGACCCATGTCAGTTAGGTAAATCAATATGACTGATCTAGGTGCTCTTAGACTAGCCTATTAATGGTCTCTCTTAAGTTGACTTGGTGAAGCTAGTGGGATGATCATGACAAGTTGATTCATCTGACCTTCTCTTTTTTTTTTTTAAATTAAATTTTCTAAAAGTATTAGATTCCTAAAATAAAATAGTTATTATGATAACTAAATCATAGCCTCCCATTAAGTGGGTGATAATGGGTCCATTAGTTAGCTAATCATTAGAGGCCCAAAGGCCTGGTGTTTATCAGCTAATGGAATTATCATTCATTATATGATTTCTTGGCTACATCTTTCTAAATGGTGGTTAGGTTAGCTAACCAAAGTTGGGCCTAATTATTTATTGGTTTGATGGACCAGGTATAGCCATGTTAATGGTTGGACCTAACCGGACCTTTTCAATGGAGGCTAAAGCCTACTGATTAGGGACTGAGACATAAATTTAATTACTAGAAATTATTTAGAGAAATAATTAGTTATAAACCTATCCATAGATGTACATGGGTTAGCCAACCAAAGTTGGGCTTATATGCAGTCTATGTAGATTCTAGTATCCACTAAGAAATTAGGATAATTTCTTAAATTGGAGGTAGAAGCTACTAATTTGAATAAAATAGTGGAAGAACCTTTTGATTAAAGTCTAAATCTTTGGGTTTAATGAATCAATTACTAATTAGATTATGATTTTTCTTTGTACAGATATGGCCACTTTTCTATCACTCTAATTATTGTTGGATAATGATAAGTTGGTGCGACCTAACTTCGGTAGCCGGTATCAAAATTTGAAGATAATCTTGGAGCATGAATGGATCCTATATGTGTTGATGGATCCTGAACCTGAGGAGCCAGCTATCATTGCACGTGGAACAGTCAGAGATACTTATCAGAAGTGGCTTAGTGATCGAACCACCATGCGCTGCATTATGCTGGTTGTCATAAGCAATGAGTTCAGTCATAAATTTGAGATGGCTTAGCCAAAAGATATGCTTCAAGTGTTGGAGAATTCTTTTGGCACATCCGATGATGTTGAAAGGCACAAGTTTAGTTGTGCCATCTTCAATACCAAGATGTAGGATGGTGCCTCTGTCACTGATCATGCATTGTACATGATCGAGCTAATACAATCATTGAGCAAGCTTGGCTTTTCCTTGCATAAATAGCTTGGGAAAAATGTAATACTGAATTTGCTGCCCAAGTCTTTTCTCCCATTCCTCACTCATTTTAGAATGACAAAGCCTGAAGTAGACTACCATGGGCAACTGTGGTTGCTTCAGAACTTTGGGAAGGATCACCAACTCCATAAGGAGTTGGTGAACTTTGCAGGACGTTCGTCTTCTGGTTCTCGATCCTTTAGAAAAAGAAAGAAGAATAAGAAGAAGAAAGCAAAAAAGGTACAAATTCAGGCTGAGACATCTATGTAGGGCTAGACTAGGAAGATCAAGCTCGATAATAGACAAGCTGAATGCTTTTTTTGCAAGAAGCGTGGGTATTAGAAGAGGAACTATCCTTAGTACATTGCCTTCCAAGATCCAAACAGACAGAGAAAGAAGCAAGCTATTGCTGGGCAAGGTGTTTATATGATAACTCCTTGTAATTTCTCTATTTGTGATTATATTGACTGGGTATTGGATACCAATAGCCCTTACCATAGTTATAATTCATTGCAAGGATTGTAGGTCAGTAGGAGATTCGAGCAAGGCGAAAGGTTCCTGAATGTTGAAGATGGAAGACCAATTTCAATTCTATCTTTAGAAATCCTGAAACTTATATTTGAGTTTCATACCATTGTTCTTAGTTATTATCATTTTTGTTTCAATTTTTTTTAAATATCATTTCTATAGGATTTTTGGCCAAAAATAATTATAAAATTTTAATAAAAAAGTAGGTTTGTAATATCATTATGAATGATGTTACTATTTTTTGTGGATATTTGAACAATGGTGTGTATATGCTATCATAATCTATTAACGTAGTCTATTCAACTGGAAAATATCCTAGATTAGATAATATGTCAAATATCTACTTATGACACTGTAGGCTAGGTCACATAAACAAGAACAGGATAAACAGGTTGACTCAACAGAAAATCCTCGAAGTCAGTGATTGTGAATCACTTCCAACTTGTGAGTCCTGTCTTCTTGGTAAAATGACCAAGTCATCTTTTATTAAAAAAGATGAGAGAGCCACTGAGCTCTTAGGTCTAGTATATACTGATATATGTGGACCAATGAGCACAAGTGCCAGAGTTAGATATTTCTACTTCACCACTTTCATAGATGATCTATCCAAGTATGGATATTTCTATCCAATGAAACCAAGTCAGATTCATTTGAAATATTCAAATGATTCTGAAGTGAAGTAGAAAAATAAACTAGAAAGAGTACTAAAACTCTTTGATCTGATCGAGGAGAGGAATATCTTTTTAGTGAGTTTTTCACATATCTAGGAGAGAATGGGATTCTCTCCCAATGGACTCCTCTAGGAACACCACAACATATTGGTGTGTTTAAAAGGAGGAATCGAACTCTTTTAGACATGGTTTGATTCATGATGGGTTTTGCTAGCTTGCCAATATCCTTCTGGGGATATGCCCTCAAATCAGCTTGCTATCTATTCAATAGGATTCCAAGTAAGTCTGTTGTTAAAACTCCATATGAGATGTGGATAAGGCGTAAGCCAGCACTTTCATACCTTAGAATTTGAGGGTGCTTGGCTTATGTCAAAAGATTAGTTATAGATAAACTTGGACCTAGGTTTGACAAGTGCACATTCATAGGATACCTAAAAAAGACCAAAGAATACTATTTCTACCATGTTGATGAGTAAAAGATGTTCGTCAGCCTTAAGGCAAGCATTTTGAAAAAGAAGTTTCTTGGTGAAGAAACTGTTGCCTCTAAGGTAGAACTTAATGAAGTTCAATAGGTAGAAATAGTATACCTACACCATTAAGATGATCTGGTAGAGCCTAGTGTATCTATAGCTAAACCTGAGTCGGATTTGATTAGATCAGATCTAGAGTCTAGTGTACCTACACCATTAAGATGATCCAATAGAGCACCACATCATCCAGATTGATACTATGATTTCTTGGTCTAGGATGGTGATCCCATCGAACTCAATGAGAATGACAAGGATCCGATCATCTATATGGATGCTACATAGAGATCCGATTCTAAGAAATGGCTTGAGGCCATGAAATTCGAAATGGAGTCCATGAAGGTCAATAATGTGTGGACATTGGTTGATCCACTCAAATGGGTTAAATCCATTGGATGTAAATGGGTCTTCAAAAAGAAAAGGGACACATATAGAAAGGTGAAGATCTATAAAGTCCATCTGGTTGCCAATGGGTATCATAAATGTTATGCTATTGACTATGACGAGGCGTTCTCTTCTATGGCAATGCTCAAATCCATTCGAATAATGCTTGTGATAGCTGTCTATTTGGATTATGAGATCTAGCAGATGGATGTGAAGATAGCTTTCCTAATGGAGAGCTGACCGAAGAGGTGTATGATACAACCTGAGGGCTTCATATCCATAGATGAGTCCAAGGTGTGCAAGCTTTTGAGATCCATTTATGGATTGAAGCAGGCATCTCGGAGTTGGAACATGCATTTTGATAAGATGATCAAAACTTTTGGCTTCTATTGACCCCATTATTGATTTTGATGATTGCCAAACTTTAAGTGTTTGAGTATTTAACCATGTATTTCATGAGTGCATGTAGGTCTTTTTAGGTATTTAAATTGAAGAATCATTTCAAAAAAAAGATCTATAAAGATTCATCAAGTCAGGATTCTTAAAGAAAAGATTTTTCTTAAGATTTCAAAGATCAGAAGAAAGAGAGCTCTTTGACCAAAATAAGAAAGACATAAATGAAAATCAAATAAAAATCAAATCCTCTTGATTGGTGCAAAAGATCCCTCAAAATAGTCTTGGAGTAGTTTTCAAGATGTCTCAAAATTTTTTTGAGAGATCTTGAGTGGACTGGCATGACCAAACACTATCTGGCATGATTTTAAGATATCTCACAGAATTCTTGAGAGGTCTCATGGTTCCAGTGAGATGTCTCATTTAGAATCGAGACGTCTCGATCTTCGAAGATAGAAACTTAGTTTCTATGCTCTGAGAGCGAGAGGTCTCATAGGATTCTCGAGAGATCTTGTAGTGCTGGCCAGACGTCTTGATTTAGAATTGAGAGGTCTTAAAATCTGACGAGATGTCTCATGAAAAATTAGGAGATCTCATTTTGTGCGGACAATCTTCAATGAATTATTTTTCAACGACTAGTTTTCACTCCCAATGGCTATTTCAGTGCTTCCAATAGGTTGAACTCTCCTCCAACCATCTCTAAAGGTATTCAAAAGGTAGAGAATCAATTGAAAAAGAAGATAAAGGGATTTAAAAAGAATTTCTATTAGTTTTGGTGAGGAACATTGAACATCCAATGGAAAGAAAAAAGGGAGAAAAGTTGTGCACAGATTTCAGCGAGCATTCAAAGCAAGCTTCTCCAACATCTTCCACATCCCCTCAAGAATAATTTGAAGAAAAGCCAAGCTTCAATCGAGTGCATCATCAGCTTCTTCTCTAGAATTTAAAAGAGCTTAAACTCTATTTTTTATATTATGCTGAAACTTTCATTTGTAATTTTAGTTTCTTTATAAGTTTCTTTGGGGGAAAGAAACTTGGGGATTAGGTCCGTCCAAGCCCAAAATTAGATATTGTAGATTTTGGTTGGTGAGCTTGAAAAATCTACTGGATTGTTAGTGAATCCGAAAAACTAACGATGTTAGGTTTTGGTTGGTGCTCCTTTGAAAATCAACTAGGTTTGTTTGTGAGCCTGAAAAACTAACACACTGTAATCAAGAGTAGATTATAGTGAAAATTCGAAGAAAAGCTTGGAGAGTGGACGTGGGTGCGGATTGCACTGAATCACTATAAATCTTTGTATGTTTGTGTTGAGCTCTTTTCTTCTTTTTCTTTACATACTTTGCATGCTTATAATTCTTGCTTTACTTTCATAGTTTGATTTTGTTATCTTAATTCTATTGCTTATAATGCATACATTTCATCATATCACTTTGGTTAAAATCAAAGCACATACTTGTTTAGAAAGTAAATTTAGTTAAAATTTTATAACAATCCAATTCAGACCCCTCTTTGATTGCCACCTCTGGGCAATAATTGGTATCAGAGCAGGTGCTCTGTTATTGATTTTTGACCTAACCATCAAGAGTAAAAGATCTTGGCAATCCAAATGGAATTTTTTTTGAACGTAGGCCATTCTATTGATCATTCCCCATGATTAAATGAATTAAATTACATACATTAAAAAATTAGAATGAAAGTTTTTATACAATCACATGACTATAACCTATGGAAAATTATTGTCAATGGCCCTCACATACAAAATACATCATTTATTGATGAAGAATCAATGCATCTAAATGCTAAGGCTTTAAATATACTTTATTGTTCATTAGATATAAATGAGTTCAATCTAATTTCTTCTTGCATTTCAGCAAAATAAGTTTGGAAGAAGTTGAAAACTATTTTTGAGGGGGCAAAATAAGAAGAAATATCAAGCTCCAAAGAAGACAAGAAAGCTCATGCCAACCTATACCTCATAGCTCATGAGGATGAAAAGAAGAAAAAGAAGAAGAAGAAACAAAAGAAAAAGAAAACATTAATTAAGGGGGAGCAAAGCAAAAAAATGAGAAATGAAAAAGAGGAAGAAAGTACTATAAATCTTTGCCTCATGACTAATGAAGATGAGGTAAATTCTAAAAATTCTTTTCAATTTACTTTTGATGAGTTATTTGAAACCTTTAATGAATTAATGAATGAATTTAAAAAATTAAGGCTCAAAAATAAAGAACTTAAAAGATCAAATCTTCTTTTAGCTGAAAAAAGAATGAGCTTTTAAGTGAAAAAGAAGATTTCCTAAAAGAAAAGAACCTTTTGGCTGAAAAAAATAAAATATTGATTGAGCAAGATGCTTTTTTGAAAGAAAAGAAAATTTTAGTGGAAGAAAAGCAAATCCTTTCAAAATCTGAAAAATTCTTAATTGAGGAAAAAGAAAAGCTCTTAAAATCTAAAAGATCTCTTTTGGAAGAAAATGCAAAACTAAGAAAAGAGATTAAAAATTTAAAATCCATGCTCAAGAAGTTTACACTTGGATCACAAAAGCTTCAAACAATATTAAACAATCAAAAAGCTATTTTCAATAAAGCCAAAATTGGATATAATCTTTTAAGAAAATAGAAATTTATTAAGAATATGTTTACTAAATCTTCAACTGAAAATCACTCTATTAGATACTTCAAATGTAACAAAGTTGGCCATAAAATTTTAGAATGTAACATTAAAAGAATTGGGCAAACTTTAATCAAATAAATTTGGGTTTCAAAAGGAACCATGTGCTCTAAAATCTGTAGACCAAAGATGACTTGGGTACCAAAAATTAGTAAATGATTTTGTAGGTTCACCAAGGATCCAATGGAATGAAAAGAGAAAAATTTTTTGATGGATGCCTTGAAAATAAAAATGGATGGATGATGCTTTTGGGTAAAATCTAAACTTTTCTCACATCATACCATCAATATTTATTTGATTAATTCTATTGATTGTAAAAATCTATTTATGTAGTTTCATATCATATTTACTTGCTTGAAATACTCTCTTTGTTTTGATGATATTAGAATGATTGATTGATTTTGATGCTTGAAATAATTTGAATACTTTGATTTTTAAATCAACATGCTCTCTTCTATATATCATGCTATGGATGAAATGATTTTATCTTAAAATTTAGCCAGATATTTTAAGTCTTCCCATATCAATTCTATAATTGATGAATTTAAACTAAGAGATGCTTAATTGGTTTAAATATTTTAATTGCTTAATTCATAAGAGAAATAAAGTTTGACAATCTCTCATAAGATGCTTAAATGTTGAAATATCCCAAAAATTGTATGATCTAAGTACTTGAAAATAAAATATTCAATCATAAAAATTAAGTGCTTGATGTAGTCATCTGCATTGCATCTTAGGTTTACTCCTAAGAATTTAAAATTCTCTAGTTGAACCAAATCCCATAGAACCATTATCTAGATTAAACTTGATTTGATTATAATTGATTTGTTAGATTATCATACCCCTAATTGATTAATTTTGGATCCTCCCCTAAATTAATATGAATTTCCATCTTGATGATTAATTTGATTTTCTTTTTTGATCTTAAAAGAGAATTTATTAATGATTATTCATACTTTGTTCCAATTGATTAAGTTTGAAAATTAAATTTTTTTTAAAAAAAAATGGTCTTCTTGAATCTTTTAAAGTTGATATCAAGCAAGATATTTCAAGAAAGTTATCATTTATCCTTAAAGCTAAATATTTAATGAAGACTTTAGTTTTAAGTAATTGGTATCAAACAACTTACTAATTGTTGTTCTTCCCCATGTATAACTATTGCAACCTTAACCATAATCCCTTGGGTGTTCTCTTCTCCAACACACCATACAAAACCTCATCCACCAAACAATCCCTAATCGTGGCACATGCCCTTTTCTCCAAGGGCACCCACTCCTTGTTTATGATCTTCTCTAGCCTATCTTCGAAGGCCGAATCCAACCTCATTTGAATCAGCAGATCCTCCATCCTTACCATCCACATTGTGTAACTTTTCTTTCCATCAAATTTCTCTAATACTACCTTCAACCTACTATTTTCCATGATCAATCTGAATCAAATAACAATAAAAAGATAGATCTAAGAAATACCTTGACTAGGTATGGTGGATAGCAGCCCTATGATCTCTTTCTTCCTCACGAAGCCTGGAGAAAGCCTTTAGATCTGAATCTCGCTGTTGATCTCTGCTGAAAACTGATCTTCTTCCTCCTTCATGCAATAAGTTGATGCTGAAGAAGCAATTGTATAGCCTTCAGATGCAGGAGGGCGAGGATATTATGGGGTATATTTAGCGGTTCGATTAGATGAGCATGGACTTGCTCAATATAGGGGTAGATTTAGAAGAGGAGGACAAGAGTCTATTATTGCTATGTTCGCTACCCAAGAGCTTCGATCCATTGGTGACAACTTCACTGTATGGTAAGGAGACACTAGTGTATGAGGAGATCGTATCAGTACTCAGGTCCAACGAGCAGCAAAAATGGATGATGAAGATGGAGGTCTTCTAGGAGAGTCTTGTGGTTTCAGAGAAGCACAAGAAAGAAAATAAGAAGGATGAACATAAGGGCAGCAAGGGGTCCAAGAGATGCTTCAAGTGCAGAGAAGCAAGGCACTTTAAATAGGAGTGTCCACTTTGAAAGAAGTGCAAGAAAGGAGAAAGCTCGGATTCCATCAGTACAGTCACTAAAACTGAAGATTTAGATGAGCTCTTGGTGGTCTCGGAGGAGCCCGCAGGGTACGGTGTATCTGAGATGATTTTGGATAGATTTGTGGAGTGCAGAGAGTTCAAAGGATCAACGACGATGTTCGAGGTATAATGGTAGACTCAGTAGTACAGCATTAGATGGTTGGCCTCGGAGGACTCAAAGATAGAGTTGGCTTCTATGGCATTAGGGAGACTTTAGTTCTAGATGAAGCATCGGATAGACATGGCTTCACTAGTGGAGGAAGCTATGACACGGGTTCAATGCAGAGGGGTGTAGAGGGAGGACCTATATTCCAGCACCAATGCTAGGACTATATAGATCCAGGTGGAGAGGATTGTGTAGGGAGATAGGCATGGCTCTAAAGGGATAGTGTTAGGTGGAGCATCAGGATATGCGGTGAGTGTCAGTAAAAGAACCTTGCATGATCTTCAAAAAAGTCCAGTACAAGTGATGCAGCCGCCAAGTAGAAGGATAGCTAAAACTCCAAAGGTGGTGCAGAAAAATAAGCCAATGACTTCAGCAGTGGAGATGGTCATCTCGAAGGCCTCAAAGGGAGCTTAGCAGTTGAAGAAGAATGGTAGTGGCATGGTGGGCACGATGGGCTATTAGGATATGCAGGGACAATAGGATCATGTAGGAGGATGTTGCTAGGTGTGCCAAGGCTTGGACGCACTAAGGTAGAGATTGTAGGTGGTGTGGTGCTCTCAAGCCTTAGGAGGCCATGGGTGGAGCCAGGGTGAGGGCTACGGGGAGGCTAGGATAAGTGTGGTCCTAGGACTATGACAGGAGTTGTCCTAGGATGGAGGCGGCATATAGCTCTCCACAAGCTTGAGGTTTGGGTATTGAGGGCCTCAAGGAGGTTGGTTGGTGCTTAGGAGATTTGGGATTCAAGGTGGAGTAAGGAACAAAAGCCAAAGAATCAAGACTATAGAAGGAAGATTTTCTATAGCTTAGCCAGCTTAGTCCAAAACTGAGTTGGCTAAGTCTTAGAGCATAGGCAAAATAGAAAGCTGCATATTTGGGACTGTTGGCACGGCACAGGATTAGGTTTGCTCAGTTTCAAACTGAATCGATCCAGTGGAACTTAGCTGGCTCAGTGCTGAGATAGAGCTGGTGCGGGCAGAGTTACATGAGGGTTTATTTTGGGCTAGGGTCTAGGTTGATCGTAGGGGTCTTAAGGCCTAGTTTGAGAGGTATTAAGGGGACTAATTCATGTATGGGTTGGGATTAGATCCAGGGGATGAGAGCATGTGAGACTTGGGCTCGATGAGTGCTTTCATGTATTGGGTTAGTCTAAGGGAGTTTTTGAGCTGGGGTTTATTAGGATTCATGTGGGAACTCTGGGGTATATAAATCAGGACATTGTAACTTTTACAAAAAAAAGAAGGGAATATAATTAAGCTTTTCTCTCTAACTCTCTTTTCCCTTCTCTCTAGTTCCAACATTAAAACCCTAGCTTCTCTCATCTTTCTTAGATCTTCTTCAGTTTGCTGAATTAATACCCAAGTTCATGCAAGAGATCGGATCTATGGCTGTGACTCTGAGCAACCGTAGGAACAATAATTGCCATGTATTTGATTTATCTATCTTTTGACAAAAAGAGAAGAATGTCTTTATTTCAAATCTAGTTTTGCACTACTATATCATTTGATATAATATCATTTGAGATAAATTCAAAACTTCATACCTTTTCTAAAATTTTAATTGCTTGATTTTTCTTAAGAAAAGGAAGAGATGATATTTTGAAGAATAACTTAAAATCTCTTTATGGTGTATCTTGACTGATTTGCTAATATCAACTCAAATTGATTTATTTAAATTAATTTATCTTTATCAATTCAAAACTAAATTCATTGATATCAAGCTGAATTTGAAAATTAATCTTTAAATGGTATTGAACTGTTAAGAAAATCATGATTTGATCTAAATTTTAGTTTAATTGATATCAAAATGTTTCTTCCTAAGAAAATTTTCACTCTTGATATCATTGGTATCATTTTTGACTTGCATTTTATTGTATTATTTTTTGGCAAAAGAATTGGATATAATGTTTCAAATCTATTTTACATTGATATACTCTTGATATGATATCTCTTGAGATAAATTCAAAGAATCTTATACATTTTTCTGAACTTAATTGAGTGAATGTTTTGTTTGATTAACGCTTATTTCACTCTATTAATGCTTCTACTTTTAAATTATATTTAATTTTAAAATGACATTATTTGCTAAAGTAAGGAGGAGAAATTATTAAAGAAGAAATGACCAATTATTTGAAAAGGGCTTTGAAATTGAAAATATCTTTCAAATTTAGAAAATTTGAATTTAGTAGTTAAATTTATTTTTAGTCTGCTTGATTTGAAAGAAAAAGAGAGAGAAAAATTAAAAAGTAAATTTATCAAGCATTAATTATGAAAAGTAAGGGGAGTGATATTATCTAGCTTTGATTAAAAATTCTAATTAGCTTATATTAAGGTTAATGAACATTGATTTCATTATACTTTTGAGCCTTAATATGATGATTCTATTTGACATATTCTTACTCTAAACAAATTAATTTTAATACATTCTTATAATTTTGAAGCTCATTGATAAATAAAATACTGAACTTTTCATGTGTCAAACTTTAAACTTGATTTGCATGATCATTTTTGGCAAATGATTAGAGTTAAACTGAATTTAAAAATATATTCTTACTCCAAGAAATGAATTTTTGAACTAAATTTTAAAACTCATTTGAAAATTTAAATTTGATCCTAAATTTTTTATGTGCATTGCAAAATTCTTATGAATTATTTGTTTTGAAATAATTTTTACTCAAAGCAATGAATTTGAAAATATAACTATCTATTTCTTTGATACTATTTATTTTACTTTGCTTGATACATTCTCGATACATATCTTTCTCAAACTCAATTGACTAAATTTTTTTAAGAAAAGAAAGGATTGAATATTGAATTAAATGCTATGCTTGATTTTATGTTCAAATCTTTTAAAAAGCGCTATTCTTCTTCAAGTTTAGAAGTGCATATCTAAAAATCTGATTAAAAATCATATTAATTCAAAATGATTAAGAGCCTTCTAAAATTAAAATGAATATTTGAAACTTAGTTTGAGTCAAAGGATAATTTTTTGAAAGAAAGATGATTCATTTAAATTAATTTTATGAACTTAATACATCTCTTAATTTAATGCTTCAATGTTGATTTTGATGGTTTCTTGTTTCTTCCCATGAGCTTTTTGATGTTATCAAAAAGAGGGAGAAGTATATTGAGTATATGCTTGAAGGATTGACGCTGAAGAAACTTAAAGTTTTAATATTTTAAAGATTAATTGAGAACATTCATGAAGTGTGCATTCATGTGCTTGATCTAATACTTCATGTTTTCATGATACATATTAGCAAAATGCATTGAAATACATTATTTATTTTTATTATACATATACTCGAAGTTTTGCTATCATCAAAAAGGAGGAGATTGTTGATCCCATGATTGATTTTGATGATTACTAAACTTTGAGTGTTTGAGTATTTAACTATGTGTTTAATGAGTGGATGTTGGTCTTTCCAGGTATTTAAATTGAAAAATCATTTCAAAAAAAGATTTACAAAAATTCATCAAGTTAAGATTCTTAAAGAAAAGATTTTTCTTAAGCTTCCAAAGATCAAAAGAAGGAGAGCTCTTTGACCAAAACAAGGAAGACATAAAGTAAAAATCAAACAAAAGTCAAATCCCTTTGATTGGTGCAAAAAATATCTCAAAATAGCCTTGTAGCAGTTTTCGAGTCATCTCGAAATTTTTTTGATAGCTCTCGAGTGGACTGGTATGCACAAACACTGTCTGGCATGATTTCGAGAGGTCTCACAGGATTTTCAAAAGGTCTCGCAGTTCCTACGAGATGTCTCATTCAGAATCGAGATGTCTCAGTCTCAAGAGATAGAAACTTAATTTTTATGCTATAAGAGCGAGAGATCTCATAGGATTCTCGAGAGGTCTCATGGTTTTGGTGAGATGACTCAATTCAGAAATGAGAGGTCTCAAAATCTGGCGAGAGGTCTCATGAAAAATCGAGAGGTCTTGTTTTACGCAGACAACCTTTAATGGATTATTTTGCAACAGCTAGTTTTCATTCCCAATGGCTATTTCAGTACTTCCAATGGCTAGAACTATCCTCCAACCATCTCTAAAGGTATTTAAAAGGTGGAGAATTAATTGAGAAAGAAGATAAAGGGATTTAAAGAGAATTTCTATTAGTTTTGGTGAGGAACATTGAATATCCAAAGAAAAAAAAAAGAGAGGAATGTTGTGCATAGATTTCAGCGAGCATTCAAAGCAAGCTTTTCCAACATCTTCCACATTCTCTCAAGCATAATTTGAAGAAAAGAAAAGCTTCAATCGTGCGCATCATCGGCTTCTTCTTTAGAATTTAAAAGAGCTTAAACTATATATTTTATACAATGCTGAAACTTTCATTTGTAATTTTAATTTCTTAATAAGTTTCTTTGGAGGAAAGAAATTTGGGGATTAGGCCCATCCAAGCCCAAAATTGGATATTGTAGGTTTTGGTTCATGAGCCCAGAAAATCAACTCAACTGTTAGTGAATCCAAAAAACTAATGGTGCTAGGTTTTGATTAGTGCTCCTGTGAAAATCAACTAGATTTGTTTGTAAGCCTAGAAAACAATCACACTGTAATCAAGAGTAGATTATAGTGAAAATTTCAGGAGAAGCTTGGAAAGTGAATGTAGGTGCAAGTTGCACGGAACCATTATAAATCATTGTGTGTTTGTGTTGTGCTCTTTTCTTCTTTTCCTTTGCATACTTTGCATGTTTGTAATTCTTGCTTTACTTTCATAGTTTGATTTTGTTATCTTAATTCCAATGCTTATATTGCGTACATTTCATCACAACACTTTGATTAAAATCAAAGCACATACTTGTTTAGAAAGTAAATTTGGTTAAAATTTTATAACAACCCAATTCACCCCCTCCCCCCCTTCTTAGGTTGCTACCTTTGGATAATAGCTTCATTAAGAATGGAGAAGAGCTTTGCATTTACAAATGGGCAAATGGTCCAGCTGTGATATTCCTTATCTTGTATGTGGATGATATTTTCTTAATCAAAAATGATATCCCCACACTGCTGGGAATAAAAGTTTGGTTGTCATCATAGTTCTCCATGAAAGACTTGAGTGCATCCTACATCCTAGGGATGAAGATCTATAGGGATAGATTTAAAAGGATGCTTGGGTTATCCCAGTCCACATACATAGATACTACGTTGGAAAGGCTCAGCATGGAGAATTTCAAAAAGAACTATCTTTCGATAGGCCTTAAAATTTCTCTCTCTAAGAAGGATTGTCTGACAACTCCTAAAGAGAGGGAGAGAGTATGAGTAGAGTCCTATATACTTCAATAGTGGGATCTATCATATACGCCATGACATGTATGAGACCAGACGTGGCATACTTACTAGGAGTAGTGAGTAGATACCAGTCTGATCCTAGAGGAAACCATTGAAAAGTAGTTAAAGCCATCCTTATGTATTTGAGAAATGCTAAGGACCAATGATTGGTTTATGGTGAGTTAGATCTAAAACTTGTGGGGTTTATAGACTCCAGCTTTCAATCTGACCATGATGACAGTAGAAGCATGTTGGGATATATCTTTACTTTGAATGGTGGAGCCATCTGCTGGAAGAGTTTCAAGCAGCATATTATGGCAAACTCTATTTATGAAGTAAAGTACATCGCAGCATCAGATGCCGCAAAAAAAGCTATGTGACTGAGGAAGTTTATCATCGAGCTTGGAGTAGCACCCTTTCTAGATGGTCCGATCCTGCTCTACTATGATAGCACTGATGCTATAGCTCAGGCAAAGGAACCAAAGGCACACAAGCAGACGGAGCATATTCTACGTCACTTACACCTAGTCTAGGAGATCATGGATCGAGGTGACGTCGATCTTAAGAAGATCGATGGAAAGAAGAACTTGGCCAACCCCTTCACTAATGCCCTGGTGATAAAAAAGTTCAACAACCATAAGTTGAAGATTGGTATTAGATACTGTGCCAAGTGGCTTTAGGATAGTGGAAGTTATTAGAAAATGTATTCCAAAGCCAATCATCTATCTATTGATAGTTGAGCTATTTTATAATTATAATTAATTTATTAATTAATAAAATATATTTTTGATATTTTTATGATAAGTTTTCATCTTCTAACAAACTTCATTATTGTGATGAAGTTTTTAGGACTATTTAGATTCGATAAAGATAGAATTTATCGATTAGTCCTTAAAACTATTCACGACCAAATGATAGACTTTTAAAAAGGACGACAGTATCTATCGAGCATAGGTCACTGTATGCCATATAGGTTGGTTGTCCTCTTAATCAAGAAGTGTGAAGATACTGGTATGGTATATAGGTGAGATGTAGGGATACATCATCACTGAATGTGAATAACTCCAGAGCATTCTGCTATCGAGAATGTCTCTGATGGGATATAGGTATAAGTATCCCTTAGACCTGAGATCACCTCAGTGACTTGCAAGCAACTCACTGTGCTTTGACATCGGACTAACTAAATATCTAAGTTAGTAATGAAAGGCTTCTGAGCATAGTCAAGTACTTGCAAAGTCAAAATATGATCAAGATGAAATTGACCACTCCAAGAGTTGGAGAAGAATGTGTCATTGTATTTTAATATAGCAAAACCTTGGCCAGGATAATCCATTAGATGGATTTGATATTTTAAAATACAATGTGGACAACCTGATCAGAATTGACAGTTGAACTCTAAGATGTCCTACGAGTATTTTGGTCAAGGGGATGAATTATATGAAAACTATATCCACATGGGTTCTAAGGATATTGTTCTACACATTCGACCTATCCAGCCATCGGGTACCATTGCTAGATGATTTCTTTATTTGATATAGGAATTTATTTTTATACTATTGGCATAGGTTCGGACCTATGAGATCACATACATTAGAATTCATAATTCGATCAGATATTTGATCAACGATTAAGAATCATTCTAAGATTAAACAATCAATATGATTGATGTTTAACCTAATGCAAGTGTTGCAGGAGGATTGATTAGCAATTTGATTGCTAATTGACTTAATTTAGTTAAGCTAGAGGGCTGAGATTAAATTTAATTAAATATAATTTAATTAAATTTGGTTTGAACTTGATTGGATTAAGTCTAATTGGTTTATTGGATAAGCCAAGTGCAAGAAAGAACTAGTCCTAGTTCAACTAGGACTTGGATCATTCTAATTTTTTAATTTGATTAAAAAATTAAATCAAAATTAAATTTAATTTAATCTAATTTAATTAAGTTCTTAATTAGGTTAAGATCTAATTTAATTGGGTTGAATTAATTTGGGTTTGACTTGATTTGAGAAACCATGTTTGACCAAGTCAAAATAAGAATCCTAGTGAGACTAGGAACTTCCCTCCTTGCGCCACCTTAGTCCCAATGCCTCCATGCCCACTCCCTTTATTTTGTGTGACAAAAATCCCCTCTTCTTGGTCTTCACACACACCCACTCCTCTCCCCTATTTCTCTTATGGCAATTAGTTATGGACCTAGTCAAAGGAGGAAGTTTGAATATAATTTGAATTTTCCCTTGGATGGAGTTTTAGGAAACAAAAACTCCTCCCATGCATGCTGCCCTCCTCTCTCTATTTTTCTCTCTTTTTGTTTGGTGGAAAGGAAGAAATTTTGTGTGAAAAGTTTAGGTGGTTGACACCTAAAACTTAGGAGGAGGTGCCCAAGTGTTGGGTGCCCCAACTAGTTGCCTATTTTGGTCTTTGCTAGTCTAAGAATTTGACTCAACAAGGACTCCTCTATATCTTTCTATATAGGATGAAAATTTAGGCTGATTTTTGGATATGTTCTAAACAATTGAGAGATCTTTGGAGCATGTGAAAATCAGAAAGAAAGAGTATTGGGGCATGGGGATTTCGTAGACACTAAACTTGGTGTCTAGGTGAGAGAACAAAGAAGAAGAAGATGGTCTTCTTCTAGGGTTGTCTTGTTCATCTCCTTTTCTTCTCCTTTTTGAGATTATTTGAGAGTGTCTCAGATCTATAATCTCTCCTCCTTCATCTCATCTTTAGAAGAGTCCAAATCCAGAAGAAGGAAGCTCTAGATCGACCATCAAAGAAGGATCAGCATAGTACTAGCATATTGTGCTGATTTCCTAGGTAGGACTTCTGATCATGGTTCGCATGCTCGTGTGGATGCCCTCTAGAGGTCGAACGTATATGCGGCTCACAACATCATCCTCAAGTCTGGATTAGCAAGTTAGAATATCTAACTTGCGTAGATAATAGATCTGATCTGTTTAACATACCTGCATTAGATGTAGTGTAGATGCATGTTGATATGATCAACATGTTTTATTTTTTTTCTTATGTTTATTTTTTGATTTAATCTCATTCCATAATCATATAATAGGATATTAGATCTAGGATATTTTTTGATATTTAAAATTAATTTTGATTAATTTTAGCCTTGCACTATCTGACCTTGGAAAAGTTTCAAGATCTAGCCCTGAAATCCTAAATCTGGTTCCTTCACTATGATCAGATGTTTTCTCTTGTGGCAATGCTCAAGTCCATTTGGATCATGCTTGCGATAGCTGCCAATTTGTACTATAAAATTTAGCAGATGGATATGAAGATAGCTTTCCTAAATGAAGAGCTGGACGAAGAGGTGTATACGATACAACCTAAAGGGTTCACATCCACAGATGAGTCTAAGATATGTAGGCTTCAAAGATCTATTTATGGACTGAAGCAGGCATCTCGAAATTGAAATACATATTTTGATAAGATGATTTAAACATATAGCTTCATTAAGAATGGAGAAGAGCCTTGCATATATAAGTGGGCTAATGGTCCAGCGGTTGTATTCCTGGTATTGTATGTGGATGATATTCTCTTAATCGGGAATGATGTCCCTGCATTACAAAGAATAAAGATCTGGCTGTCATCATAGTTCTTTATGAAGGATCTGGGAGAAGCTTCCTACATCCTAGGGATGAAGATTTATAGAGATAGATCTAAAAGATTTCTTGGATTATCCCAGTCCACGTACATTGACACTGTGCTGAAGCAGTTTAGCATGGAGAATTCTAAGAAAGGCTATCTATCGATAAACCATCAAATTTCTTTCTCGAAGAAGGATTATTCGATAATACCTCAAGAGAGAGAGCATATGAGTAGAATTTTATATGCTTCGATAGTGGATTCTATCATATATACCATGACATGTACGAGACCAGATGTGGCATACTAACTAGGGGTAGTGAGTTGATACTAATGTAATTTAGTGGAGAACCACTAGAAGATTGTTAAAACCACCTTGAAGTATTTAAGAAATACTAAGGACCAGTGGCTTATTTATGGTGAGTCAGACTTGAGACTTATGGGTTTTACAAACTCTAGTTTCTAGTCAGACATGATGATAGCAAAAGTATGTTGGTGAAGGAAATTGATATAGGATTTCAGGATTAGATTTTGAAACTTTTTCAAATCTACATAGCAAAAGAGATAAATTAATCAAAACAATTTATAAATACATAAGAAAAATCCTAGATCTAGGATCCTATTACATGATTTATGCATGCTTTTAGATCAGAAATTAAAAATACTAGAAAATATCAAGTTGATCATATCAATAATAGAAATACCTTAGATCAAATCTAGATATGTAAGAAGAAGATCAAATCTTGCTTACCTTTGCAAATTAGACTTTCTAACTCACTAATCTTGGGCTGAGGTTGCTGCTTCAAGCTGCACATGTGTCTGACCTCTGCAGGATGTCCACACGAGCCCCCAATCGTTGATTAGAAATCTGATGGCTGAAAATCAGCACAATTTACTAGTTTTGTGCTGATCTTTCTTCGATGGTTGATCTAGATCTTTCTTCTTTAAAATATAGACTCTCCAACTTTTAGAAGAAAGGAATAAGACTTGTGAATATGAGACACCTCTCAAAACTCACGAAAAAATGGAGGAAAAAAATCTAGAGAAAAAACCCTGGAAGAAGATCCTTCTTCTTCCTTGTTTCTCTTACCAAGACATAAGGGATTGTGTCTCTATAAAGTCTCATGCCCCAAGCCTTTCTCTCCTAGGTTTTCCCATGGCCCAAATGCCCTCTCTCAAATCTGAAAGCTCATGAAAAATCAGGACAAAAAATCCTTCTTATATAGAGTTATGGGCCAATCCTTGTCTAGGTCAAATACCTAGACAAGGGTTGTCCAAATAGGGCAGTAGTTGGGGCGCCCATCACTTGGGCACCCCCTCCTTTTCAACCATGGACCACCAGCAAAGGGTGCACAAAAATTCCTTATTTCCACCATAGAAATCAAAGAAAATTAGGAAAGATTGGTGGCAAGCATAGGAAGGAGTTTTGGTTTCTCAAAACTCTATCTCATAGAATTTGAAATCTAAACCAATTATCTTGTTTGACTTGGTCCGCAACAAACTACCAAGTAAGAAAGAGAGGGAGAGATGGGGTGTGCATGAAGAGCTTGAGGCATGGAGAATTTTCATGCAAAGCCTCCTATAAAATAGGGTGGGGGCGTTGGGATATATGTGGTGCAAGGAGAGGGAATCCTAGTCATACTATGATCCCTATTTCGACTTGGTCCAATATGGACTTTGAACCAAATTAAATCAAAATAAATCTAACCCAATTAGAATAAAATTTAGTCCAACTAATAATCTTATTAAATTAAATTAAATTAAATTAAATTTTGATTTAATTTTTAATTAAATTAGAGATTAGATTCAAGCAAGTCCTAGGACTAGTTCTTCCTTGCAATTGGTTCATCCAATAAACCAATTGAACTTGATCCAATCAAGCCCAAACAAAATCTAATTAAATTATATTTAATTAGAGTTAATCTTAATTTTTTGGATTAATTAAATTAAGTTAATTATTAATCTAATTATTAATCGATCCTCCTGCAACACTTGCACTAGGTTAAACTTCAATTGTATTGAATGTTTAACCCTGGAACGATTCTTAATTATCGTTTACCATTTGATTGAGAAATCTTATGTGTGCGACCTCATAGGTTTGAACCTAAGCTGGTAGTATAGAAATAGATTTTTATACTAATCGAAGTGATCATCTAGCAATGGTATCCGATAGTCGGATAAGTTGAATGTGTAGAACAACATTCTTAGAATTCATGTGGATATCGTTTCTACATAATTCATCCCCTTGACCAAAATGCTTGTAGGACACCTCAAAATTTAACTTTCAACTTTGATTAGGTCATCCATATTGTATTTTAAAATATCAAATCCATCTCATGGATTATCCTGGCCAAGGTTTTGCTATATTGAAATATAGTGATGCATTCTTCTCCAACTCTTGGAGTGGTCAATCCCATCTTGATCACTCACCTACTTCACAAGTACTTGACTGTGCCTAAAAATCTTTTGTTACTGAATTAAAAATTCAGTTAGTTCCATACAAAAATATAGTGAGTTGCTTGCAAGCCACTATGGTGATCTCAAATCTAAGGAACATTTATACCTATATCCCATCAGAGCAATTTAAAATATCAATGCTCTAGAGTTTATAACATTCAGTGATGATATACCCTTACATCTCACTTGTATGCCATGTCAGTATCTCCACACTCCTTGGTTAAGAGGATAACCTACCTATATAGCATACAATGACCTATGCTCAATAAACGCTGTCATCCTAATTAACAACATATTATTTGGTCACAAACTGTTTAAGGACTAATAGATAAATCATCTCTTTATTGAAAACTAAATAGTCCTAAGTACTTCATCACAATGATGGAGTTTATTAGAAGATATAGACTTTATGATGAAAATGCTAAAATAAATATTTTATTTATTAATAAATTAATTATAATTATAGGATAGCTTAACCATTTATAGGTTGATGATTGACTTTGGGACATATTTTCCAACAACTTCTACTTGTTCTAAAGCCACTCAGCACAGTATCTAATATCCATTTTCGACTTGTGGTCATCGAACTCCTTTATCACTAGGGTTTTAGTGAAGGAGTTGATCAGGTTTTCCTTTTTATCAATCTTTTGAAGGTCAGCATCACCTCGATCCATGATCTTCCAGATCATGTGGTAGTGACGCAGTACGTGCTTCGATCGCTAGTGTGCTTTTGGTTCTTTTGCTTGAGCAATGGCACCAGTGCTGTCATGGTAGAGCAGGATCGGTCCATCAAGGAAGGGTGCTACTCCAAGCTTAGTGATGAATTTTCTCAGCCACACAACTTTCTTCATGGCATCTAATGCTTTGATATCTCAACTTTACAAACAGAGTCTACCATAGTATGCTGTTTGAAACTCTTCTAGCAGATGGCTCCATCTTTAGGATTAATATATAACCCAACATACTTCTGCTATCATCATGTTTAAATTGAAAGCTTGAGTCAGTAAACCCCATAAGTTTTAGATCTGACTTACCGTAAACCAACCATTGATCCTTAGTACTTCTCAGATACTTAAGCATGACTTTTACTACTTTTTAATGGTTCTCTTCTGGATTAGATTGGTATCTACTCATTGCTCCTAGTGAGTATGCCACATCTAGTCTCATACATATCATGGCGTACATGATAGATCCCACTATCGAAGCATATGGGACTCTACTCATATGCTCTCTCTCTTCGGGAGTTGTCGGACAATCCTTCTTAGAGGAAAAAATTTCATGGCCTATCGAAAGATAGCCCTTTTTAGAATTTTCCATATTGAACCTCTTCAGCATAGTTTCTATGCACGTGGATTGGGATAACCCAACCAACCTCTTAAATCTATCCTTATAGATTTTCATCCCTAGGATGTAGGATGCTTCACCCAAGTCTTTCATGGAGAATTGAGATGACAATCAAACTTTTATTTTGTACAGTATAAGGATGTCATTTTCAATTAAGAGAATGTCATCCACGTATAAGATAAGAAATACTACCATTGGATCATTTTTTTATTTATAAATGCAGGGCTCTTCGCCATTCTTAATGAAGCCATATATTTTGATCACTTTATCAAGATGCAGATTCCAACTCCGAGATGCTTGCTTCAATCCATAAATGGATCTTTGAAGCTTGCAAACCTTGGACTCATCTATGGATGTGAACCCTTTAGGTTATATCATATACACCTCTTCGATCAGCTCTTCATTTAGAAAAGCTATCTTCACATTCATCTGCCATATCTGATAATCCAGATTGGCAGCTATCATAAGTATTATCCAAATGGATTTGAGCATTGCCATTAGGGGGAACATCTCATACCCCTTGGCAACTAGATGGGCTTTATCGGTCTCCATCTTTCCATCCACGTCCCTCTTCTTCTTGAAGATCCATTTACACCCAATGGGTTTAACTCCTTCTGATAGGTCCACCAATGTCCACACATCATTGACCTTCATGGACTCTATCTCGATTTTTATGACTTCAAGCCATTTCTTGAAATCAAATCATTGCATTTCGTCCATATAGGTTATTGGATTCTCATCGTTCTCATCGAGTTTGATGGGATCACCATCCTGAATCAAAAAACTATAGTATCTATCCGACTGATGTGGTACTCTACTAGATTACCTTAATGGTGTAGGTATATTGGGCTTGTTGGATTTGGTGTGCTGTCCCCAAGCCTTGGGAGGCCACGAGAGAAGCCAGGGTGTTGACTTCAGAAGACTAGAATGGATGTGAGTCCTAGGGTAAAAACAGAAGTTGTCCTAGGATGAAGGCAGTGTATAGCCCTGCACGGGCTCGAGGTTCAGGTGTGAGGACCTTAAGGGTATAGGATTTGGTGTGGCACTCCCAAGCCTTGGGAGGCCATAGGAGGAGCTAGGATGTTTTCTCTGAAAGATTAGGATGGGCATGAGTCCTAGGGCTAGGACAGGAGTTATCCTAGGAGAAGGTGGCATGTAGACCTACATGGGTTCGAGGTTTAGGTGTGAGGATCTTGAGGGGGGCTTGGTAGGTGCTCCAGAAACCATGGATAAATGGTAGAGTGAAGGACCAAAGCCAGAAAAAGAATCAGTCAAGACAAGAGGCTGACACACAGGCGAGCTAGCTCAGATACGTAGTCGAGCCATCTTGGACTGAGATCGGGACAACTTGGGACATAGTTGAGTTGGTTGTCTTAGGCAGACAGAAGACAAAGTTTGGGCATGACGCAAATGAGCTAGTTCGACTCCTATTAGAGCTAGCTCGATGGTGGCATATGGAACATATAGGGTTTTTTGCTTGGTCTAGAATAGGATTTTATTTTAGGTGTCTCAAGACCTGATCTAATAATGTCTTAAGGGGGCTAACATATATATAGGTTGGGTTTAGATCTAGGGGATGAGAGCATGGGAGACATGGGTGTTCATGGGCTCGGTGAGTGCTTTCATGTTTTAGGTTCACCTAGAAGAGTTTTGCAACTAGAGTTTGTATTTATTAGGATCCATGTGGTATAGCAGAAACCTTAGAGTATATAAATCCAAACATTATAACTTTTACAAGAGAGAAATCAATATATAGCTTTTTTCCCTAACTCTCTTCTTTCTTCTCTCTGGTTCCAACACCAAGCCCTAGGTTCCATCAATCTCTGCTCTTCTTCATATTTTTGGATTAACATCCAGGTTTGTATAAGAGATTGGATCTACGATTGTGATTTCGAGCAGCCATAGGCACCAACACTTGGTATCAGAGCTAGGTGTTGCACCAACAATTGGTTTCAAAGCCCGGTTGAGCATGAAGGAGGAAGAAGATCAAGTTCAGTAGAGATCAACAATGAGGTTTAGATCTAAGATTTTCTTTGGGCTTCATGAGGAAGAAAGTGATCTAAGGGCTGTTGTCCACCATCCCTAGTCAAGATAATTTTTAGATCTACCTGTTGGTTGTTTTTGATTTAGATTAATCATGAAGAACAGTAGGTTGAAGGTAGGATTTGAGAAGTTTGATGGAAAGAAAAATTTCATGATGTAGAAGGTTAGGATGGAGGATCTGTTAGATGTGTGCCCTAGAAGTCGGATTGACTAACACTTGTAATACACTTCCAAGGATAATTTTATAATTTTGATTATAAATTAATAAAAAAATTATTTTTTATCATGGTGTGTATTTAAAGTGTTTGTGATACATTCTTTAAGTTAATGGTAATGATAGTTCATATTTTCAAGAGTTGAAAATTTAAGACATGAATTTTCATAATTAACTCATAAATTACTTTTGACTGTAGGATCATCATGAGAATGGTGATCGATCTAGAAGGTTGGTGTACAGTCACTTTCTTAGGATAGATGTATCTTGAGTCTACAGTATAGAGACACTAGGGTGAGAGTACAGATATTCGTTAGAGAATGAGGGCACTGAGCGTGACCACCTCGAGTAGTCATAAGAAAGTCTACCTTCTTATCGATGATGGACTCGATGTTATAGTGGTGTGTCTCATTTTTTAACCTGAGGTGCATCGATAGTTTATCTTGAGGGTGTTATAGTTTGACTATACCCTAACTCGATCTTCTAGCCATTCGAAATCCTGAGGTATATGTTGGCCATAGCATTTTCATTGTAGGAGTTGGATTGCACCAATAGGAGATCTATCTACCTCAGTAGATGAAGAGTAGCCCTATGATAATCATGAGATTGAGTCCATAAGCCCATGGCCATGGTAGTGTGAATATGATAGAAAGAGTTTCTATTAGGATTTCACATAGGACTCAAATCGAATTATTAATTCATATAACTGATATAGGGTCTGACGAGTTCACCTTAAACCTAATCCAGTCGGGGCTCAAGATAGAAGAACCCAATCACACAGGTAGCTACATTGAGAGGTTCGCTTTCAGTTTTGATGGCTTGCCACCATATACTATTATGAGTCACTGATGGATTTTGGGAGCAATTAGAATGATTTAGATGATCGATCATTCTAATTGTATGAATCAAAAAAGTTCTGATCCATCGAAAGGTGTTTTGATGAAGTCGATGATAGAGATCATGACATATCTCATTACCATACAAAACTAAACCTAACTAGGTCACACAAACAAGAGTTTGGATCTGGATGTCATCAATTGGACTAACCAAGTTTAATTGATTTGGATTAGATCCGATTAGGTTCAAAAAAATCGTGCTAGCATACAATTGAGCCTAACATTCTCCTTTTTGTAATCACTTAGGTTCATCTCGATTGAGCCAAATTTATTTAGGCTCACTTAGGAACCTTATCTTAGTCTGACTGGAGCTTGTCCAAATTAGAAAAGGATTATCTTAATTTATTAGATGGATTTAAGACAATACCTACTAATTCCTATGACCTGCTAATTTCTATTTTTGGACATAGATCAACTATTGACCCAGGACACCTGGACATGGGGCCTTGTGTCATGCACCTAAAGAAGAGCATCTAGGGCTCTTGTCCCCCTACTAAATAATGCAAGAGAGAGGGAGCATGCCACCCTAGGCATGCGCCCCATGTGGATAAGAGATGGAGTCCCATACAGATGGGACTCCAGGGTGTTTTGATAGGTTTAAACACCTAGGCACCAAATAGATTGGGTTTATCCAGTTAGGCGCCACCTATGAGGATTTTAGAGAGGCTCTCATTTGATTGGATCAAATGATATTATCCTACCAATCAAATTTAGATCTGATTAAATGAAGGCCTCTGATTGGCAGGGATGATGTGGCACTGCATGGCGCAGCAGAGTCTATTTAAACCCTATCTGCACCTAGGGTTTATGTGCTTCTCCCATTCTCTAAGCTGCAAGGCTGCCCACATATATTCCATGCCATCTTCTAATCCTCTCTCTCTCCTCTCCATGCCCAAGGAGTTGGGCATAGGTTCATGTGCAATCCGAGGAAGAAAGGCGCCCAGATTAGGAAGAAGATAGCACTGCTAAAAGAGACAACCGCTGCCTCTTCAAAAAAGTTTTGAAGAACTTCAAGATCATATTCAAATCTGATTTTTGAAGAGTAGACTTAGAAGGAGAAGACCTTCAGATCCTACCTGGGTGGATATTATTAGAGGCCAGGCGCTTGCGTGTGGCTCCTTCCAGAACCTCAGGATAGATCAGAATCGTCAAAGGATAATTTGATTATCCAAATACAAGGTATGAAATTGAATTAGATTTAATTTTTTTTTAATCTTAATATTGGATCATAAAGGATCAAATCTAAGATGTCTTAGATTTGATTATGATCTGAAAAAAAAAATTTAAAATATTTCTTCAAATCTAATCAGATATGAACAATCCTGTACCGAAAAATAGGATTTTTTCTTCAAATGGTATTAGATCCAGGTTAGTAGTCCCTCATATCTACTTTAGATCTAATTTTATTTTTGATTATGATCTGATATTAAAAAGTTTTAGATATCACATCAGATGTGATTAGATCCAAAATCAAAAGATTAAAAAATTAAATCATTTAGATCTAATATGTATGTAGTCTAGAATAATCATGTATTTAATTTGATTAAATATAATTTTAGATCTATTTAATTTTTATTTTTTTGATGTTATAATTATTATAATTAAATCTAAAAATAGAAAATATTTTTTTTAATTTTTTATTTATTTATATGAGATATGAAAGATGTATGCTTAGACTAGTCATAGAATAGTTCTATAAGATGTCTAGAATAGTTTTATATTTGATATGATCAAACTTAAAATTTTATTTTTTAGATTTAATATAAGATATTTCAGATCTAAAAGTATGCATATTGTTTTAGTTATGATACATAAGACGTATGCAAAACATGTATTACTTAGATCATTAATTGTATATGCGATATATGATCTAGATCTAACTTATTTTGTAGTAGAAAATTATATTTTTGATTTAGGCATTCCACATAGCCGTTCAATCATAAGAACAAAGTAGGGTTTAAAGGCCCTCTCCTTTCATTTGATAAGGTGTTCTTATGACGTGTAGGGATGCTGCACGTTCGTCCTTAATCAGAAACAAAAACTTATTTTTCTACAAAACTCTAGATCCTAAAACACTAGGATTTTTGTTACATGTTTTGTTCATGAATCTAAAACTTAACTAAGAATTAAGATTATGAAATTAATTAGATATAAAAATTATGAATTTTTAGATCTAAGATATATTCATAAAATTGAGTTCGGGCTTGGGTAGCTCAATTTGGTTTACTGGTTGATCAAACAAGCTCAAGAGCTGGTTAGGTGGGATCAAAGAAAACTTAGATTTGACCAACCTAATAGGATTAAGTCTGGGTCAAGATCGAATTACATTGAGGTGTGACTCGATCAAGTCAAGACCTAATTTGACTCCATGGTTCGAGCCTTGACTGTAGGCTAACCCAATTAGTTTTGATTCGATAATTTGGTGTCTAAGGTAAGTTTGGTAGATATGACTAACTAATTTTTAATTGGAAGCTGTTCAACCTGAATGCATTCTTATCGAGTTAATGGCATATCCCTTCCATCGATCTTACTTATCTGGCCATTTATGTTGACCCAATTCGGATTTGAGGTGGCTAATAATTCAAGCCAACCCATACCACTAAGTTAGTCATAATTGTTATGACTAAGCCAAGTCAAGTTTAAAGAGACCTAAATTAAATCTTCCTAAGAAAATATTATGTCTAAGATCTTCCATCATTGTGGATATGCAGGCCCTTTCTGGGGTTGATTGTTCTCGACTGGATTCAGTGGTTTAGTTGTACCAAAAAGATGCAACCATGTCTATTAGGCATTGGATGCTACGGATTAGAGGATGGATTGGGCTCAATTTTCTAGATATGATGAGGGATCCAATCAGAAATCCAATTCATGCAAATGGTGGGTCTGACTTAACTAAGGAGTGGATCAATATTCTGAACATGGTGAGATTCATGAATTAGAGATCAAGTTTGGATGCACCATGATTAGAGAATCATTGGACAAGAGTTATGCACTCATCGATTGATCTATCACCAATAACTGTTAGGTGAGGTGGTGAATCAATCGATGGAACCGCACCACCCACTAAAAATTAATAATCAGAAAGATTTTTGCATCTCTGCCAAGAAAGTATAGGGATCCAAGTAAATAGTAGAAGCCTAATTTGTTTAAAAATGAAATCCATAAATAAATTAGTTAAGTCTAATTGCAAAATCTAACTAGAAATTTTGACTCTCTGTAGGAAGATATTTGCATCCAACCCACTAGCCTATATCCTAGACAACCATAGATTGACCGGATCCAACTATAAGGATTGGCTCCGAAACTTCAAAATTATTTTAGGTTCTAAGAAGTTGACTCATATATTGGAACAGGATCTTTCCACCTTATCAGTCCATCCATCCGCTGATAAAAGAGCATCTCTTGAGAAGTGGATGCATGAAAATAACAAAGTCAGGTACTACATGTTGGGCTCATTGTCTGATGAGCTTCAGTGCCGATATGAAGATAGTAAGACTAGCCGCTAAATGTTAGCTCACCTACAAAAGTTGTTTGGTGAATAGAGTCACGTAGTCAAATATCAAGTTACTAAATGATTGTTTATGACTTAAATGCGTGATGGACAGTCGGTCCAAGATCATTGTCTGATGATGATCAAGGACTTAGAAGGGCTTGAGAAGCTCAGTTTCAAGTTAGATCAAAATCTACAGACTGACATAATTCTGTAGTTCTTGACTGATGCATATGGGTAGTTCATTATGAACTACTATATGCATAAACTTTGGAATACCTTGGTTGAGCTTATGAATATGTTGGTTGCTGCTGATCTTTCTATGAAAAGTTTTAAAGGCTTAGTACTTACTATGGAGCAGACTTTTTTCAAGTGAAAGTCTTTCAGAAAGAAGAAGTCCATGAAGAAGCAGAAGCTAGATGGTTGGAAGAAGATGACAGAGCAGAAGAAGAAGGCTGTTGACAAAGAAAAATGTTTCCATTGCAACACTGACACCATTGGAAGCGAAACTGCCCTCTTTACCTGGCCAGCCTGAAGAATAAGAAGGAGGCAGGTCCTTCTAGAGGTATGCTCATTATAGAATATAATCTTATAATTTCTTTTGCATCTAGTTGGATGCTTGACTTTGGTTCTAGTGCTCACTTGTGCTCTTCTATGTAGGGTCTTGAGCATAGTAGGAGGCTGAGGGATGATGAGTGTAGGAGAATCGAGTAGAATTTTTAGCATGCATTTTTAAAATATTTTTAAAATTAAAATAGAAAAAACTAAAATTAATCAAATATTAATCTACTGCATGCATTGATCTAATCAATGTAAACCTTACTTAGGATCTAGGCATGCTAATATGTAATTTGAAATTTAAATGTGATTGATCAACAAATCGAATATGCTGACCGATATGAGTTCAGAACTCGATACCTATGCATGGATAGTTGATCCCCATAATATAAATCTATCAAATAATATTCTAGTATTGCACCATAGCTGCACATGTGTTCGGCCTCTATGGTTGGTCCACATGGAGCTCCTGGTCCCAATCAACCCCACTGTAGTGCTAGCTCCTCACCAGAGCCTTCAATGGATGATCGTGATTGATTCAATCAATCATCTTCTTTCTGATGTCCTAGATATGCTATAAAATCAAAACATGTGCTTTGGAGGATGATGAAGGGGTGTTTCAAATTTGGTGGCAATCCGATGCTCACAGCACTCGATCTCTCCACCCAAACTCAGATTCCCAAGTCTTGGGTTTCTCTCGGCCTAAAAACCCTGATGCACTGAAATGACTCTCACACCCTCTCTGTGTGAATTTTCTCCATGAAATAAAGTTTCATGGAAAGATGACTTTTGAATCTATAAATCCTATTTAGATCATATCTAAAAATTGGGTGTCCTTAGTTATGAAAATCAGAAGAGAATAGAGGCATGATAGAAAGATAAAGTGCTGAAGGACTCTGCTCACCTTCACTCTAAGATTTTTTTGCCCAAAACCAATGCCTAATTGCTTTCAAATTTTTATCACAAAACCCCTTAGGCTTCATGCACAAAAATTCTTATAATTTATTGCATGAAAAGTGGGTGGAAATTCCATGTGGAGTGCATAGGTTAAGATTGGTTGAACTAGTTTCAACCAACTTCTAGTATTTGAATTCAAAGGAAGTCTTATCCTTTTCCAATGCCTCAACCAAGAGGGTGACGAGCATAAGAACTCTCCTTTTGCTTGCCCTCAATTAGAAATTGCCAAAAAAATGTGCAACAAAGGATAGGTAGGCATGGAGAATAGATATTGAAGAGATTAGGCTTTTCAAATTTCAAACCAACCAAGTTGAATTCAAAATTCAACTTAGTTTGAACTGGTCCAACCCTTGGACCAGGTCAAAGGTAGAAGAGAGAAAGGGCGCACATTGATTTTTGTGTGACAAATCTCATGGAAGAATTTGAGGAGGGCGTGGGTCAAGGTGGAAAAGTCAAATATGGTGGGCGCTAGGGAGAGTTTGAATTCAAATCTTATTTGACTTGGTCCAAATTGATTTCAACCAAACCCATTAATTTAAATTAAATAGACTAGGTTAAACCCAACCAAATTAGACTTAACCCAAACCAATAAAATTTTAATCAAATTAAAAATCAATTAGGTCTAGGTCTTGATCAAATCAGGATCGAATCTCCCTTAGTAATTAGGTCATCTCGTGACCTGATCGGGTCAAATCCAATCGAATCCAATTCAATCAAACTTGATCAAATCCCTATCACTCAATCAAATTGAGCTAATCAATAATCAAATTGTTAATTAATTCTCTTATAAATATAGAGTTCCAATTGGATGGGTGTCTGGGCATCAGAGTCCCTTCAACATGAAACTCCTAAAGAGTCCCAAACCAGGGGGACTCTTGAACATAGTGTCCTAAACAAATTGAACTCACAATCATAGAGTCCTAGACCAGTGGGACACTTGATCAAAGAGTCTCAAATGAGTAGGACTCAAAGTCCCAGTCCACTAGGACTCTTGGTCACAGTGTTCCAGTCCAGTGGGACTCTTGATCATAGAATCCTAGGTCATTAGGACTCTTGATCAAAGAGTTTCAAACACGAAGGACTCAAAGTCCCAGTCTAGTTGGACTCTTGGTCACAAAGTTTTAGTTCAGTGGGACTCTTGACCACAGAGTCTTAGATCATCAAGACTAAATATCAACCATCAAATTAGGTAGAAACTCCTATTGTGTGTGACCCCATAAGTTTGACTCCTAAGCTGATAGCATAGAAACTAATTTTCTTTACCAATCGATGTAAACATCTAGCAATGGTATCCGATGTCTAGATTGATCGAATAATTGTAATGTGACATCAACAAACCGATGCCATATGGTTACCGTATAATTCATCTCCTTGACCTCGATTCTCAAAGGATGATCTAGGATTTACTATCAATCCTAAAATTCATCCATAGTGTATTTCAAAACTCAATGTTCATCACATGGACCACCCCGACCAAGGGTTTGCTAAATTAAAATATAGTGATGCACTTGCTCCAACACTTAGATAGATCAATCCCATCTTGATTCACATATCGATAAGATAAGTACTTGACTGCACCCAATAGCCTTTCATCACTGAATTAAAAATTCAGATAGTCTGATACTTAGTGTAGTGAGTTGCTTGCAGGACACCATGGTGATTTTAGATCTAAGGGATACTTATTCTCATATTCTTCATGAGCAACTCTTGACAATAGAGAGCTCTACAGTTGGATCACATTCAATGTAATATACCCCTACACTTCACCTGTATGCCATAACAGTATCTCCAAACTTCTTGGTTAAGAGGACAACCAATACTTATGGTACACAACGACTTATACTCGATACCTTGTCATCCTGGATAACAACGAATTATTTGATCACGAACATGTTTTGAGGACTAAAAGATAAATCCTTCTTTGTTGAGTCTAAATAGTCCTAAGAACTTCATCATAGAAGAGTTCATTACAGAAAGATGCACAAAATTATTAAAAGGCCAAAATAATAATTTTATTTATTAATAATTTAATTATAATTATATTTAGCTCAACCATCTACAACCTAGATGATTGGCTTTAGGATACAATTTCCACCAACTCCCACTTAGACTAAAGCCACTCAAAACAGTATCGAATACCCATCTTCCATTTATGATTATCAAACTCTTTGATTCCTAGAGCTTTAGTAAAGGGATCGGCCACGTTCTTCTTTCCATCGATCTTCTGAAGCTCAACATCACCTTGCTCCATGATTTCTCATACAAGATGGTAGCGACGCAGAATATGTTTGCTGCGCTGATGTGCCTTCGGCTCCTTTGCTTGAGCTATGGCTCCAGTGCTGTCATAGTATAGCAGAATCAAACCATCCAAGAAGGGTGCCACTCCCAGCTCACTGATGAACTTCTGCAGCCACATAGCTTCCTTCGCTGCATCAGATGCTGCGACATACTCCACCTTGCATACAGAATCAGCTATAGTGTACTGCTTAAAACTCTTCTAGCAGACTGCTCCATCATTTAGGGTAAACACAAAATCTGACATATTTTTGCTATCATCATGATCTGACAGGAAACTGAAATCAGTACACTCCACAAGTTTTAAGTCAGTATCTCCATAGATGAGCCATTAGTCCTTGGTATTTCTCAAATACTTCAGGATTGTCTTCACAACCTTCCAATGATTCTCACCTGGGTCAGACTGGTATCTGCTCACTACTCCTAGTGAGTATGCCACGTCTAGTCTCGTACACATCATGGCATACATAATAGAGCACACTATCAAAGCATATGGTATTCTACTCATACGCTCTCT
Source organism: Cocos nucifera (assembly GCA_006176705.1). Classification (NCBI taxonomy): domain Eukaryota; kingdom Viridiplantae; phylum Streptophyta; class Magnoliopsida; order Arecales; family Arecaceae; genus Cocos; species Cocos nucifera. The sequence continues at coordinate 232,212 of QRFJ01003265.1, forward strand.
CTTTTGAGGAGTTGTCAAATAATCCCTCTTCGAGAGCAAAATTTCATGGCCTATCGAGAGATAGTTCTTCTTGAAATTCTTTATGCAGAACCTCTTCAACACGGTATCAATGTACGTAGACTGGGATAATCTTAGTAATCTTTTAGATCTATCCCTATAGATCCTCATCCTTAGGATGCAGGAAGCTTCTTCCAAGTCTTCCATAGAGAATTGAGATGACAGCCAAACTTTTATTCCCTATAATATAGGGATGTCATTTTTTATTAAGAGAATGTCATCAACATATAGTACAAGGAATACAACAATAAAATCATTGGCCCATTTATACATGCAAGGTTCTTCTCCATTCTTAACAAAAACATACGTTCTGATTACTTTATCAAAATGCATATTCCAACTCTGCGATGCCTACTTCAATCTATAGATGGATCTTTGAAGCCCTCACACCTTAGACTCATCTGTGGATATGAAATCCTCAGGCTATATCATATATACCTCTTCATCCAGCTCTCCATTTAGGAAAGCTATTTTGACATCCATTTGCCAGATCTCATAGTCTAGGTATGCCGCTATCGCAAGCATAATCCGAATAGATTTAAGCATTGCCACTAGAAAAATTATCTCGTCATAGTCAATACCATAATGCTGACAATATCTCTTAACAACTAGATGGGCTTTATAGGTCTCTACCTTCCCATCTGCACCCCATTTTCTTTTGAAAATTCACATAAACCTAATGGGTTTTATCCCTTTAGGTGGATCAACTAGTGTCCATACACTATTGACCTTCATGGACTCCATTTTGGATTCCATGGCTTTCGGCCACATATCAGAGTCAGACCTCTGCATGGCATCCATGTAGGTGATTGGATCCTCATCGTTCTCATCAAGTTTGATAGGATCACCATTTTGGACTAAGAAATCATAGTATCTATCTGGTTGATGCGGTACTCTATCGGATCTTCTTGGTGCCATTTCAATAAGCTCTGGATTTGATCTTATCAAATCTTGCTTTGTAGGTTCACTAGAATATGTTGGTTCTTCCACCTATCAAACTTCATTAAGTTCAACATTAGAGGCAGCTGTTCCTTTACTATGAATTTTTTTTTCCAAAATGACTGCTCTATTACTAATGAACACCTTTTGTTCTTCAGCAAGGTAGAAGTAATAACCCTTAGTTTCCTTGGGATATCCTATAAATAGGCATTTATCGAACCTAGGTCCAAGCTTTTTCGACTGCAAACATTTAACATAAGTCGGACATCCCCAAACCCTAAAGTGAGAGAGTGTCGGCTTACGCCAAGTCCATATCTCATATGGAGTCTTTGCAATAGACTTGCTCAGAACATTATTCAAAATAAAATAGACAGTTTCTAGTGCATAACCCCAAAATAAAATCAGCAGACTTGTAAACCCCATCATGGACTGAACCATGTCCAACAGAGTTTGATTCCTTCTTTCAGATATACCATTATGCTATGGTGTTTCAGGAGAGGTCCATTATGAGAGAATTCCATTCTCTCCTAGATATGTCAAAAACTCATTAAAAAGATATTCACATCCTCAGTCAGATCGAAAAATTTTAATACTCTTTCTAAGTTATTTTTCTACCTTATTTCGATATCGTTAGAATATTTCAAATGAATTAGAGTTACTCTTCATAAGATAGACATACCCATACCTAGATAGATCGTCAGTAAATATAATGAAGTAGTAAAACACACCTCTAGCACACGTGTTCATAAGTCTATATACATCAGTATGTATAAGACCTAGAAGCTCAGTGGCCCGCTCACCCTTTCTAATAAAAGATGATTTGGTCATCTTACCAAGAAGACAGGACTCACAGGTATTCAATAATTCATAATTATCAATGTTAAGGATGCGCTCCTTGACTAACTTGTTAAAACTACTCTTGTTTATATGATCGAGCCTACAGTGCTAAAGATAAGTATTAGTGATATTATCTAGTTTTGGTCATTTATTCGACATGTACATTACACTAATAGACTACGATAAAATATAAATGCCATTTCTTAATTATCCTTGCATTATTGTGACATCATTCATAATGATATCACAATAATATCCCTTTATTGATAAACTATAACCATCTTGGGCCAAAAGTCCAACAGATAATATGTTCATCATAAAAGATAGACAATAGTGATAGTCACTTAAAATGACACTATTATTTTTGAAAAATAGTTCAAGAGTTTCCAATGCTAGGGCTAAAACTTGACTTCCATCCCCAACATTAAGAAATCTATCATCATTCTAAAATTTTCTATCAATTTGATGTCCATACAATGAATTGCATATATGAATCAGACTCTCGGTATCTAATACCCAAGTAGATGTATCATATACGGAGAAATTGTAAGGTGTTATCATATAACAGCCTTGACCAGCAACCACTTGCTGATTTCTCTAGTTCAGCCTATTTGGGTTTAGAGGATAATTTCTCTTTAGATCTGCTTTATTAGGATCAATACCAGACTCCTTGTTCTTGGGTCCTAAATACTTGCCATTGTCCAATAGTGAACGGAGCAGACTAACTCTAGCCATTCAAATTATCTAAAAGGAAAACATGAAACCTTATTAGTACTCAAATTAATTAATCCTAAAGACTTAAACTTTAGTCTAAAGATTTTGCCACTATTTTTAACGAATTAGTAACCTCTACCTCCAATTCAAGAAATTACACTAACTCCTTAGCGGGTATTGAAACCCACATAGACTACAAATGGGCCCAAGGAAAGCTCTAGCTAACCCGCGTGCATCTATAGGTAGGTTCACAATCAATTGTTTCTCCAAATAATTTTTAGTAATTAGGTTTTGCCCTAGATGCCAAATCAGTAGGCTATGGCCTCCACAGAAAAGGTCTGGTTAGGTCCAACCATTAATATGATTGACTTTGGTGCATCAAACCAATAATAACTAGGCCCAAGGAAAGCTTTGGCTAACTTGATCACCATTAAGAGAGTGCGACCTAATCATCATTTGATCGATAGCAATTTCAATATCCAGATGAACACTAGATGTAAGGCACCTCCAATGTTCACCCAGAAGATTGGACTCATTACTATTCATCTTAATGGGAGGCTATGACTCAGTTATCCCCATAACTTAGTCAATTTAAGGACCTAAAAATTTATAAAATTTAGGTTACATGTGATTTTAGATAGAAAGGACACGAACCAATTTCTCCCATCAACATCACCAAGTCAAACCCTCCTACTGACTTCAACAAGTCAATAGGTCAGGGCTAGGATCAATTTAAGTCCATGGGCACCTAATACAATCTTACTGATTGAAATTAGTCAAACTAATTTCTAATGACATGGGTCAGTCTGAATCACTAAGTGATCTAGTCAAATTCGAATCGATCATGTCGGTCAGGTAAGTAAGATCAGTGGAAGGGATATGCCATTAACTTGTTAAAGATCAAATCAGTGCAAGTAGCTCCCAATTAAAAACCACTGGTTGAGACTACCAAACCTACCTTAGACACCAACCAATTAAGTAAGTTTAATCTGATCAACCTAGCAATTTCAGGCTTAACCACGTAGCCATGAATTAAGTCCATCTTAGTCTAGTTAAAGACATGGACTTCTCCAACTACAAGTATTGCAGTTGATTCTAGAGTGTCCTTGACCTAATCTAATTCAACACTTAGTTAGACTTAATCAATTACTCTAGATTAATCCATTCTTTAACTAACATTTGGTCTAACCCAATTAATAGACCTAATTCACCTAACCCTTTAACCCACAGTCTTATGATTTTATCTTAGGATCTTTAATTCATAATTCTAGAACCTAGAAGACAACACTTAATTCTTTTAATTAAGTTTTTGGGCTGATGGGTAAGGATTTAGCATTTCAAAAATAGTTTTCAAATTTTGAAAGATTTTTATTTTTTATTTTTTAAATGGGTTGTCTCATTTCAGAAATGGATCAGCTCATTTCACAAACAGCAACCTATTGCTAGTTTTAAATAGAAAATAAAATATAATAAAAATTAAACTATGAATCAACCTTTTAGATTTAATCTAAAATACATTCATATTTAATTTTCCAATGGAAATAATATCAATCATTAAAATTCTTTCATTGTTCGTCTTAATGAGTGAGTTCACGATGGCACCCCTACCACCATAAGGGATCCCCACTAAATGGGAGGAGATGGCCTTTAAACCATACTTGTCCCTTATGATCAGACGGCTTGATGGCTCATTCATTCTTGATTACTATGTTATCTATATTTAGCATATCAAATATACTAACATTTAATTTTTAATTATATATTAGATATGTCAAGCAACCCAGTTGCTCTGATACCATTATAGGGAAATCGAGCAGAATTTTTAGCATGCATTTTTAAAATATTTTTGAAATAAAAGTAGCAAAAACTAAAATTAATCAAATATTAATCTACTGCATGCATCGATCTAATCAATGTGAATCTTACTTAGGATCCAGATATGCTAATATGTAATTTAAAATTTAAATATGATTGACCAGCAAATCGAATCTGCTGATCGATACGAGTTCAGAACTCGATACCTATGCATGGGTAGTTGATCTCTACAATCTAAATCTATTAGATAATTTTTTGATATCGTACCATAGTTGCACACGTGTCCAACCTCTATGGTTGGTCCACACAGAGCTCCTGATCCCGATCAGCCCCATTGGAGTGCTAGCTTCTTGCTGGGGCCTTCAATGACTGATCATGATCGATCCAATCGATCACTTTCTTTTTGATCTCCTAGATACTCTAGAAAATCAAAACTTATGCTTTGAAGGATGATGAAGGGGTATTTCAAATTTGGTGGCGATCTAATGCTCACAGCACTCGATCTCTCCATTCAAACCTAGATTCCCTAGTCTTGGGTTTCACACGGCCCCAAAACCCTCATGCACTGAAAACCCTCTCACGCCCTCTCTATGTGATGTTTTTCATGAAACAAGTTTTCATTGAAAGATGACTTTCAAATTTATGAATCCTATTTAGAATGTATCTAAAAATTGGGTGTCCTTAGATATGAAAATCAGAAGAGAATAGAGGCATGAAGGAAAGATAAAGTGCTAAAGGACTCTACTCACCTTCACTCCAAGATGTTTTTTCACCCAAAACCAATGCCCAATTGCTTTCAAATTTTTACCACAAAAAGATAATCCCTTAGGCCTCTTGCACAAAAATTCTCATAATTTATTGCATGAAAATAAGTGAAAATTCCATGTGGAGTGTATAGGTTAAGATTGGTTGAACTAGTTTCAACCAACTTCTAGTATTTGAATTTAAATGAGGTCTTATCCTTTTCCAATGCCTCATCCAAGAGGGTGATGAGTAGAACGACTCTCCTTCTGCTCACCCTCAATCAGAAATCACCAAAAAAATATGTGACAAAAGATAGGTAGGCATGGAGAATAGAAAAGAAAGAGATTAGGTTTTTCAAATTTCAAACTAATCAAGTTGAATTCAAAATTCAACTTAGTTTGAATTGGTCCAACCCTTAGACCAAGTCAAAGGCAGAAGAGAGGAAGGACGCACATTCATTTTTGCATGAGAAATCTCATGCAAAAATCTAAGGAGGGCATGGGTTAAGGTGGAAAAGTCAAATATGGTGGGTGCTAGGGAGAGATTGAATTCAAATCTTATTTGACTTGGTCCAAATTGGTTTCAACCAAATCCCTTAATTTAAATCAATTAGATCAGTTTAAATCTAACCAAATTAGGCTTAATCCAAACCAATAAAATTTTAATCAAATTAGAAATTAATTAGGTCCAGATCCTGATCAAGTTAGGATTGAATCTTCCTTAGCAATTAGGTCATCTCATGACCTGATCGGGTCAAATCCAATCGAATTCAATTCGATCAAACTTGATCAAATCCCTATCACTCAATCAAATTAAGCTAATCAATAATCAAATTACTAATTAATCCTCTAATAAATATAAAGTTTCAAACGGATGGATGCCTGGGCAACAAAGTTCCATCAACATGAAACTTCTGAAGAATCCCAAACCAATGGGACTCTTGAACCCAGTGTCCCAAATGAATCAAAGTCACGATCATAGAGTCCAAGATCAATAGGACTCTTGATCAAAGAGTCTCAAATGAGTAGGACTCAAAGTTTCAGTCCATTAGGACTCTTGGTCACAGTATCCCAGTCTAGTGGGACTCTTGACCATAGAGTCCCAGGTTATCAGGACTCTCGATCAGAGAGTCCCGAATACAAAGGACTCAGAGTTCCAGTCTAGTGGAACTCTTAGTCACAGAGTTTCAGTCCAGTGAAACTCTTAAACATAGAGTCATAGATCATCAAGAATCAATATCAGCCATCGGATCAGGTAGAAACTTCTATTGTGTATGACCCCATAGGTTTGAATTCTAAGTCGATAGCATAAAAAATAATTTTTTATGCCAATCGACGTGACCATCTAGCAATGGTACCTGACATCCAGATAGGTTGAATAATTGAAATGCAACATCGATGAACCTATGGCATTTGGTTATCATATAATTCATCCCCTTGACCTCGATGCTCAAAGGATAATCTGGGGTTTACTGTCAACCCTAAAATTCATCCACAATGTATTTCAAAACTCGGTGTCCATCTCATGGAACATTCCGATTGAGAGTTTGCTAAGTTAAAATATAGTGATGCACTTGCTCCAACACTTGGAGGGGTCAATTCCATCCTAACTCACATACCGATAAGCCAAGTAGTTGACTGCACCCAGTAGCCTTCTAACACTAAATTAGTAATTCAAATAGTCCGATACGTAAGTGCTGTGAGTTGCTTGCAGGTCACCATGGTGATCTCAGGTCTAAGGGACACTTATATCCGTATCCTTCGCGAGCAACTCTTGATAGTAGAGAGCTCCGTAGTTGGATCACATTCATTGAAATGTATCCCTACACTTCACCTGCATGCCACAACAGTATCTCCATACTTCTTGGTTAAAAGGATAACGCACACAACGACCTACACTCGATACGTTGTCATCTTGAATAACAACGAATTATTTGATCGTGAACATGTTTCAAGGACTAAATGATAAATCCTTCTTTGTCGAGTCTAAATAGTCCTAAGAACTTCATCATAGAAGAGTTCATTACAGAAAGATGCACAAAATGATGAAAAAGTTAAAATAATAATTTTATTTATTAATAATTTAAGTATAATTATATTTAGCTCAACCATCTACAATCTAGATGATTAGCTTTAGAATATAATTTTCAACAATGAGATGATCCTACGCATAAAAAATGGAGCAAGAGTTGTTGCTATGGCCATGAAAATCTATCCTCTATGATTACCATCAGAATTAGATTTAGTTCTTAGAGACTATTTTTATATGCCTGTAGCAAGCAAAAATTTAATTTTTATTTCATGTTTAGCACAGAAAGGCTATGTAATTAGTTTTCTTAAGGATCATTATAATATTCTTTATGAAAAAAATAAAATTGCAAGTGGTTTTCTTATAAATGGTCTCTATTTATTACATATTGATGTTTCTATTTTCAATATCGAGCAAAATATGAATGCCATAGGAACAAAGCGATCTAGGGATAGTCTAAATAATAGGTATCTTTGGTACCTTAGGCTAGGTCATATAGCTGAAGATAGGGTTAACAAATTAGAGAGATCTAAGCTATTGAGTTTGTTAACTTCTGAGTCATATCCGATTTATGAATCATGCCTTCATGGCAAAATGACCAAGCTCCCTTTTGTAGGATATGGGGAAAGGGTCACAGACCTGCTTGCCCTAGTACATACTGATGTATGTGGCCCATTTGATGTACCAGCTAAGGGCAATTACATCTACTTCATCATCTTTATCGATGATTTATCTCGGTACAGATATGTGTATTTGATATGACACAAGTTTGAAGCGTTTGAAAAGTTCAAGAAATTCAGACTTGAAGTAGAAAAATAAATAGGAAAACCTATTAAGATTCTTCGATCAGATCGAGAAGACGAATACCTTAGTCGAGAATTCCTAGACTATCTTAAGGATAATGGCATAGTCTTTTAATGGACTCCACCTAGAATGTTTCAACTTAACAAAATTTTAGAATGGAGAAATTGGATTCTATTAGATATGGTCTGATCCATGATGAGTTTCACGAATCTTTCTGAGTTTCTTTGAGAACATAGTCTGTTAATTGCTATATATTTACTGAATAAGATTCCATCTAAAACCATTCCTACCACACCGTATAAGATATGGCATGGTAAGAAACCAAGTCATCTCAGAATTTGGAATTATCCAGCCCATGTCAAGAGACAACAGACGGATAAATTAGAGTCTAGGTCCTTTAGAGCTTGATTTATTTGATATCCTAAGGAATCATTAGGATATTATTTCTATCTCCTGAAAGATCATAATGTGATTGTGAGTCGACACGCCATCTTTCTTGAAAAATAGTTTATTCAAGATGGTGGCATCAGAAGGTACATTAGACTCGAGGAGAAAGTCTCTGATGAGAAACAAGCTAAGAAACCTATGGAACCAAATTAGATTGAGCCAACCCAGACACTGGCTCTTCCACTTCGTAGATCAAGTAGAATTTCTCGTCCTCTTGAAAGGTACTTAGATACTATTTTAGAGGACGTAGAGAAAATATTCCTCAAGGGAAATAGGGTTCATAGTGATGATTCCAAAACTTATGACAAGGCGATATCAGTATCGACTCTGAGAAATGGTTAGAGACAATGAGATCAAAAATTGATTGAATGCATTCTAACCAAGTCTGAACCTTAGTAGATCCACCTAAAAGTATAGTGCCTATTGGGTGTAAATGGATCTTCAAGAGAAAGATAGGTACTGATGGGAATGTAGAGACATTCAAAGTAATCCTTGTAGCAAAAACATATAGTCAACGCGAAGGGATTGACTATCTGGATACTTTTTTGCCAGTAGCCATGCTTAAATCCATCCGCACATTGCTTACAGTTATAGCTTATTTTGATTATGAAATATGGTAGATGGACGTGAAAACAACATTTTTAAATGGATACCTTAAGAAAAATATTTATATGGAACAGCCGCTAGGTTTCACATCTGGTGATAATAATCATAAGGTATGCAAGCTGCAAAGATCCATATATGGACTTAAGCAAGTGTCTTGGAGCTGAAATGCTCATTTCAATGATGTAATCAAATCATTTGAATTCATCAAGAATGAGGAGGAGCCCTATATTTTCAAAAAGATCAATAGGAGCGCTATTGTCTTTTTTGTACTATACGTGGATGACATCCTCCTAATTGGGAATGATATTTTCATATTGACTACAGTCAAAATATGGTTGTCTAAGAAGTTCTCTATGAAAGATGTAGGAGAGGCATTCTTTATTCTAGAAATTAAGATCTATAAAGATAGACCGAATGGGATGCTGGGTCTCTCATGGAAGATGTACATAGAAGAGGTGCTAAAAAGGTTTAGCATAAAAAATTTCAAGAGGGGATTGGTATCCTTCAGACATGGCATTCATCTCTCCAAGAAGATGTGTCCCAACACACTTGAGGAGATTGAATGCATGAGCAAGATCCCTTATGCTTCGATAATAGGGAGCCTCATATATGCCATGCTGGGTACACGATCTGATATTGCCCATGCTGTGACTGTCACAAGCAGGTATCAGTCAAATCCAGATGAAGAGCACTAGACTTCTATGAAATGTATCCTTAAGTACCTAATAAGGAGTAAGAATGTATTTCTAATCTTTGGTAATGGGGAACTCTAGGTCCAAGCGTCTATAGACTTGAATTTTATGTTCGATATAGATGATCGAAAGTTGACATCTGGAAGTCTATTTGTGTGCAATGATGGTACTATCAGCTGAAAGAGTTCTAAGCAGACTGTGACAGAAGATTCCACTATGAAAGCAGAGTACATTACTACATCGAAGGCTGCAAAGAAGCCATTCTGGTATAAGAAGTTCACTGTACAGTGAGAAGTGATGCCATCAGATGCCATCCCTCTGTACTGCGATAATAATGGCACCATAGCCCTAGCTAAGAAGCCAAGGTCTCACTAAAAATCTAAGCATATCGAACAACGATATCACCTCATCTAGGTCAAGAGAGTTGACACTACAGATAATGCGGCTGATCCATTGACAAAGCCATTGAGCTAGTAGAAGATTAAAGTCCATCTTGAGAAGAAAAGACTCAGATTTGTAGCCAATTGACTTTAGGTCAAGTGGGAGTTTGTTAGAAGTGTGCCCTAGAAGCCTGATTGGCTAACACTTGTAATACACTTTCGAGGGTAATTTTATAATTTTGATTATAAATTAGTAAAAGAGTTATTTTCTATCATAATGTGTATTTAAAGTATCTGTGATACATCCTTTGAGTTAATGGTAATGACAGTTTATATTTTCAAGACTTAAAAATTTATGACATGAATTTTCATAATTAACTCATAAACTACTCTTGATCGTAGGATCATCACTAGGATGGTGATCGATCTGGAAGGTTGGTGTACCATCGCTTTCTTAGGATAGATATGTCTTAAGTCTATGGTGTGGAGACACTTGAGCGAGAGTACAAATACTCATTAAAGAATGAGGGCACTAAGTGTGACAACCTCGAGTAGTCATAAGGAAGTCTACCTTTTCATTGATGAGTGACTCGATGCTGTAGTGGTGAGTCTGGTTCTTTGACCTGAGGTGCATCGATAATTCACCTTGAGGGTGTTATAGTTTGACTACACCATAACTCAATCTCCTAGCCATTCGGAATCCTGAGGTGTATGTTGGCCATAGCATGTTCATTGTAGGAATTAGATTGCACTAATAGGGGATCTATCTAACTCGGTAGATGAGGAGTAGCCCCATGCTAATCATGAGATTGAGTCCATAAACCCATAGCCATGGCAGTGTGAAGATGATAGAAATAGTTTCTATTAGGGTTTCACATAGGACTCAAATCGAATGATTAATTCATATGACTGATATTGGGTTTGACAAGTTCATCTTAACCCTAATCTAGTCGAGGCTAAAGATAGAAGAATCCAATCATGTAGGTAGTTGCACCGAGATGTTCGCTTTCAGCTCTGATGGGTTGCCACCATATACTGCTAGGTGTCACTGATGGATTTTGGGAGCAATTAGAATGATTTAAATGATCGATCATTCTAATTGTATGAATCAGAAAAGTTTCGATCCATCGAAAGATATTTCGATGATGTCGATGATAGAGATCACGACATGTCTTATTACCATATGGAACTGAACCTATCATTACTACAAAAAAGGGCTACGACAGTGATTATGAATCATTGTTGTAACCTAAAAAGCTGCTGCCATAGGTTATGGCAGTGGTTTTCTAACCACTGCCACTACGATCATCACCGTAGCTCTATGGCAGCGGTTGTTGCAGTGATTGTTTAAACCGCTGTCATAGATGATCTATTGCAGCAGTTTATAAACCACCATAATATATCGACCTATAGCAGTGGTTATGAAATCGCCGCCATAGGTTATCTATAGCAGCGGTTATATAACCGCTGCCATAGGTAATCTATAGCAGCCATTTCTTAACCGCTATCATAGGTCTCATGCAGCGGTTGGCATCGTTAACACCATGGATCTGTGGCAGCGATTGGTATGAATATGGCAGCGGTTATAAAATCGCTACCGTAGATCTTTTTATAATTAAAAAAATTAAAATTTTTATTTTTTTATATATTTTACCTAATAAATATAGATATATAATATAAAAAAATATAATAAATACAAAAATTATTCTAAAATGCTAAAATTTTATTATCGAATAAAATTTACTATAATATTTTTTAAAGAAAATAAAATACATCAAAGTTTTCTAAATCTACATCACTAGAGCTGGAGTTAGAGCCGGAGCTGGTGCTTGAGTCGGAGCCCGAGCTAGAGCTGGAGCTGGAATGCAGACCAATATATCCTCGAAGCTCGTGACTCCAAAATGCATGCTGAGGTGGATGGAGTATGCTCCGACTGCTCCTCAGATGCTGAATTATGCATAATCCACTGAGGGATAGGGGTGAAAGCTAGATGGTGTTTCGGTGCCATCGTGATCTGCAACGTTAATGAACCTTAATCAATATAACATGTTGAACAATAATATTAGTATAGCATCAACAAATAGTCTCTAATATTTATACCAGATGGGGGTTCTCTTAGTGGCCGACACGGCATGGCATGACATGGCCTACCAGTACGGCACGGCCTACCGGCATGGCACACATTTTTCTTAAGCTTCTAAAGATCAGAAAAAATAGAGCTCTTTAACCAAAATAAGATGGAAATAAAGAAAAATTTAATTAAAAATCAATAATTAGATTCTAATAATTTATATCAGAATGTTGAAGTCATCACCTAGTGGCATCTACAATATGGACATCACCATCGCTCCTGACAAATATTTTTGGGACATCGACAGTACCAGATGAGTTTTATCCTAAAGGAGCGCTTTGCATGCATGGTCCAACATTGTCATCAACTTCGGTATCATCAAAAATATGCCTAGGCACCATCCTCACAACAACACCCCATTGAGGCTCCAAGGAATCACTAACGTAGAAGACTTGACCAGCTTGGGAGGCAAGTATATACGGTTCTTCAGTGCATAGATGGCATTGCATGTTAATGAGAGTAAGACCACACTCATCAGTCTTCATTCCAGACTGTGATAAGGTGTCAGACCAATTGCATTTCATCAATGCGATCCTTCCTTTTGAATAATAGTCCAAGATGACTCTTTTCTCCACCATGCCATAATAGTTCAAATCCTCCGTACGAGGCTGTGAATCCCTCGATCTAGCATAACACTCAGTGGTGGCACATAACATGATGCCACAATTTTGTGTTACTATATTTATGGACCTACTGTGAATATTAAACCTGTAGCAGTTAATGATGAGCTATTTATACTCACGCATGGAAAGATTAGGACCCATTGAAAGAGCATTTACTTCAGGTATCACATCACCGAGCGAAAATCTCCACACCTAATTAAGGAGTTGACACCTAATTAGTAAACATGTTCCAATAAGTTGTACCAAGCAAGAATATATAATCACTTACATGATCTTTAAATCATTAAGAAAATTTATTGCTATGCATTTTCTCTTTCTCCAGCATACTTAGAGTGCCATATTTTACTCTTATGACCTTCTTGTGTTTGTTGAATGCACAAAGAATAAATTTAGGTATAATTGAATATTTTTTTCTAATTATTATAAAATAAATAATGCTAAGTGACTCACCTTATGTATGACTCAATGACATCACAGTTGAAGAGCAGGTAGTGGTGTGCCTTATCCCTTTCCCCAATGCTCAAATTAGTGAGGCGGTATGAACTGAGAAATCCACCTGGTTGTGGAATGGACTCAAATGCAGGCTCAATTGGCTCATACTGATTATCCTGATTCCACATTGATCGATTACGATGTGTCTCGAGCTTGTTTAAATACATGGTACAAAAATTCATACACTCTTGACCCAAATGTGGCTCAATAGATCCCTCCGGGCAATTCATATTTTTTACATAAGATTTTAGAATTTGAATATTTCTCTTAGTAGGATACATCCATCAACAGAACATTTGGCCTCCATGTGCAACTTTTCCCGTAAGGTGTGATTGGTTTGTTGTACATGACGGACGCATGGATTTCAAAGCAAAATATGAAATCAAAATAAACCAAACCCAAAACCCTAGGACCACCTTATTAGCAATTAAATCATATAACATACATTTGTAATATAAAAGAAAGTATTAGAACATACCTCTTATCGCTAAATCCTAAATTAATTTGATTGTCGGTAGTAGTCTGTGAGGGGTTCCACCAAGTGCCCACATGTTCACCCTCCAATGTTGATCCACATAGAGACTTGATCAAGGCACCAACACTTCTGATTTATATAATTAAAATTCTTGTAATAAGAACTTCAATTAAATGGGCAAGACCTTCTAAAGCCTTTATGTCACCTTCCTTGCCTTTCCTTATCTATCTTTCTTTTTCTTTCGTCTTCTTAATTTTCCTTCCTAATCTCTTAGTCTTAAGATGACTTCTTGTCCTTATAAAGACAAGGTCTAGACAAGAGAAAGGAAGAAAGAAAATTGGACAAAAAGAAACTCTTGTAAGAAAGAAAAGATAATGTTCACATCCTCGGACTCTTGATACACACCCTTATTTATAATGTACGTAAGGATGCCAAAAAAAATCTCACGCCCTTTTCTTATCCATTTCTCATACCCCATCAGCCAATCTCATGCCTTATCAGAAAAAATGAGATATAGACTTAGTCCAAGAGGGGCCTTAAAGTAAAAAGACTCTTCGGACTAATTCTACATATTTTTTATGAAGAGTCGCGATGCTTCATCCTTGGCGCCATCCTTTTCATCTATTAGATCATGAAACAAAGCCATCCAATGGCTCTAAAAAGGGATGCCCATTCAGCAACAAGGCATGGAAGAAAATCTTTGAATAGTCAAAGTCCCAAGAGCTTTTGACTTGGTCCAAGAGACGTCAAGGAGGAGTAGGCGGCATGGGGTCTTAAGTGGCAAGGTATCATGGGCGACAAAACAACATGGGCAAAAAAATTTAAAAGGAAAAGAAGTCTTTTATCTATAGGACTCTTCTGCACCTCATATCTTATGTCCATGCTAATTAAAAAAAAATTACGTGACATAATATATGGAAAAAATCAAAGAATATAGGCGGTATCATATTCCATGCGCCAAAGTGTCCTTTGCGCATGAAATTCTTCCCATGCATAAGAGAGAGACTCTCTAGCACATGGGATGTAGATATGAGGCACCCAATCTATAGCCCAATCAATCTAGATTAATCCAACTCAAGACCAAATCCTATTTGGCTCAAATTGGATCTAAATTAGCTAAAATCGGAAGCTAATTCGTATCCAATTCGAATCCTGGTGCTAGGGTTTGCTATATGTGCTACCATATTCATCTTGCAAACATGGTCTAATCTAATTAGACCCTTAATCAATTCTCTTTGTGTGTGATCCATTGGATTCCATATCAAACCAGCAGTGAGTTTGGGTGCGATTTGACCTAATCTGGTTAGAACTCAACCAAACTAATTTAGATCAAAACTAGCCAACCCAATTTGACTTAAATAGAACACTTTCTAATTTAATGATCAAATTAAAATTTTAACTTGATTGAACTCACAAGACATGATTGACGTCTAGCAACGTATCATGACTACTCGAAAGATGTGAAATTTTGATGAAAATACCAAACATACCCTTCAGTGAAATTTACCATGCAACTAGATCCTTCGATCTCCCTACATCCTGAATATGACTCTGGGTATGAAAATATGTCAACCCCAATATCATATTCATTTCTCTTTTAATCTTATAATAATGATTCATTTAATAAAATATTAAAAACCATTTGTAATCATGCTTTGATCAAAGTCTTCTTGAATCATTATTTGTTTGAAGCATGTAGGATGCTATTTCCTCTTACCAGGAAAGATCGATTCCATGTTAACCTACTCACAACCTTCATATATATAATCTACCATATCCAGAACATTCCGTACATAACTGAGTCATGAATAAGTTTGAACTAAAATATGGATTTATATATATAAGATTCTATGATAGTTTTATGTCAAAAGATTACATGCACAAATTTCACTATGAGAACCATCTATTGACATGTAGATAAGACTCCATTAGATATTCTCAATTTGGATCAATTTAGTGAACTTATTCTCTAATGGGCACCCACATTCTTTTATTAGCATCATACATAGGTTATTGTGAGATCAATCACCCTCTTAATTGAGCATACAAAGAATGTGCTAGTCTTACCGGAAAACATTGATCCCTAACTCAATGTCTCATCGACTAGGAGTATTTAAATTAGGGTTTTAAGATTTTAGGTCTCACTAGTATGATCTCATCATAATCCTAAAATCATAGCCCTAATTTATAGGATTCATCATAATAATAAGACACTGCATATGATGAAATAATTGCCTTTATTTATTAAAAATATCATTACATGAGTCTGGAAGACAAAGAACATCCCAAAAATAAATTGGCTTGAGGGCATAATCCTTTCAATCTCCCACTTGAACTAAAGCCAATCGACCTTATATTTTAATCCCATACAATCGAGGTGGTGATCAAACTAGTAAAGCCTTAGTGAATGGATTTGCTATGTTGTTCTTTTTGTCTACTCGTCTATGACTACATCTTATCTTTCAATAATTTTTCGAAAGAGATGGAAGCATCTCAGAATGTGTTTGGATTTATGATGAGACCTTGGTTCCTTTGCTTGAGCTACAGCTCAGTATTATCACAGTAAAGTGGTATCGGTTTCTCAATTTTAGGAATAATTTTCAATTTAGTGATGAACCTTTTCATCCAGATAGCTTCCTTGGCGACTTCACTTATAGCTATGTATTCTGCTTCAGTGGTTGAGTCAGCTACAGTTTGTTGCTTAGTACTCTTCCAACTCACTGCTCCACCATTCAGAGTAAAGACATACCCTGAAATGGATTTGCTATCATCTGGGTCTGATTGAAAACTAAAATCAGAATATGCTTCTAGTTTAAGATCAGAACCACCATATACAAGAAAAATATCTTTAGTCCTTCTTAAGTACTTAAGAATATTTTTCACAGCTTTCCAATGATCCTCTCCTGGATCAGCTTGAAATCTACTTGCAATGCCTAAAGCATAAGCAACATCAGGCCTTGTACATAACATGGCATACATTATTGATCCAACAGTCGAAGCATAAGGAATAGAACACATTCTATTTCTCTCTTCAGGTGTCTTTGGAGACATCTTTTTAGAGAGATGTATGCCTTGACTTATGGATAAATAACCTCTTTTACTCCCATCCATACTGAATCTTTTTAGTATTAAGTCAATGTACCTTGATTGGGACAAGCCTAGCATCCTCTTAGATCTATCTCTATAGATCTTTATTCCTAGTATATAGGATGCTTCTCCCAAATCTTTCATGTAAAAACTTATTTGATAGCCATAATTTGACTGATTGTAACATTGGGATATCATTCCCAATGAGGAGTATGTCATCTACATACAGAACCAAGAATACTATTGTTCTCCCACTAGTTTTCTTGTACACACATGGTTCATCCACATTCTTGATAAAATCCAAACTCTTTTATTGTTTCATCAAAATGGATGTTCCAACTCCTTGATGCTTGCTTTAATCCATAAATGGATCTCTTAAGTTTGCATACCTGATTTGGTCTCTCATTTGACTCAAATTCTTCTGGCTGTGACATATAGACTTTCTCCTCAAGGAAACCATTAAGGAAGGCAGTCTTTACATCCATTTGCCATATTTCATAATCGTGATATGCTGCTACAGCAAGCATAATCTGGATAGATTTGAGCATGGCCATAGGTGAAAATGTTTCATCACAATCAATCCCTTGTTTTTGCCTAAAACCCTTAGCCACCAGTCTGGCCTTATAGATTTCAATTTGACCATCAGCTCCAATCTTTTTCTTAAAAATCCATTTGTATCCAATAGGATTTATATCCTTTGGTGCATCCACCAAAGTCCATACTTTGTTGGTATGCATTGATTCTATTTCGGATTGCATGACAGCCAGCCATTTGTAAGAGTCCTTACTTTTGACTACTTCCGTATAGGTTAGAGGTTCGTTATTCTCAATGACTTGGGCTTCATTGTTCTCAATAATGAACCCATACCTAACAGGTGTATTTTTTACTCTTTTAGACCTATGGATAGGAGTTATGTGTTTTGGTTCTTTTATGTGATTATATGGTTGAGAAATATCTATTTGATTTTCTTGAACTTCACTAAGTTCAATATTTCTGCCACTATCTTTTCTAGAATAAATTCTTTTTTCATGAAAATGGCATGCCTACTTACAAACACCTTTTGTTCAGTAGGATGGTAGAATAAATATCCTATACTATTTCTAGGATATCCTATAAATAGACATCTGTCTGATCTAGCATCAAGTTTATGTCCAAAATTTTTTTTGACATATGCTGGACAACCCCATATCTTAAGATACTTAAGATTTGGTTTCTTATTTCTCCATATATCATATGGAGTACTAGCTACAGACTTAGAAGGTACTCTATTCAAGATGTAAATTGCAGTCTCCAGAGCATGATCCCAGAAGAAAATAGGTAATTCAGTGAAGCACATCATGGACCGTACCATATCTAATAAGGTATGATTTTTTCTTTTAGCTACACCATTTAATTGTGGTGTATAAGGAGGTATCCATTTAGAGAGAATCCTTTTAAATTTAAGATAGTCTAAAAACTCACTAGATAAGTATTCTCCTCCTTGATCAGATCGAAGGATTTTTATACATTGTCTAGTTTATTTTTCTACCATACTTTGATACTCTTTAAATTTATCAAAGGCTTCTGATTTGTGTTTCATAAGATACACATATCCAAACCTAGATAAATCATCAGTGAACGTTATAAAATAAGAGTATCCTCCTCTGGCTTGAGTTGTCATAGGACCACATACATCTGTATGTACAAGTCCTAATAACTCTTTTGTCCTTTCTCCATGTCCACTAAATGGAATCTTGGTCATTTTACCCATGAGACATGATTCACAAGTTCCTAATGATTCATAATCAAAAGAATCGAAGAACTTTTCTTTGTATAACTTGTTAATCCTAGCCTCACTAATATGACCTAATTGACAATGCCAAAGTAAAGTATTATTTATGTCATCTCTCTTACATTTTCTATTTTCATCAATATGAAATATATTGTCATCCAAACATAGAGTTAACAAATCATTGCTAAAACTGCCAAAACAAATATTTTCATTAGAATATTTGATCGAGCAACCTTCGCTCGTTACATTAAGACTATAATCTTGTTTTAATAACAAAGGTATAGATATAATATTTCTAATGATCTTAGGTATATAATAATAATTTATAAGCTCTAAGATTTTCCCATAAGGTAATTTCAATATTTTTGTCCCTACAGCTTCTGCCTGGATAGAATCTCCTCCAGCACCATAGAGTTTGAAGTCACCTTGTTTCAAACTCTTAATTTTCTACAACCCCTGCAAAGATTTGTAGATATGAAAACCACAGCCGGTATCTAATACCCAAGAATTTAAAATGAAAGAATTTAATGATAATATAGTATGTATCTCATACATACCTTTTAGTGCATTATTTGCACCAGACTTCACATTGCAAGGTAAGCCTTGCAATTTCTCTTCCAATGACCTGCTTTGCCACAGTGAAAATAGGTCGTCTGTCCGGAGACCTTCTTCCCTTTTTTCTTCTTATTTATACCACTTTTAGGATTCAACCTTCTTTTTGAACCCTTTCTGCCTGCCTTCTTCTTAGCGATCCCATCCATAAGAAGAAGTGGAGGCTTATCTTTCTTGATATGGCTTTCTACTGTCTTGAGCATATTTAATAGCTCAGACAATGAAGAATTCAGTTTGTTCATATGATAGTTCATGACAAACTGAGAAAATGATTCTGAGAGTGATTGCAGGATCAAATCCTGACTTAACTCCCCATCTATAACAAAACCTAATTGACTTAATCGAGTGATTAGGTCAATTACCATCAAAACATGATTTTGTATGGATGTTCCTTCTATCATTCTTGCACGAAATAACTACTTTGATATCTCATATCTAGCAGTCCTACTATGCTCTCCATAAAGCTCTTTTGGATTAAGCAATATGGATTGAGTGTCCATGCCATCATGCTGCCTCGGTAATTCATTATTCATAGAGTCAAGTATAATGCATTTGATAGTAAGGAATTCATTTTGCCACATCTGGTATGTGGACTTATCTTCATCTGTGGCATCATTTTCTAATGGCTTAGGATCAGGGGCATCAAGAATATAAGAGAGATTTTCTTGATTGAGTACTATTTTAAGGTTTCTCAATCAGTCAACATAATTTTGACCAGTCAATTTATTTGAATCCAAAATTGAACGCAATTAAAGTGAAGAAGCCATTTATCTATATAATAAAGAACAATATATATAAGTAAACAACTCATGATGATAAACATAATTAAATTAGGATTTTAATTTAATTATGTCTTCCACTAAAAAATATAACCCTCTTATAGATTTTCTTAGTGAGAATAAGATCCTAATTCCTTATAAAAAGTCTTGTGGTTGCACAACAAACCTGTTATAAGTTCATAAGTAGAAAACTCTTTCCAATTGCATTTAATGCAACTCTCATTTAACTTTTGCCTCTAAAACATTAATAGCCTTGTGTTAACACAACAAACTTTAATATTTTAGTTTAAGTAGAATCCTTCACTTATATACAATCATAATGAAAATAACTACTTTTGTGGTTACACAACAAAGTAGTATATTCAAAATGCTGTAAACATCTCAATGCACTAGATTAATATTACATCATTCCACATAATAGATCTTGTGTTTACACAACAGAACTAATATGGTTCAGGACATAATAAGAAACTAGTATGAAGGAAGGCCTTAATGTAGTGAATATAATTCTAAGCATTTCAATCTGGAATTAAATTAATCGAATCGACTGGGTAAATGGAAGAGAAGTGGGAGTCCCCCCGTTGCTTTCCATAGACACCAATAAATTGGCCAGGTTAGACAATGGAACTAATTCAAAACCATTTTCTCTTTATCAATCATGAACCATTTTTCCTAGACACCGATTGATCAATTAGACATCCTGACTGATTCAGCTATAGATTAATTACACTACAACTAGATATAGTTTTATAGAGGGATTTAAATTGTCTCGATATACATACTGATTTAAATCAAACTAAATATCTAATAGCATCAATAACATATATATATCTATTAACATGTATAATTATTCTAGGACAACCACCATTATATAGTGAATACTTTCCACTATATAAGGGCAACCTTTACAGAATAATATATACAACATAATCTCATTATGATAAGTAAAAAAATATGATCTCATCATATAAATAAAAATATGCTAAAATATTATATCATATTTTTCATTTATGCCATTATACTATAAGCAAAGCATTATATGATTTAACCTAATAAGGCTTGCTCTGATACCACTGATTGGTTTGGTGTATATGATGGAAGCATGGATTTCAAAGCAAAATATGAAATCAAAATAAACCAAACCCAAAACCCTAAGACCATCTTATTAGCAATTAAATCATATAACATGCATTTATAATATAAAAGAATGTATTAGAACATACCTCTTATCGCTAAACCCTAAATTAACCCTGATTGTCGGTAGTTGTCTATCAGGGGTTCCACTAGTTGCCCACGTATTCATCCTCCAACGTTGGTCCACATAGAGACTTGATCAAGACACCAGCACCTCTGATTTATAGAATTAAAATTCTTATAATAAAAACTTTAATTAAATGGGGAAGACCTTCTTAAGCCTTTATGTCACCTTCCTTGCCTTTTCTTATCTATCTTTCTTTTTCTTTTGTCTTCTTAATTTTTCTTCCTAATCTCTTAGTCTTAAGATGACTTCCTATCCTTATAAAGAGAAGGTCTAGACAAGAGAAAGGAAGAAAGAAAATTAGACAAAAAGAAACTCTTGTAAGAAAGAAAAGATAATGTTCACATCCTCGGACTCTTGATACACACCCTTATTTATAATATACGTAAGGATGCCAAAAAAAATCTCACAACCTTTCCTTATCCATTTCTCATGCCCCATCAGCCAGTCTCATGCCTTATCAAAAAAAATGAGATATAGACTTAGTCCAAGAGGTGCCTTAAAGTAGAAAGACTCTTCGGATTAATTCTACGTATTTTTTATGAAGAGTCACGATGCTTCATCCTTGGCGCCACCCTTTTCATCCATTAGATCATGAAACAAAGCCATCCAATGGCTCTAAAAAGGGATGCCCATTCAGCAACAAGGCGTGGAAGAAAAACTTTGAATAGTCAAAGTTCCAAGAGCTTTTGACTTGGTCCGAGAGACATCAAGGAGGAGTAGGCGGCATGGGGTCTTGAGCGGTAAGGTATCTTGGGCGACAAAATAACATGGGCGAAAAAATTTAAAAGGAAAAGAAGTCTTTTATCTATAGAAGAACTCTTCTGCACCACATATCTGATGTCCATGCTAATTAAAAAATAATTATGCAACATAATATGTGGGAAATGTCAAAGAAGGTAGGTGTTATCATATTCCATGCGCCAAAGTATCCTTTGCACATGAAATACTTCCCACACGCAAGAGAGAGACTCTCTAGCATATGGGATGTAGATATGAGGCACCCAATCTGAAGTTCAATCAATCTAGATTAATCCAACTCAATACCAAATCTATTTGGCTCAAATTGGATCTAAATTAGCCCAAATCGAAAGCTGATTTGAATCCAATTCGAATCCTGATGCTAGGGTTTGCTATATGTGCTAGCATATTCATCTTGCAAACATGGTCTTATCTAATTAGACCCTAATCAATTCTCTTTGTGTGTGACCCATTGAGTTCCACATCTAGCTAGCAGTGAGTTTGGATGTGATTTGACCTAATCTGGTTAGAACTCAACCAAGCCAATTTAGGTCAAAACTAACCAACCCAAGTTGACTTAAATTAGAACATTTTCTAATTTAATAATCAAATTAAAATTTTAACTTGATCAAACTTTCAAGACATGATTGACGTCTAGCAATGTATCATAACAACCTGAAAGATGTGAAATTTTGATGAAAATACCAAACATACCCTTCAGTGAAATTTACCATGCAACTAGATCCTTCAATCTTCCTACATCCTGAACATGACTCTGGATATGAAAATATGTCAACCCTAATATCATATTCATTTCTCTTTCAATCTAATGATAATGATTCATTTAATGAAACATTAGAAACTATTTCTAATCATGCATTGATCAAAGTCTTCTTGAATCATTATTTGTTTGAAGCAGCTAGGATGCTATTTCGTCTTACCAGGAAAGATCGATTCCATGTTAACCTACTCACAACCTTCATATATATAATCTACCATATCCAGAACATCCTGAACATAACTGAGTCATGAATGAGTTTGAACCAAAATATGGATTTATATATATAAGATTCTATGATAGTTTTAGGTCAAAAGATTACATGCACAAATTCCACTATGAAAACCATCTATTGACATGTAGATAAGACTCCATCAAATATTCTCAATTTGGATCAATTCAGTGAAGTCATTCTCTAATGAGCACCTACATTCTTGTATTAGTGTCATACACAGGTTATTATGAGATCAATCACCCTCTTAATTGAGTATACAAAGAATATGCTAGTCTTACCAAAAAACATTGATCCCTAACTCAATGTCTTATCGACTAGGAATATTTAAATTAGGATTTTAAGATTTTAGGTCTCACTAGTATGATCTCATCATAATCCTAAAATCATAGCCCTAATTTATAGGATTCATCATAATAATTAGACACTGCATATGATGAAATAATTTTCTTTATTTATTAAAAATATCATTACATGAGTCTGGAAGAAAAAGAATATCCCAAAAATAAATTGGCTTGAGGGCATAATCCTTTCACGGTGCACTGTGAAATGCATCATAATCATGAAAAATAATGATGGAAATATCTTCTTTAGATCATATAATATAGTCACCACCCTTGCCTTCATTTTCTTCATGTCTTTCTTAAGTAACCTCTTTGCACAAATATCTCTGTAAAAGTTGCAAAGATAAATAATCGCTATTCTAACATTTTTTGGCAACACGCGGCGAATAGCTATTGGGATCAATTCCTGTGTCAGTACATGATAATCATGAGTCTTCAATCCCCCAAGTTTGACATCCTTACTATTTACATGCTTTGATATGTTGCTTGAGTATCCATCTGGGATCTTTATGTTCTCCAACACATGAAGAAATATGGACCATTCGAAGGCATTCATAACGCATGAGGAAGCCACCACTATTCTCCCCCTGTTGGCTCTGGAAGGAGTGATCTTCTAATACCCCATTCTTTCAAGTCAAGTAAGAAATTCAAGTCATCCTTGGTCTTATCCTTGATATTTAAGATTATTGTCAAAAGGAGCTCGCACATATTCTTTTCAATATGCATTACATCTATACAGTGGCGCAATAAGTTTGTCTCCCAATATGGTAAGTCAAAGAAGATGCTCTTTTTCCTCCAATTAAAGCATGTGTCATCTTTCTTTGATCGACGCTTCCTTTTTTTATCACCAATCGGATCATCTTTCCTAAATTCAACACTGAGACTATCCAACTCTCTAAGTACTTCACTCCTAGACATCCGACCGGGCATCTCACCTTCTTCAACAGTGTCATTGAAGGAGCATGCATCCTTTCTGTATGGATGGTTTCAACAGAGGAAACGTCGATGCCCGATATAGCTAATGCTCCTTCGATATGTCAACCTTCTAGATTAGATGTTTCTTCCACAGATCAGGCATGCTAGCTCACCTTTGGTGCTCCAATCCGACATTAGGGCATAGGTTGGAAAGTCATTTATTGTCCATAAAAGCACTACATGCTTGAAGAATGACTTATTCAGCAAAGCATCAAAAATTGATACACCTTAAATGCTTCATAACTATTTCAGCTTGGCAATAAGAGGCATAAAATAAACATCAATGTCATTACCTACCTCCATCGGTCCAAGGATGAGCACTATCATGAAAGCAAAGAATTTTTTCATACACATCCATGGTGGAAGGTTATAAACATGAATAAATACTGGCCATACATTATGGGTAGTATTCATATGCTTGAATGGATTGAAACCATTGCACAACAAGCCCAACCTCACATTACGTATCTCTTGTACGAAGTCGGGATGTAATTCATTAAACTTCTGCCATGCCTCTCCATCGGCTGGATGCCTTAATGCATCATCTTTTGTTCGATCTTCTTTATGCCATCTCATGTCCTTTGATATCTTTGCCGACATAAATAACTTTTGTAGTCTTGGAATCAAAAAAATGTGTCACATCAACTTTTGAGGTACACGAGTTGATGTGCCGTCTTTATTCTATTTCCATCTTGATACACCGCACCTCGTGCACTCGTTGGAGTTGACATTCCCCTCCCAATAGAGCATGCAATTATTGAGACATGCATATATCTTGGTATAAGTAAAGCCCAATTGTTCAATAATCTTCGATGCCTCATAATTATTCTTCAAAATTCATGCACCATCTGAAAGAATGTCCTCTAAAAGCTCTAGTATGCAGTTTACTCTATTATTACTAAACCTGTTGGAGCATTTTGCATGATACAATTGGATTAAGAACTCAAGCTTCACCATCTTTTCACATCTCAGATACAACAAAACATTAGCATCCTCCATCAACTTATGGATCTTCTCCACATCCTCACTGTTTGTCATTCGATCAATCATAGGATTAGACATGGACGCAGATGCATTGTCATTATGGCCAACAAATGAAAAAATATTACGACGCATTTATTTCACTCCCCCTTCAGGTTGATCACCTCCTTATGGCCTGTCCTCATCATGTTGGTCCTAATAAATTTCATAACCAGCTTTAAAGCCATAAATAGTGAGATGATCATTGACATCTTGACGAGATAGCTATGGCCCACCCATATACTTTTTACAAGGATATTGGATCAGTCCATGGTCCCCAAATTTCTCTATAGCATAATCAAAAAATTTTTGAAGTCTAGCCTCATATTCTAGCGAGAGCCTACTAAACTTCATCCACCCCTTATCCATTTTAAAAATGATGATACTACAAGTAAATCATGTGTGGAACTCAGAATAAATATCATTTTCAGATATGCAATAAATGCACCATATCACCAACTAATAGGTAAAGATAGATCCTATCCCATTCAAAAATTACATTAATTCTATAGGTTCATTACAATAATCAAATGATATGCAATAGGGATCGAATGAAATTTTGGTAGCATTTTCCCTTAGTTCTCCTATGTAGGGAGAACAAAAGAAAAATACTATCCAAAATTTCATTTAGAATCCTTAACATACTATTTGATTACTGCAATTACCTATAGAATTATCTATACTTTTCAGACTATCCATATTGGATAATTAATTGATCATTGTACATAATTCTCTAATCCATATAATTACATATAAATATACAAATGCCGAAGATTGTGTACACTAATCAATTGAGGGGTCTATCATTATGCAACACAATAAATAAAAGCAACAAGATATAAACATCCAAAAAATGTTATGCAATAAATTCTACAACATGAATTACATTCATAAATAATTAAGGATGAGCAATAATCATAGATCCGATCTATTATGCGAACCTTGGTGTTAATCCAGAAATGCGAAAGAAGAATAAAGTAGATGATGGTGGCACCTTAGGGCTTAAAGTTGGAACCTTAGAGAGACATATCAAATACTATTCGCTTAGAAGCCAAGCCAGCTTCATGCCTGAGACAGCTGGCTCCATGCCTGAGACATCCGACTAGGGTCCTCCCCCAGTCGATTCGATCACGGCCCAAGCTGGCTTACTGCATATCCAAGCCTGCTTAGCTGTGTGCCATCCCCTTGATCACTCCCTCTCTCCCTCTCTCCCTCTCTCGATCTCTCTCACCGACGACAATGGTGAGGCTGAACCCCTTCCTTCCAGCTTTTCCATCTCTTGGTCTTCCTCTCTCCCTCTCTCAATCTCCCTCGTCGGCAAGGCCAGACCCCATCCCTTCCTCTCTCACTCTTTCGATCTCCCTCGCTGGCAAGATCGAATCCCATCCCTCCCAGTGATGCCGGCAAGGTCGGACCCCCTCCCTTCCTCTCTCTCTCTCTCTCTCGATATCCCACTCTCCCTCTCTCGATCTCCCTTGCCGATGAGGCCGGACCCCCTCCCTCCCAATGATGGCTGTGAGGCTGGACCCCCTTCCTCCCAATGATGGCGGCAAGGCTGGATCTCTCTCTTCCTCTCTCAAGTACAGACTCATCGAGTATTCAAGTTTAGATCCAGTACTAGTAATTAAAATTGAGTCTAGATTTGAATATCCAGATTCTGATCTGAGCCCAACTCGTTGATAGATCTGGTCCACAACCATCGACATGGCACAGCTCAAGGCTACCACCACGGCACGGTCCAAAAACTATAACATGTAGATAATTATAATATTTATAATAACTATTTATAATATTTATTATAAATATTCTATAAATTATTATAAATATTCATGATTAATAAATAATACTATAAAATTAAAAAAAAATTATACCTACGGCTATAGAGAGTGGGTCGCACTAAAAGCTCTGAGGGTCGTCGGCATTGACGCTAGAAGAGAACGATGGTACAAGAGATAACCTATGAAACAAATGCAAGATAGTGAGATAGAAAAGAGAGAAAAAGAGGAAAGAGAGAGAGCAGGGATGGTCGAGGATGAGGGCCAGGGGAGGGGGGCATAGTGACGAGGTGGCCGAAGGAGGCTTCGCACTCGGCCAAGGGAGGGTCAGAATGGTGGTGGTGGTGGGGGGGGTAGGGATTTGCGGGGGCGAAGGAGGGTGGAGGGGGGCTCGTTGGAAGGGACGGTTTAGTTTTGCACCATGGTCGGAGGAGGATAAAGAATGGGGGAGGGGTTTCACGAGGGGCCAGCGAAGGGTCGAGGGTGGATGGGGGTTCGCCGAAGGGGGAGGGTTCACTGGGGGCCGAGGGAGGGTCGGATGGGAGGGCCGGGGGGGGGCGTGGGGTTTCATGGGGGGCCGAGCAAGGGTGGAGGGGGGTTTGCCGGAGGAGGGGTTTCGTAGGGGGCCGAAAGAGTGTCAGATGGGGGTTCGCCAGGGGGGTTTCATTGGGGGCCGTGGGAGGGTTGGGAGGGTCGGGTGGTGGGTGGCGGGGAGGTGCGGCTAGGGATGGGGGGCGGAGGTGAAGGGGGAAGGAGGGGCGGCGTCGGTCGAGGGGGAAGGAGGGGTGACATCGATCGGGGGGGAGGAGGGCCGACGCTGGTCGGGGGGGAAGGAGCCTCAACGACGATGAAGAGGAGGGGGAGAGAAAGAGATCGAGCGTGTACGAGACGAAAGAAAAAATTTGGAGATTTTTAATCTAACCTACGGCAGTGGTTATCGAACCACTACCATAAATCTACGGTAGTGGTTACACAAAATCACTGCCATAGATCTACGGCAGCAGTTCTATAATCGCTGCCGTAGATCTAAAGTAGCAATTTTTAATAACCATTGTCATAAGTTGGAAATAATTTTTTTCTTATTTTTTTCTAAATATTATATAATTTTAAAATTTAATACCCATCTTTATCATTTATTGTCTAAACAATTATTATTAGAGTATTATTACAAAAGATCACCTCGATCCGATGGTCCTAATTTCATCGATCAGAAAAATTTGATTTCGACTATCATAAATGACGATATGATGTTCTGATAGATGGAGATCTTCAATGGATCCAAAAATCTATAATGATGAACTTGATGATGTTTGTAGCATACTATCATAGTTTTACTTCAATCGGATATCATTATCATGGTCAATTAAGTATAGAATGATTTCAATCGTTAAATTAGAAATAAGTGATCAAAGGATTAAACGATATCCGATTATGAGATAATTTTTTAGTTAAATGATCTTTATTATAATTTTAAATATTTTATACAACAATGGTAGTAAAATTCAAATCATTTTTGTATAAACTATTCATGTTAAATAGATATTGCAACAGCACGAGCATAACAACCAGTTAAATTTCAAAATAGTTATCAGGAGACATATAGTTTTAGATCATTCTTCATCTCACGAGTTGAATTTTATAATCACCATCATAAAAAATAATTAAAGTAGTAGCCAAGATCATTTATAAAAAAGTTTGGTCCTTTGATCACTCATTTATCATTTAATGATCGAAACTAACCTATACTAAATTGACCAAGATAATGATATCCTATTGAAGTGAAACTTTGATAGTAGCTACAACCATCACCGAGATCATCGTTGTAAATTTTTGGATCCATCGGAGGTCTCCATCTATTAAATCATCACATCATCGTTCGTTGTCGTCGAAATCAAATTTTTCTAATCGATGAAGCTAGGGCCATCGGATCGAGGCGATCTTTTGCGATGATACTCTAATGTTAATTATTTAGATGATGAACGATGAAGATAGTTATTAAATTTTAAAATTATATAATATTTAAAAAAAAGTTATTTTCAATCTATGGCAGTGGTTATCAGTTAACCGCTGCCATAAATCAACTTATCGTAGTGGTTCCTAATAACTGCTGCTATAGGTCCGACTTATGGCAGCAGTTACAATGAACCACTACTACAGATTGATCTATAGCAGCGGTTTTTAGGAACTGCTACTATAGATCCGACCTACAGCAGTAATTTTTGATAACCACTATTATATGTCGGACCTATAGCAGCGGTTACATAAACCGCTGCCATAGGTCCGATCTATGGCAGTGGTTAATTAAAATTGCTGCTAATAAGAGTGTAATATTATCGTTAAGACACCATATTTATCAATTTAATTTGACATCTTAAAATAACTAAAAATACGTAGAAAGTAGTGAGTCGGATCGAATCCACAGGGAAGGTAGTGTTTTTAGATTTGAAATCTTTGATTTTTGAAAAGAAAAAGAAAAAAAGGAGTTTTGAAATTAAAAGTGAAGTCAAAAAATAAAAAACAAAAATTAAAAAGTGTAGAAATTTAAACATGGTACTAAGATCTACTAATTAGATCTTAGCATCTACTTGTAATAAAATAAAAAGCAATGATTAAAGTACAAAAATTAAATTATAACAAAAATAAAGAGCATGAAATTAAAGAGCATAAAAATAAATATTACATTGATTAAAAAGTTTATAATTTAAATACATAAAAAAAAGAAAAAAATTAAAATATGCTGATCTTTGATCTTGGATCGGCATTGATAGAAAGATGGTGTAGAAGTCCAGCTCTTCTTCTCGGCACCCATTGCTTTGAAGCAGCCTCTAATCCAAAGCCTGGCTCTACCCTATACTAAAGCTTCATCTTGATCGAAGATTCTAAACTCTGGAGGCCTAGGGTCTTATTTATAGGTGTTGGAAGGCTGGAGAATTTTTCTGCAGGCAATGTGGGACTAAGGAGGTCTCTGATTATCAAAATATGAAGAAATTTGAGTGAAAATTGGATTAAAAGGAATCATGGATGAATTTTGTTAAAGTTTGGTAAAATCTATCCATTAAATAGAAATTCAACAGATCAAAAATCATCAAAATCGAATGTGTATCGATCCAGATTAGGTCGGATTAAATTCTAGCCATTGATCATGCATTTAATGGAGAAAATCTTATCGCTGATCAAGTGTTGGGAGTCCTGATCACCGTCGGGAGCTCTCTCTCCACCATCGGATCATCCCCTAGATCGAGTGCTGTCATTGGATGGTGATCCATGTGAAGCTGATTTTGAATCAAATTTGGTTATAAATCTTCATCGTCCGATCTTGACCATAAGCTACTGTAGCCATCCGATCGTGTAATTACTGTTCCCATGGACCGCGTGGACCGGCCGCATCCGCACACCGCAATGAATCAGCACCTCCTGTCATCGAGTAAAAAGACCAAAATTATCCCTTGTGAGCCATGATAAATTTTTTATAGACCCTTTAAGGGGTCTAGGTCCACCACGTGTTGCTCCGTGATTCGTCGGTTTCTGCTGAGTTGGCGGTCCACGCTGGATCGTGGACCAGATGATAGCTTTTGTGGCTGAGTCGGCTAACATGGTTGGCTTGGCATGCTGGCCTTATTGACTTAGCTCAGCATGTTTGGACGTGCCGACTAATATGGCATGACAGCTTGAGCCGACTGAGCCATATGTTACTTTTCAATTAATTTTTATTTATGTTATATTTTTTAAAAATTCATATCTTTTCATTTTAGCTCCATTTTACTTGAAAATTTATTTCATTATGATCAAAAAATTAATCTCTTTCTATTGATTATAAAATTTTATTTTTTAATTTTTATTATTTTTTAATTAATTTTTTAATTAATAAAAATATGAATTTCTTAAAAATATATATAAATTGATCATTAATTTTTAAAAATTAATATAAATTAATTAATAAATTAATATTTTTATTGATGAATTTATGATACTTATCACACCCCCAAACTTAAGCTTTGCTCATTCTCGAGTAAAGAAAGAATTTAGTTTTAAATACCTTTTAACTTTAGAGTTTCGAATTTTATCTAAGCAATTTTCAAAATGGCCATTGATATTCAGTAGAGCTTAAATGAGACATATCATTGGGGTATTAATACTTATCAATAGAAAAATTAAGTAAAGAACATTAAATTTTTTTTAGAACTTTTTTTCTAAATTATCCCACCTTTTATCTCTGATTTGTCTAAACTTTCATATAGGCAAGGTGTATTGCTACTTCCATCCTTCATTTATTGAATTTTTATTTTTACATTGCCCACTTTTTGATGCGAATATCATTGCTTACTTAGGCAACGGGACCTGGTTACTTGGTGGAAAATCCAATATTTTTTTTTTTTTTTTAACTTTGTTTATCCACTATTGAGTGTCTTAACCTCTTAAGCTTTCTATTTGATCCATGTAGCGAGTCTTGGGCCAATGACTTTCCAAACCAGTTGGCTTTAGGGCACTAGGTATAGAATACCCCTCGGGCTTACTAGCTCGAATCAAATAGGCTACTACGAGTTAAGACTAGCTTTACAACGAGCTTCTTTGCCCTTCCCATCCTTTTGATGCGAAACTCAATGCTTGCTTAGGCAAAGAGGCCCGGTTACTCAGTGAGAAGTACTTGGAAAAACTATTTTATTAAAATAAATTTTTATATATGAAGAAACATGTATAGTTACCCTACACAAGCCTATAAAAAGTAGACTTTTCTTTGATGCTAGTAGAAAATAATTAGAAATGCTCCAAAGAAAATTTTTTTTTATGTTCTAGACTTAACTCTTTATTGAATTTTCTTAATACTTGATTCCTTAATATCTCACAGATTCTCTGATATGTGCATCAATTTTTTTAAAAAATGCTTGGTTTAATTTGATTCTTAAGCATAATCAGGTATCTAAATACTAAATACCAATTTTTTTGAGGATTTAAAAATTTTAAAAATTTTATTTTTCTTTCCCCCAACTTAATCGACATTGTCCTCAATAAAGAAGAAAAAATAAAGGGTGTAATAAAGAACATGAAAGAAAAAATACACCTGACTCAGTATATTTTCGGTCCAGCACATGCCTTTAAAAATTTGGGCTCTCCCTCCAACTTATTCAACATGTTCTAAAAAAAAGTAAATTAGATAAAAATGACTAAATATTGGGTTGCCTCCCAACAAGCGCTAAGTTTACCGTCTTCAGCCAGACACAATGTAGCTTACTATCCTGTGTCAAATATTGGATTGACAAATTCCAATGGTTTTGGATTGCCAATCTCAGAAAGTTGATTTATAATCCCATTATTGATATATTCATTGTTAATTTTTGGGATATAATTTGATGATTCCATTCTCAGACCCATGTTTATTAAGAATTTCTCCTATTTGTTCTTCTAAAATGCTCATGAATGGAGTTTTTATATTAGGAGTTAAGTTTGATTCAATGGGTGCTGGAATGGTGACTAAAGATGGTTTTAATTCTGGAGGTAAATTAATATGATCTTGCTTAAACAACTCCATTGATATTTCATTACATGCCTCTTGATTTTTATAAGAAGAACCAGCTTCTAGGGTTGAAGGAAATAGGACATTAGGTTTATAAGTCTCGGGTAAATCATCTATTCTCTTTTTTCCTATTTCTATCTCATTTAAACTGGAACTAGCATCAGTACTAATTCCTGGCTTGGGTTCTTCTATGTGGTTAGTCTCAGTACTAACCAGTTTTTCTAAATTTTTATTTTGGCTAGCATCAGTACTAGCCTCTCTCACCTGGTCTTGGTATGGGTCCATAAGAATCCTATAGCTTTTAAGTTCAGGAATTACTTTGGTATTCTCAAATTGGGATTCTTAAGTGAGAACATTAAATTGATAACTTTAATCCAGGTGGTTGGTGGACATTAGGTGGGTTATTTGAAATTGGTAGGCTCGGTAGTTGATCTAGTTCTCTCCTCATGTTAGACTTAACTAATTATCCTATTTGAGCTTCTAGCTTGGCGATAGATTCTTGTTGAGTCAAGATCGATTCTTGTTGATTCAGAATTAATTATTGAAGTTGGTTAAATCTATCATCGACTAGATTGGTCTATTGAGGAGGTGGGTATGATAGCTGATTGTTACATAATGACTGGGTAAACTAACTAGGCTGACCATTATTATAGGCATAGTTTTGATATTGGGTCCTATTTTGATAGTTTTGGATAGATGAAATTTGGGTCTGAGCCTGACTTTGTTGTGGTTTCCAAAAAAAATTAGGATGGTCTGTCCAGCCAGAGTTTATATGAATTTGAAAATGGGTCATTAATGCAATTTGGAGTATCCTTGAGCAGCTTGAACTTGTTCTTGGATAAAAGGTAAAAACTTGTGCAGTCCGTAGGACATTCACTTACATGATGGGTTGGGCTAGCACAGATTGAATAAATCTCCTGATAATTAGAAGATGATGTGAATTGTGCAGGAGATTGTTGACCTAGATTTAGGAATTGATCTAATTTTTGAGCAAGAAAGTATTTTATTTTCAAATTTGAATTGCCTTAGAATTAGAGTTCTAGAGTTTTGATCTCATAAATTCCTGCCCGTTTTTGTTGAGAAATTGATCTTTCATAAGAGGATAATGAAGCATGGTTAATAGAGTTTTCACTTAAGGTTTCAAACAAGGTATAAGCTTCATCCTCACTTTTGCTCATGAATGCACCTCCACAGGATGCATCAACCATCTGCTTATATTGATCTCCTAAACCTTCATAGAAAGCTTGTACAATTTGCCACTTAGATAGACCATGGTGTGGGCATTTTCTAAGGAGTTCCTTAAGTCTTTCCCATGATTCATGAATTTGTTCCCCTGGAAGCTGAGCAAATCCCGTGATGGCTCGCCTCATGGTATTGGTTCGTCCTATGGGATAAAATTTCTTAAGAAATTCATGTTGCATCTCTGCCCATGTTTGAATTGTTCTTCCTAATGTGCCAAGCCAGTACTTGGCTTTATCTTTTAATGAGAAAGGGAACAAGGTCAGTCTAAGGGCATCATCAGAAAAATTCTGAATTTTTACCGTAGAGCAGATTTCTAAGAACTCATCCAGATGTTTGTAAGGGTCTTCATTGGCATTCCCATAAAAAGATGGGAGCATCTGGATTGTGGTCGACTTAATCTCATAGTGGCTAGCAGGGATATCAGGTATGTGGATGCAAGTCGATGGGTTGTAGGTGGAAGGAATAAAGTATTCCTTCATCTGCCTAGGTGGTTCTTCACGATTTTCCAGCCATTTGATTATCTGGTCTTAAATGAATTAGTCTTTCAATTTCAGGATCTGGTTTAACTAGGTCAGGTAAAAGTGATCTTCTACCGTGCATGTACTAGTGCAATTTGATATATGGTTCAAATTTTTTTTTAGAATTTTAATTTTTTTATATTTTTTATTATTTATTATATTAAAAATTATTTTTAAAAATTATTTTATTTATTATTTTTAATTTAATTTAACTATCATTTTAATATATTTTTAGTTAGTTTAATTTAATTTAATTTAATTTAATTTTTAAAGAGAAAGAAGAGAAAGAAAGAAGAGTTCTAAAGAAGAGGTCCTAAAGAGTCTTAAATCTGGAGAAGAGAGAGAGGAGTTAATTAGGTTTAATTAGATATTATTTGGTTAGCAATCAAGTTAGGCAATCAATCCTGACTAAGGAGTTATCCTAGATCTAGACAGCTCCTAACTGCCAAGATCACCTTCAAGCCCTCCAAGCATAGAGGATTAGCCAATCAACTGGCCAGGTAAGTGTAAGAGTCGGTGGGAGTCCCTCCGTTGCTTGCCTTAGACACCAATTGTGCTTGGCCAGGTAAGCGAACAGAACCAATTAAGTAACCACCTTCCTTTCGGGCCCAGTCGTCCCTGAACCACTTTCCTAGACACCAGTCAAATTGACTTAATCCTAACTTGGTTCAACTCTTAGGATTTCTTGTCCTATTGAGCTCGAATCCTTAAAGGTTGAATGTCTAATTGATTTTAAAATTTAAAGGCTTTGGGTTAATGCAGGATGCTGGTTGGTTGTTTGTGGGCTAAGGAAGGGTGATCAAATCCCCACCTTATCTTGTTTAATTAAGTGTGTGCCCTTAATTTGATTTAATATGAAATGCATATGCAAAAAAAAATTTCAATCAAAGGGATTCTATGCAACTAAAGTAGATGCATGAAATTGATTGAATTTTGAAAAGCTCACGTTGCCTCCACTAATCACCAAAAAAAAATAAAATTAAAATTAATATAATGCATGCTCTAAATAGTTAGGATTTCTAATCTTATCATGAAACTTTTAATTAGATTTAAATGGATACTATTTTTAAATTAATTTGAAAATAAAGTAAATAAATAAATAAAAAAGAAAGAGGACTAGAGTTAGAGTTGATCTCACCAAGCAAAACTGAATGATTTGTTCCTTGCCCTGGTTCTTTTTATTCTTTAACCTCTTTTTCTGCAAAATAAAAAAAAAGTTAGTAAGCAATATTTATAAGAAAATGAAAATTTTATTTATAATTTACTTACAAAAAAAATTAAAGAGACTAAAAATTTAATATTCGTGCCTTCCCCGACAACGGTGCCAGCTGCTGTAGGAGATATGCAGTGGTTTTGAAAACCGCTGGCATAGTATGCATTGCCAAAGGCCATTTTTGTAGCAGTATAACTGATCACACAAATAAGGATTTAGATTTGGATGTCATCAATTGAACTAACCAAGTTTAATTGATTTGAATTAGATTTGATTAGGTTCAAGAAAATCGTGCTAGCAAACGATTGAGCCTAATATTCTCCTTTTTGTAATCACTTAGGTTCATCTCGACTGAGCCAAATTTATTTGGGCTCACTTAGAAACCTTGTCTTAGTCTGACTGGAGCTTGTCTAGATCAGAAAAGGATTGTCTTAATTTATTAGATGGATTTAAGATAATACCTGCTAATTTCTATCACCTGCTAATACTTATTTTTGGACATAGGTCAACTACTGACCCTGGACATCTGGCCATGGGGCCATGTGTCATGTGCCTATAGGAGAGCATCTGGGGCTCTTGTCCTCCTGCTAAATGATGCAAGAGGGTGGGCACATGCCTAGGATGGCGTGCACCCCATGTGGACAAGAGATGGAGTCCTATACAGATGGGACTCTAGGGTGTTTTGATAGATTTAAACACCTAAGCACAAAATAGATTGGGATTATCCAGTTTAGGAGCCACCTATGTGGATTTTAGAAGGGCTCTCATTTGATTGGATCAGATGACATCATCCCACTAACCAAATTTAGATCTGATTGAATGAAGGCCTCTGATTGGCCGGGATCATGTGGCACTGCATGGTACAGCAGGGTCTATTTAAATCCTGCTGCACCTAGGGTTTGTTTGCTTCTCCCATTCTCTATGTTGGAAGGCTACCCACATATATTCCACACTATCCTCTGATCCTCTCCCTCTCCTCTCCACACCCAAGGAGTTGGGCATAGGTTCAAGTGCGATTCGAAGAAGAAAGGTGCCCAGATTAGGAAGAAGATAGCACTGCTAAAAGAGACAATCGTTGCCTCTTCAAAAGAGTTTTGAAGAACTTCAAGATTAGATTTAGATCTAATTTTTGAAGAGTAGATTAAGAAGGAGAAGACCTTCAAATCCTGTCCAAGTTGATATCGGTAGAGGCCAGACGCTTGCGTGGCTCCTTCCAGAACCTCAGGAAAGATTAGAATCATCACAGTGTAATTTGATTATCCAAATACAAGGTATGAAATTAAATTAGATTTAATTTTATTTTTGATTTTAATATTAGATCGTAAAGGATCAGATCTGAGATGTCTTAGATCTTATTATGATTTGAAAAAAAAATTTTGAAATATTCCTTCAGATCTAATCAGATCTGAACGATCTTGTGTCAGAAAATAAGATTTTTCCTTTAGGTTCTATTGATTCAGATGAGGATAGATTCAGCCTTGGAGGATAGGTCAGAGAAAATGATAGATAAGGAGTGGAAGTTCTTGGAGAAAAGGACGTGTGCCATGATTAGAGCTTGTCTGGTAGATGAGGTGCTATATGGTGTGTTAGAGGAGAAGACACCCAAGGGTTTATGGTCGATGTTATATTATTTGTACATAAAAAAGAACATGTGCAACAAGTTGGTACTGAAGAAGCAACTGTATAGCCTTCGGATGTAGGAGGGCAAGGATGTTGTGGGATATATTCAGCATTTCGATCAGATGAGCATGGACTTGCTCAACATTGGAATGGAGCTCGAAGAGGATGATAAGAATTTATTGCTGCTATGTTCGCTACATGGAAACTTCGATCCATTGGTAACTACATTGCTGTCTGGTAAGAAGACACTGGTGTACGAGGAGATCGTATCGGTGTTAAGGTCCAACGAACAGTGGAAATGGATGACGAAGAGAAAGATATTCCAGGAGGATCTCATGGTGTTAGAGAGGCCCAGACAAGGAAAGAAGAAGGGTCAGCAAGGGATCCAAGAAGTGCTTCAAGTGTGGTAAAGCAGGGCCCCTTAAGCGAGAATGTCTATTTTGGAAGTAGTGCAAGGGAGGAGAAAAGTTAGATTTCATTGGTTTGTTGCTGAAAGTGAAGAGTTTGATGAGCTCTTAGTGGTTTCAAAGGAGCCTATCGGATGCAATGTATCTGAGATAGGTTCAGAGGGGTCTGTGGAGTGTGGAGGGTTCGAAGGAGCAGCGATTGTATTCGACGTGCAGCGGCAGGCTTAGCAATATAGCATTGGGTAGTTGGCCTTGAGGGACTCGATTATAGAGTCAGCTTCTATGGCGTCAGGAAGACTTCGATTTCAGATGGAGCATTGGGTAGTGGTGGCTTCAGAAGTGGAGAAAATTTTGACACAAGTTCAGAGCGGAGGAGTGCAGGAGGACCAATATCCTAGCACCAATGCCAGAGATGCACAGTTCTAGGTGGAGTAGCACATGCAGAAGGATAGGTGAAGTTCTAAGAAAATCATATCATGATATGCAGCAGTGCCGGCATAGAATTGCTATAGATTCTTTATAAAAGTTTAGGATAAATGATGTGGCTGCCAAGCAGAAGGATGCCTACAACTCCAAGGATGGTGCATAAGTGCAAGCCAAGGTCTTCAGTGATGGAGGTAGTCATCCTAAAGGCCTCAAAGGAAGCTCAGTAGTTGAAGAAAGATGGCGGTGGCAAGGTATGCACAAGTAACTATCAAGGCATGCAATGATACTGGGATCGTGCAGGGAACATTATCAGATGTGCCAAGACTTGGGCACACCAAGATCGAGATTGTAGGATTTGGTGTGGTGCTTCCAAGCCTTGGAAGACCATAGAAGGAGCCAAGGTGTTGGCTTTGGGAGACTAGGATGGGCATGAGTCCTAGGGCTAGGATAGGAGTTATCCTAGGAGAAGGCGGCATGTAGCCTAGCACGGGTTTGAGGTTTGGTGTGAGAATCTTGAAGGAGGCTTGGTAGGTACTACAAAAACTTGGGACACAAGATGGAGCAAAGGACCAAAGCCAGGAGAAGAATTAGTCAACATAAGGAGCTGACACACAAGTGAGCTGGCTTGGATACATAGTCGAGCCGGTTCGGGCTGAGATCGTGCTAACTCCGAGCACAGTCGAGCCGACTATCTCAGGTAGATAGAAGATAGAGTTTGAACGAGATGCAGATGAGCCAGCTTGGCTCTTGACAGAGCTGGCTCGACGGTGGTGTATAGAACATGCAAAGTTTTTTATTTGGTCTAGAATAGGATTTTATTTTAGGGGTCTTAAGACCTGGTCCAATAAGATCCTATGGGGGCTAACACATGTATGGGTCGGATTTAGATCCAAGAGATGAGAGCATGAGAGATATGGATGTCCATGGGCTCAGTGAGTGCTTTCATGTATTGGGTTAGCCTAGGAGAGTTTTTCAATTGGAGTTTGGATTTATTAGGGTCAACGTGGTATAGATGAAATCCTAGGGTATATAAACCTAGGTATTGTAACTTTTACAAGAGAGGAATCAATATATAGCCTTTCTTCCTATCTCTCTTCTTTCTTTTCTCTCTGGTTCCAACACCAAGCCCTAGGTGCCATCAATCTTTCCTCTTCTTCATATTTTTGGATTAATACTCATGATCACGCACGAGATTGGATCTGCGACTATGGTTTCGAGCAGCCATAGGTGCCAATACATGGTATCGGATCTAGGTGTTGCACCAATAGAAAGGGCTTGGTAGGTGGTCCAAAAACCTGGAATATAAGGTGGGGCGAAGGACCAAAGCCAGGAGAAGAATCAGGCAAGACAAGAGGCTGACACAAAGGCAAGCTGGCTCAGATATGCAATCGAGTCGGCTCAGGCTGAGACCAAGCTAGCTCGGGATGCAGTCGAGCTGACTGTCTCAGGCAGACAGAAGATAGGATTTAGGCGAGATGCAATCGAGCCAGCTCGCTGCTAATAAAGCCAATTTTATGGTGCCAAATAGAACTGGATTGAATTTTCTGTTTGGGTCTTAAGGCTGGGTCCAATAAGATCTTAAAGTGGCTAACTCATATATGGGTTGGGTTTAGATCCAAGGGATGAGAGCATGGGAGATATGGGTGTACATGGGCTCGATGAGTGCTTTCATATATTGGATTTGAAGGAAAATCCTGATTTTTTAGACCAGGTTCGTTCAGATATGATCAGATCAAGAGATATATTTCAAAAATTTTTTTCTTTGATCTAGATTAGATCTAAGATGTTTCAGATCTGATTATTATTATTTTAGAAATAAAATAAAATCTAGATAAATTAAATCAAATTTAATTTACCTTGATATGGGTAATCCTATTACCCATTGATGATCCTGTATGCAGCGGAAGGTTCTGGATCTAGCCACGCAAGTGCCTGGCCTCTACCGGTATCCACTCAGGTTGGATCTGGAAATCCTCTTCTTCTCTATCACATCTCCAGAAATCAGATCTGGATCTGATCTGGAGGATCTTCAAAACTCCTTTTGAAGATCAGCAGTCATCCTTTGCAGCAGTGCAGCCTTCTAGCTTTCAGTCGCCTTTCTTTGATCTGGATCGCACCAACCAAAAATCCAAAACTCCTTTTGGACGTGGAGAGGAAGGGGAGAAGGTGGTTTGGCATGGAGGAAGAGGGGAGAGGCAGCCTTGGGCATGGGGAATTGTGATTGCTTTCAATCACTTCAAAAATATACCTTGAGTTGGGCGCAGGGTCTTATTTATAGACTAACTGTGATCCAACTCCTCTTCTTCCCAACCAATCATAACCCTTTGTGAAATCAGATCTAAATCTGATTGGTGGAGAATAGAGTCCCCTGGATTCCTCCTTAGAGGGCGCCTAAGACCAGTCAAAGTTGGTTCTTAGGAGAACTCTAATTGGAATCCAAAAAGGAGATGGAGTCCCTCTATCCAACAAGGACTCCTAGGCGCCTCCAACTTGGGCACACGCCAAGGGTGGCGTGCGCCCACTTCCTTGCCAGGTTCTAGCAAGGGGACAGGCTCCCACTAGTTCTCCAATAGGTGCGTGACATGTGGTCAAAAGTCAAAGTATCAATGGTCAACATTTGACCAGTCAAAGGTAGACTTTTGACCAAAGTCAAAGAACAAGAAATGGCAGGTGACCAAAAATGGCAGGTAATGTCTTACAAAATAAGACAACCTTTTCTGACTTGGACAACCTCCAGTCAGACCATATGAAGGCCTCTGATTGAGCACAAACTCCTTTGGCTCAATCAGGACAACTTATTTATGATAACAAAAGAAGAACGTTAGGCTCAATCGAGTGCTAGCACAATTTCCTTGAACCTAATTGAATCTCATTCAGATCAATTGAACTAGATCAGTTTAATTGATGATCACCAGATTCAAACCCTTGTTTGTGTGACCCAGTTAGGTTCAGTTCTGTATGGTAATGGGATATGTCATGATCTCTATCATCGACATCATTCGAAACTCTTTTCGATGGATCAGAACTCTTCTGATTCGAACAGCTAGAATGATCGATCATCTAAATCATTCTAATTGCTCCCAAAATCCACAAGTGACACCTAGCAGTATATGGTGGCAACCCATCAGAGCTGAATGCGAACCTCTTGGTGCAGCTTCCTGTGTGATTAAGTCCTTCTATCTTGAGCCCCGATCAGATTAGGGTTAAGGTAAACTCATCAAACCCTAGTTTCTATCATATGATGTAATCATTCGATTCAAGTCCGATGTGAAAATCTAAATAGAAACTCTTTCTATTATTTCACTCTACCATGGCCATGGACTTCTGGACTTGATTCTCATGATTATCATAGGGCTGCTCCTCTACCACCGAGGTAGATAGATTCCATCTTGATGCCATCCAGTTCCTACAATGAACATGCTATAGCCAACATACACCTCAGGATTCTGAATGGCTAGGAGACCGAGTAATGGTGTAGTCAAACTATAACACCCTCAAGGTGAACTGCCGATGCACCTCAGATCAAAGAACCAGACACACTACTGCAGCATCGAGTCAGTCATTGACGAGAAGGTAGACTCCCTAATAACTACTCGAGGTGGTCACGCTCAGTGCCCTCGTTCTCTAATGAGTACCTATACTCTCGCTTGTCTCCACACCGTAGACTCAAGACTCATCTACTAAAGAGAAGCGATTCACCAACCTATCAATCATTTGTTAGATATATGTGCCCTAGAAGCCAGAATTGGCTGACACTTGTAATACACTTCTAGGGGCAAAATTATAATTTTGACTATAATCAATAAAATGGGTTATTTTCTATCACATATGTGTATTTAGTGTCTGTGATACATCCTTTGAGTTAATGGTAATGATAATTCATATTTTCAAGAGTTGAAAATTTAAGACATGAATAATCATTATTAACTCATAAAATGCTCCCGACCATAGGATCATCACGAGGATGGTGATTGATCCGGAAGGTTGGTGTACAATCGCTTCTCTTTAGTAGATGAGTCTTGAGTCTACGGTGTGGAGACACCGGAGCGAGAGTACAGGTACTCGTTAGAGAACGAGGGCACTGAGCGTGACCACCTCGAGTAGTCATTAGGAAGTCTACCTTCTCGTCAATGACTGACTCGATGCTGCAGTAGTGTGTCTGGTTCTTTGACCTG
Source organism: Cocos nucifera (assembly GCA_006176705.1). Taxonomy (NCBI): domain Eukaryota; kingdom Viridiplantae; phylum Streptophyta; class Magnoliopsida; order Arecales; family Arecaceae; genus Cocos; species Cocos nucifera. Next base: position 274,481 of record QRFJ01003265.1, read on the forward strand.
AGATGCATCGGCAGTTCACCTTGAGGGTGTTATAGTTTGACTACACCATTACTCGGTCTCCTAGCCATATGGAACCCTGAGGTGTATGTTGGCTATAGACATGTTCATTGTAGGAACTGGATTGCATCAAGATGGAATCTATCTACCTCGGTGGTAGAGGAGCAGCCCTATGATGATCATGAGAATCAAGTCCAGAAGCCCATGGCCATGGCAGAGTGAAATAATAGAAAGAGTTTCTATTTAGATTTTCACATTGGACTCGAATCGAATGATTACATCATATGACAGAGACTAGGGTTTGACGAGTTCACCTTAACCCTAATCTGATCGGGGCTCAAGATAGAAGAACTTAATCACACAGGTAGCTGCACCAAGAGGTTCGCATTCAGCTCTGATGGGTTGCCACCATATACTGCTAGGTGTCACTGGTGGATTTTGGGAGCAATTAGAATGATTTAGATGATCGATCATTCTAGCTGTTCGAATCAGAAGAGTTCTGATCCATCGAAAGGAGTTTCGATGATGTCGATGATAGAGATCATGACATATCCCATTACCATACAGAACTGAACCTAACTGGGTCACACAAACAAGGGTTTGAATCTGGTGATCATCAATTGAACTGATCTAGTTCAATTGATCTGAATGAGATTCAATTAGGTTCAAGGAAAATCGTGCTAGCACTCGATTGAACCTAACGTTCTTCTTTTACTATCATAAATAAGTTGTCCTGACTGAGCCAAAGGAGTTTGTGCTCAATCAGAGGCCTTCATATGGTCTGACTGGAGGTTGTCCAAGTCAGAAAAGGTTGTCTTATTTTGTAAGACATTACCTGCCATTTTTGGTCACCTGCCATTTCTTGTTCTTTGACTTTGGTCAAAAGTCTACCTTTGACTGGTCAAACGTTGACCATTGACCCTTTGACTTTTGACCACATGTCATGCACCTATTGGAGAGCTGGTGGGGGCCTGTCCCCCTGCCAGAACCTGGCAAGGAGAAGGGCGCACGCCACCCTAGGGTGGCGTGTGCCCAAGTTGGAGGCGCCTAGGAGTCCTTGTTGGACAAGGACTCCATCTCCCTTTTTGGATTCCAATTAGAGTTCTACTAAGAATCCAACTTTGACTGTCTTAGGCACCCTCTAAGGAGGAATCCAGGGGACTCTATTCCCACCAATCAGATTTAGATCTGATTTCACAAAGGGTTGTGATTGGTTGGGAGGAAGAGGAGTTGGATCACAAGAGTCTATAAATAAGACCCTGCGCCCAACTCCTAATTCAATAGAGATTTCCCATGCCCCAAGGCTGCCTCTCCCCTCTTCCTCCATGCCAAACTTCTTCTCCCTTGCTCTCCACGTCCAAAAGGTGTTTTGGACTTAGGTTGGTGCGATTCAGATCAAAGAAAGGCGATCAAAAGCAAGAAGGCTGCGCTGCTGCAAAAGGACGACTGCTGATCTTCAAAAGAGTTTTGAAGATCCTCCAGATCAGATCCAGATCTGAATTTTTGGAGGTGTGATAGAGAAGAAGAGGATCTCCAGATCCAACCCGAGTGGATACCGGTAGAGGCCAGGCGCTTGCGTGGCTAGATCCAGAACCTTCCGCTGCAATCAGGATCATCTACAGGGTAATAGGATTACCCAAATCAGGTAAATTAAATTTGATTTAATTTATCTTTTTTTATTTTATTTATTAAAATAATAAGAATCAGATCTAAAACATATCAAGATCTGATTGAGATCAAGAGAAAAATTTTTGAAATATATCTCTTGATCTAATCAGATCTGGACGAACCTGGACCGGGAAATCAGGATTTCCCTTCAACTGGTATCAGAGCCATGGTTCTAAATTATTTAGATCTGATTTTAAATTTTATTTTAATTAGAAAATAAAGTGATTTCAGATGTCACATGAGATGTGATCAGATCTGAAATCAGAAAAAATTAAAATTAAATGATTTGGATCTAAGATTACATGAAGATATGCATGACTAGTTCTAGAATAGAATAGTTCTATAGAATAGTTTTGCATGTCTTTGATTTAATCTGATTAAATCATATTTTAGATCTTCTTATTTACTATTTTCTGATATTATAAGTGTTATAATAACATCTGAAAAAATAGCAAATAAAAATTATTTAATTTTAAATATCATATGAGATATGATTGATGCATGTCTAGACTAGTTGTAGAATAGTTCTACATAATTATCTAGATTAGAATTTATTTTGATTAGATCAATTTAAATCTAATTTTTTAGATTATTATGAGATAATTTAGATCTGAAAATATGCATGATTTGATACATGAGATGTATGCAAAATATGCCATGATTAGATCTAATTTGTATATGAGATATATGATATAGATCTAAAACTGTTTTGTAGATTTACATGTCCTGATTAAGCGTTCCTCTGGCCGGTCCGATCATAATGTACGAAGAGGGTTTGAAGGCCCTCTCTTCCCATTCGATGGGGTGTTCTTATGACTGTAGGGGTGCTGCATGTTCGTCCTTAATCAGTAAACCCAATAACTTACTTCTGCAAGACCCTAAGATCCTGAAACCCTAGGATTTATTGTGCATATTTGTTTTTATGAACCTAACTTAATTAAGAATTAAGTTTATGGAATATTAATTAGGTCTAAAATTGAGAATTTCAGATCTAAGACATATTATAATACTTGGGTTCGGGCTTGGGTAGCTCAATTAGGTCTAAGCGGTTGATCAAACCGAATCAAGAGTTGGTAGATGGGATCAACAATTGCTTAAATTGACCAGCCTAATAGGATTAAGTCTGGGTCAAGATCGAGTCACGATCAAGCAAGACCTAATTAGTCTCAGAGGTTAGAGTCTGGATTGTAGGCTAACCCATTGGTTCCTGACTCAACAATTTGGTGTCTAAGGTAAGTTTGGCACAGCACGACACCGATGGTTTTTAATTGGAAGCTTACTCGATCCTGAATGCATTCTTGTGCGAGTTAACGGTCATATTCCTTCACCGATCTCACTTACCTGCGCCATATCTGTTGACACAGTTCTGATCTGAGGGTGGTCAATAATCCGAAGCTGACCCATGCACTAGGTTAGTCATAATTGTTATAATGACCTAAGCCCAGTTCTAGTTTAATGAGACCTGAATCAATTCTCCCTAAGAAAAGATTAAGTCCGAGGTTCTTCCATCATTGTAGACGTGCGGTCCCTTCTCGGGGTTATTGTTCTCGGCTAGATACAGTGGCTCAGTTGCACTGGGAAGATGCAACAATGTCTATTAGGCATTGGATGCTATGGGCTGGAGGATGAGTGGACTCAATATTTTCGGATACACAGGTAATGAGACCCAATTAGGAACCCAGTCTTATGCAAATGGTGGGTCTGACACTTAACTAAGGAGTGGATCAATATTTCCGGATACGGAGAGATTCCATGAAATTAGAGATCAAGTTTGGGTGCACCATGATTAGAGAATCATCTGAACAAAGAGTTGTTCACTCATTGGCTAACCCATCACCAATAACTGTTAGGTAGGTGATGAGTCAGTTGGTGAGACCGCAACCACCCACTAAGAATCATCAATCACAGGAGATTTTCGCATCTCTACAAAGGAAGTGTAAGGGATCCGAGAAAATACGTGGGACTAATTTGTTTATAAATAGAAAATCCCTAAACAATATGGTCAAGTCAACAAATTACGTAGTTTACTAGAATCTTTGACTCTCTACAGGAAAATGTCTTGCGTCCAAATCCACTGGCACGTATCCTAAGACAAAATAACTGACTGGACCCAATTATAAAGATTGCTTCAGGAACTACAAAATTGTTTTGTTAGGTTCAGAGAATTGTATAACACATGTTTTGGGACCAGGAACCTCCACCTACATCAGCATCGTCATTGTCCACGGGAAGAAGAGCGCTCTGGAAAAATGGAAAATTGACGAGACAATAAAGAGCAGAATACTACCATGTTGGGCTCGATGTTTGATGAGCATCCGGGCGCAACATGAAGAATCGGGACTGCTCGCCAACATGTTGGCTCGACACCTGCAGCGAGATGTTGGTGAACAGAGGCGCGCATAGCCAAATATCAAGTCACAAACTGACATTTTTAAGGCTTTAAGATGCGTATGGGCAGTCACCGTTCCGTCTTATGCAAGATTCACTTTTGACACTGATCAAAGACATGTGAAGTAGCTGAGAGCTCGTGTTGAAAGTTGGACTTGGAATTTGCCAGTAACGATATATATTATACTGAATCCTTGACGTGATGCATATGGACAATTCATCTTATGAAGTTTACCCACATGCATAATAACTTCAAAATCTCTCGTCGAGTTGGTTGCTTGGTAATAACGAAGTGCATGAAATTTATGCTGTACGCTGATGCTTCTATGAAAGTTCTAAAAAGGCTCTAAGTTCGTTGCTATCGGAACGATTCTATCCAAATAGAAATCTTTATCGGAAAGAATAAAAGTAAGTCTGTGAAAAAAAAGCGATTATGAAGGATCAAAGAAGCAAGAAGGCAGAAACTGAAAGAAGAAGGTCGATGGCAAGAAGTGTTTCCATTGCAACAGGACGGGCAATTGGAAGCGAAGCATTGCCATCTACTTTACTCTGGCCACCCTGATAATATGAACAAAGGAAAAAAGGAACAGAGAAAGGTCCTTTCTGGAGGTATGCTCGTATATCTGAGTCTTAACCTTACGGTTTCTTCTGCATCCAGTTGAGTGCTTGACTATGGTGTCTAAAGTGCTCATCGCTGTGCGACTTCTATGCATGGTCTTGAGGGATAGCGAGGCTGAGGTAAGAGACTGACCTACGCCGTCGGTTAATGGCAAGAAGTTATTCTACAGATGAAGCGTCAGGAACATACCTCTACAATTACCATCTGGTTATCTGGACTTAGTTTTAAAAGACTGTTATTAGTTCTGATGCTGCGCGAGCAGGATTATTGATTTCGTCTTCATGCTTAGCACAAGAAGGTTATGTTAATCACCTTCTGTAAGGACCATCTGGCTATGAAACATTCCTTATAGTATGAAACAGAATTAAACATTATGCAAATGGTTGCTACTGTTATATATGCGTCTCTTATCAGTTGCATATTATGTTACTATTTTTAACTATCGAGCAAAACCCGTGAAGTGCCAAACGACCTAGCATACGTGCCAATGAGCGAGATATCTATGGCACGCTGAAATTAGGTCATATAGCAGAAGATAAAGATTAACAAATTGCGAGAAAATTGGCTAATTGAAGTCCATTGACTATTTGAGTCATATCCAGACTTTGAATCTTAGTCTTCAGGCAAAATGGACTAAACTCCCTTTTTGTGGACAGTGGGAAGAGGGATCACCACAGATCTATTATGCCCTATACATATCTGAATGTGAACTATGCGGCCAATTCGATGTGCCGCTAGAGGCAAATCTTATCTACTTCAATTACCTTTATCGGAATTGATCTGTCTAGGTAATGGGATGTGTATCTTATGAGACCCAGCTGAAGCACTTGAAAAAGCTTCAGGAGGCACATCAGAATGAAAGTAGAAAACCAAATTGGAAACCCATGTAAGGTTTTCGATCAGATCCGATGGAGGTGAATACTTTTTTAGCGGGAACTTACCTAACTATATCTTAAGGAAAAAAATGGATACTGTCTCTCAATGACGAATATCTCCACAGGAAGCACCAATCAACTACAACGGTGATTCAGAACTGAGAAATCAAGACTCTATTTGGAATATTTGTCATCTCGCATCGCCGAAATGAACTTGAGCTTCTACGAGACCTCGCCAAAGATTTTCTTTTGGAGACATTCTTAATATAACTTCAATCTTTTTGACTGAATAGGGTCCTCTAAAAACGTTTCATACCACACCGTTATGAAGATATGGCACGGTAAGAATATACCCAATCTGAGTCATCTCAGAATATTGGGGTTGTCCGGACGTCTCTATGTTCAAAAGACAACAAGCGGACAAGTTAGATTAGTCTTTAGAGCTCGATTTTCAATAGATATCCTAAAGGAGTCATTAGGATACATATTTTCTACCTTCAGAAAGACCACAATGTGATTGTGAGTCGAGCATGCCATACTTTCTTTGTAAAAATGGTAGTTCTGATTTCCACAGATAGCGGCCATTGGAAAGCAGATTAATAAGCATTTGATGAGAACGTCTCTACAACAGAAAGAGCTAAGGACAAGTGGGAACTATAATAGGTTGAGCCAGATAAGAACAACT